>CM065717.1:31562655-31572655 GCA_033310375.1 Conus canariensis
TGTTGTTGTGATAATATTAGAGACGTAGTGTTGTTGTGATCATGATCTTAGAGGAGTAGTGTTGTGGTGATAACAACATAAGGGAAGTAGTGTTGTGGTGATAATGGTATAAAAGAAGTAGTGTTGTGGTGATAATGGTATTAGAGAAGCACAATTGTGGTGATATTAATATTAGAGAAGTAGTGTTGCGGTAATCATAATATTAGGGAAGCGGTGTTGTTGTGACGATAATATTAGAGAAGTAGTGTTGTGGTGATATAATAATATTAGAGAAATATTGTTGTGGTGATGATAATATTAGAGAAGCAGTGTTGTGGCGATTATAATATTAGAGAAATAGTATTGTGGTGATCATGATATTAGAGAAGTAGTGTTGTGATGATATCAGCATTAGAGAAGTAGTGTTGTGGCGGTCATAATACTACAGAAGAAGTTCGTGATGATAATGATATTAGAGAAGTTTCCTGGAAAGTTAGAAAAAAGATGCGACAAGAAAAAAAGAAAGAAAAGGAAAGGAAAGAAACAAAGAAAGAAAAAGAAAAAAAGTACGGAAATAAAGATCACGTTTGGTTGTGGCAGTCCGAAGTTTTGACAATCTGCCTCTGTGGACTTGGCGAGGAAGGAAGGAAGGAAGGAAGGAAGGATGAAAGAAAGAAAGATACAGAAGAAAGTAGAGAAAGAAAACGGAAAAAAAAACAAAGAAAGAAAAAAAAAAGAAGAAAGTAAAGAAAGCAAGGTCACCTTAGGTTGTGGCAGTCTGACTGTTTTGACGATCTGTCTCTGTGGACTGGGCGCCGTTAGACCACCCCCTGGCCGTACCTGCCAGGAAGAGGGATAGTAGGGGACGGGGGGGGGGGGGAGGGTTTTGTTACTTCCTTAGTTCAACATATATTTTTTTCTAACTGTAAGTAACCTGATGTCAGGCAATATCCGAGGTTAGTTCTAGAAGGGGTTTGTTTGTTTGCTTTTGAGCCGCGCGCGCGCGCGCGCGCGTGTGTGTGTGTGTGTGTGTGTGTGTGTGTGTGTGTGTATTTTGTTCTTCTGTTCTCCTTTTTTGTCTGAGGAGAGTGACTTTACTAACAACCTGGTGACAGCCATGAAAGGGCCGTGTGTGGATTATAAGAGATCTGAAACAAACCACACACTGTCAATAGACGTGATGAAGACTAACTCGGACAGTGCCACAGAACAATTCACATGAAGTCAATGTTTTCAACGGAAAGCGTGTTCCAAAAGAGGTGTAGCGAATTTGTACAGAGCAATGGTTATTTTGAAGATGGTGCCGCAAAATTTAAAGATCAATCTTTAATTCAAGGTTGTTTTGTTGTGAGGGATGCCATCTTATAAGACGCCCGAGGCAGATCGTCACGTTTCGAGCTGTTGTATAGCACGCCCCATCGGTGTACAAAAATGAAATTATCCCCATATCGATTGTTGGCCTCAATTCATTCTAATTTTCTGTTTCGTTTCCCATAGGCCAAGAGGCAAACAGGGAAAATAACTGTGTGGTTACTGTGTTTGTTCAATAGTGATTGTTTGCTGCTTTTCCTAAATGGGTTATCTTTCTTGTTGCGCGAGCGCTCGCGCGCGCGCGCGCGTGTGTATGTGTGTGTGTGTGTGTGAGAGAGAGAGAGAGAGAGACAGACAGGCAGACAGACAGACAGAAAGACACACAGAGAGACAGAGATCTTAAGATATAGTCAGGCGTCTTTGGCTTGCATCTGTGTATTTCCTCCTCTTCGGAGTTATTAATGTTCCTGTCTAAAAACTAATTGCGGTTTCTAGAACCTAGTGATCCATGATTTTTAACGGGCTGTATCGTTACAAAATTTATATCGCATAGAAACTTCAGATTCACATGTATTTCCTTGTCGATTTTAGGAACTGTTTCAGATTTATCCGGATACATGTACAACATCCGGCAGTGAAAATGTGAGTTTAAAACACAGGGTTTTTCCTTTATGTTGCTCGTACATAACACGAATGTATGGCAGTGACGTCATACGCGTCATAGCTTAACTACCTACCAGGTGTGTCACTACCCGGACATTTCACTTTATGAATCATGGAGAGAGAGATTATAGTTGGGAGTAACTTGTTCCAGCGCTTCTTAGGATCGAGTCGAACTTTCGTTCTAGGAGAAACTACAAACATCAAATCAAATATGCAACTCAAAGAAAAAAAAAGGACAAAACACTGTCATTAATTTAAATGGGGAAAATCAATACTCACCGGGCGCATTGCCATCATTCGCATTGGCTTACATGGCACACCTGAAAGAAAATCAATTTGTCACTGATTGGCCTGTCTTTAGCTTTCAAAGAACATGAACACTGCTTTAAACAGGTTCTGAGAGCGAGCGAGCATGTGAGAGAGAAAGAAAAAAAAGGGGGGCGAGACGGACGAAAACAACAGACAGACAGACAGACAGAGACATACAGACGGACGGACGGACGGACAGAGAGAGAGAGAGAGAGAGAGAGAGAGAGAGAGAGAGAGATTTATCGTTAATACTTAAGGATGATATGTATTGAAATTACGTGATACGTATTGAATTACGTGTATGTGATATAGATAGATTGTAATACAAAGCCGAGAGAGAGACAGAGAGAGAGACAGAGATACAGAGAGAGACGAGAGAGAGAGAGAGAGAGAGAGAGACAGAGAGAGAATGACTCATAATGTTATTTTGATATATACAAAGCCTCCGATTCCGGCACGTACAAAAGCAGAATATTTTCTCATGTTTGGAATTGATTTTGGATGGTGTGATAGAGATGGGTGGGCCAGACCTGGGAAGGAGGAGAGGGTGGTACACTGAGAGGGGTGTGGACGGGAAAACGTAGGTGAGACAGACCAGGTGAAAGTCGAGTCATGCTGTGTGTAGCTTCGTCCCGATCAAAGAAGTAATATTGCAGCTGAAAGGCCGAGGGAGAGAAGGGACGAGGCTGAATAGATAGGGTGAATCAGTTCAGCATGTTTATGGGACAGACCGTTGTGTTCGCAAAATGACATTCACACGATAAAGTCAACAAGCTTACATCAATAAACTTGATAGGAAGTGGGTATTGGGAAGGGAACATCAGCATTCAATCAGCTGAACAAAATGTGGAACAGCAAGGGTAGTGTGTTATCGGCAAAAAGTTCACAAGGTATCTTATGTGTATAAGATACCTTGTGAATTTTTTGGCCGATGACACTACCCTTCTGAACAAAGCTGCGAGTTTAGTATGTTGTAACATGCAGAATGATATTGATAAACTTGTCAGAGGGACTTATAGCAAATCATGTAGCAATCCATCCTCATAAGTCAAAGTTCATGCTACTTATCACCGGAAAGAAGCCAAAACATTAAAAGTAGTTTACAAAGACTAAATCTTCACAATAAAAGATTGAAAGAAGTTGATTCTTACAATTCACTTGGTCTTATAACCTGTATTGGTGGGATCATATTTTTACTTTTTAAAAAAATTGTCCAAGAAGTTTTGTTTTACAGTTGAGTAGAATACAGCATTTTCATGATCAACGCACTAAAAAGCTATTTTTGTCATGCATACATTCAACCAGACGTAGACTGTATCAGTTTGCTGGGATTTGCCGAAAAAAAATCTTTGTAATGACTGGAAAGATTATGCGAACGTTTTGTTAAACATATACTTTTCAAACCGTCTTCCCGTCTTCCTTCCCCTCTTCCTTCTTCTTCTATATATTGGTCAAATGCCATGCCTCGTGCTTTATTGCTTCTCTCTCTCTCTCTCTCTCTCTCTCTCTCTCTCTCTCTCTCTCTCTCTCTCTCTCTCTCTCTCTGTACACGCGCATATGAATGATAGTGTGTGCCTGTCACAGTGTGTGTGTGTGTGTGTGTGTGTGTGTGTGTGTGCGTGTGTGTGTGTGTGTGTGTTTCTTTCTTACTTACTTTTTTCTTTCTTTCTTTGCTCCTTTTTCACAATTCTTTTTATTTCTATACCTTTTTCGGAAATGCGTGGTGGTGGTGGTGGTAGTCTGTTTCTCTTTGAGGGCATGGTCTAAACAAGCTGCTGAGAGCTTATTCATTTTACCCTGAACAAAACATTCGCACTCGCATTCGTATTGTGTCAGTCTCTGTTGCTAGTCATAAACCACCTCTCCTCTCTCTCTCTCTCTCTCTCTCTCTCTCTCTCTCTCTCTCTCTCTCTCTCTCTCTCTCTCTCTCTCTCTCTCTCCTCCTCCCCCCCCCCCTCTCTCTCTGTTCTTATTGACATTTCATGAGTCATGTTTCACATATTATCGCTCCTTTTCTTTGTTATTAAAGACACAGATCAGGGCGAGGACTGCATGTAAAAAAAAAAAGGAAGGCACATTCCCGTAACTGTTCTCTCTCTCTCTCTCTCTCTCTCTCTCTCTCTCTCTCTCTCACACACACACACACACACACACACACACACACACACACACACACAAAACACACACACACACACACACACACTCTCTCTCTCTCTCTCTCTCTCTCTCTCTCTCTCTCTCTCTCTCTCTCTCTCTCTCTCTCTCTCTCTCTCTCTGAAGAAACTGTGAAACGTCAACCGTAAAATGTCATATCTGTTAATATTATTAGGGGAAGGAGAGAGCTACGTTGTTATGGGGAGGCGAGGACGGGTGGGCGGGGCCGAAAGTCTACACACCTGATATCTCACTCTTGGGTCGAAACGGAACACCTAGCAACACACAGCCGTTGAAAGCGTTAAAGGAGAATGCCGCTCTCCCATCCCGTCATCTGTCGGCTATAGAGTTACATCGCCACTTCGACGCGTTCCAGTTGCTCGGCAGAAAATCGCTCTGCGACACAAGCAGGTGGATACGAACGCGCTGTACCGAAGCTTTGCTTCTGGCTCGTATCGATATTTTGTAAAATAACTGGCAGCGAAGAAGATGTGACTGAGAGATAGAGAGGCTGGGCTGAAAACGCTGTAGTTAACCCGCAGCTGCGTGTCGTTCATGATGATGTGTTTACGTGTCTTTCGAGTCCTTTTTTAACAGTTTGGTCGCGCAATCGATTTGTCGAGTGTTGAGAACATAAATTAATGCGGTAAACAGGCCGTGCAGCCGGGCGATGACGCCACGGCGAAGGTTTGTAACAGAACAGATGTGAAGTGTTCCTCCTACTCCATGGCTATACTGCGCTGTAGGCCTGCCGCCCTCTGCCTGTCCTGTACTACTTTGTACCGTATTGTACTATACTGTACTGTACTGTACTGTACTGAACCGTGCTGCACGGCATTGTTCTGTATTGTGCTATATTCGGTCTTGTCTCCTCAGCTGCGCTGTAGCACGAGTACCGTATAGTGTTTTGCACTCCGGAGTGAATCACTTCGTATATGGGGAAAGGAAGGGGATGGAGGAGAGAAGATGGGAGCGGGGAGGGGGAGGAGGGGTGGGCGAAGAGAGAGGTATGTGTGTCGATTTGTTACTCAGAGACCTGCACAGCGGCAGATTATTATTGCTTATCAAATACAGTACACTTGCTGGAACATTAAGAGGGTGGGGTGAGGAGGCGTGGGATGTGTGAAGCAACAGACCCTCCGTTTCAGTTACTCTTACTAAAGCATTGAGAGGGTGGCGAGGAGGGAGGGGGGTGGGTGGGGTGGAAACAGTGCATAATCCGCACATTCTCAAAAATATGTGTTGATAGCATGGTTCCGAGACGAAATTCTTTGCTTGTTGTTGTTTTCCTGTCCGGTGCTCGTGAAAATGCATTCGTGAAGATTTTTTTTCTGAATAGGGCCAGGTAGGGAGAGAACCCCTTGAACTTCTCTGTCCTTCACTCCTCCTGCGTTTGGTGGTATACCGCAAAGTACAAATATGAGTACATCGCGCACTTGAGCCAGAAATCACTCACAGCATGGCAAGGCGCGAAACCTACAGTAAACAAATCAGAGAGTATGATAACGCCATGACTTTTCGAGGCATGAAAACGTGCTGACTTTGCAGAGATGTATCATAACGGTACAGGATACGAAACATGTTTACTGTATTGGTTACGAAAACGCACTAATTGTACGGGGGGGGGGGGGGGGGGGGGGGGTACAACCATACTAATTCTGCATGATACAAAATCGTATCGACGTAACAGGTCATGGAAACTTGCTGACATTTAAGGGTATTGAAACGTGCTGACTTTACGGGGATGAAGACGTACCGACTTAACAGGGACGAAGACGTACCGATTTTACAGGAACGAAGACGTACTGATTTTACAGGGACGAAGACGTGACGAAGACGTACTGATTTTACAGGGACGAAGACGTATTGATTTTTACAGGTCGTGAAAGCACACTGACTTTCCAGGGCATGGAAACGTTCTGATTTCCGGCAAAGGGTCTCGGGGCACAACTGGGACTGTTCAGTAGGGAGGGAGGTTATCCCCGAAGATGGAATGTACCTACCTCAATGATGGAAATGAAGACGGTCACAAAGCAACAACAACAACAACAATCGTACCGGTGGGATTCAAGTCAACGAAAGAAGAAGCCAGACAGACTACTTCTCTGACAGGGGAAATGAAGCTGTATGTGATCCGCCATTTGTTTCCATTTTAGAGCAGGATTAGGCAATGTCAAGAAGAACCCCGTCTTCAAGGGGATGGGTGGATCTGAGGGATGGGGGGTGCGGAAGGGGGGTGTGGGGGGGGGGGCTGTGTTGTTGTGCTTTCATACAGCTTGACGAAAGCCAAATGTAGATTTAGGGATGTCGAGACGCTTTGCCTTTGCAATACGCTGTTAATACCGGAGCTTATTATACTGTAATCATACCAAGCATAAGATGCATTGATGCGCAGTAAGGTACGGTATAATACAAGAAACGAGACAAGAATGAATGTTTTGACTTCATTTGGAACACGGATAATAAACACATGACACCATATACACAAGTACGATATATGCGTTTAAAAAACGAAATCCAAATTATAAAAAAAATTCAGTCAAACATTTCAGTCAGTAATTTAACAACACGCCGTTTTCTTTAAGGACATGACTAATGGTATAGCATCTCTCTCTCTCTCTCTCTCTCTCTCTCTCTCTCTCTCTCTCTCTCTCTCTCTCTCTCTCTCTCTCCGGCCATGCACCATCCCCTCTCTCTCTCCGTTCACCCATAACTCCTCCTTCCCCTTCTTCTCTGTCGGTCCTTCCTTACTCTCTCTCTCTCTCTCGGTCTTCATCCTTCTACCTCTCACCCTCCCCCCTGCTTCCTCTGATTTAGGGGAATGGTGGGTGGGGATAGATGTCCCCGGGTTCCATACGCTATCGATACCATATATTCATTGTACTGTAAATTATCAGCATTGTATACCTGCTGCACTGTACACTGTTAATACGGTATATTTACTGTACGTTAAGTTTTGTCATTACTGTGTACTTACTATCTTATATGCTGTTAATGCTGTATATCTAATGCACTGTTAATTGCCACTATTTATATGCTTACTGTGCTATGCATTGTAAATTTTAATGTTTACCGTATGTTGTCGGTGCTGTATGTAGCTGCAGTATGCACTGTCAGCATCATATCTTTACTGCATGCACTGTTCATTGTCAGTGCTGTATTTTTGCTGTGTCGTATGCTACTGGTACTGTATGTTAACTTTACGCTGTCTGTGTTCGTGTTTACTGTTCTGTGCTCTTTATATAACACACTTTTTCAGTACTCATGTTTTTGGCACTGTTTTCTGCCAAAACTGTAGGTTTACTATATTGTACGCTGTCAATATTGTATGCTTACTGTTCAGTTCGTTATAAGTACTGTAAGATTGCAGCACTCTATGTGTAATGTACGAAGTCAGTATTGTTTACTCACTGTATTTTTACTGTATGACGTCAGCAGTATATGTTTTCTGTACGATGTCAATACTGTTTGTTCACTGTACCGTATTGTGTCATTAACGTATGTTTACTGTACCTTACTTTATCAACACTGTATATTAACGGTTCTGTACTCTGTCATAACTGTATGTTTACTGTCTGCCCTAGCTGTGTGTTCGCGGGTAATGTGCTCTGTCTTATTTGTCTTAACTGTATGTTCACTGTACTCTGCCTTAACTGTATGTTTACTGTACTCTGTCAGTACTGTATGTTTACTGTACTCTACTGTATTATGACGGAATGTTCACGGTACTGCGCTCCATCTTAAGTGTATGCCCACTGTACTGTACTCTGTCACTGCTGTATGTTTTAATGCACTGTGCTGTGTCATGTCGGAATGTTCACAGTCGAAAACTATGGGAAATAGTAGGCATCCCTGACGAACTCCAAATGAGGCGTAGAACCACTCTCCAGTAGCACCCTGTATAAGCACAGCAATAGTCGTTTTAGAGTACAGTTGCTGGATGGTGTTGGTGACACCTGCTTGATGCTGCTACCTGAGAACTCTGAATCCCATACACCACCAAGGGGGTCGAGTCTGTGGACGTTCTGTACAGCACTTATATAGAGTCTGTATACATAGGCGGGTGAACTGACCCTCTCCTTGTCGACTGACACTTTCTGTGAATATTTGTATACACTTCTTTTCGTAACCTCCCAGATCTTATTTATGACTGTCTTTTTTGCCCACACCCTACAAGAAATTTGAAGAGAACCCGTAAATGAATGAATTATACAACAACAAAAATTAATGAGCGAGAAAAGCAGACAGACAGACAAATGGCCTATTTGGACTATCTAAGTGACTGATCAGCGGAAAAATGTTTCCGAATAAAAACAACTCGAACATCTCGAGAAAGAAAAAGACGAAGATAGTGCATAATTAAAGCATGCACGCCTAGATAAAGTCGTACCCAAATGAACGCATAGAAAAAAGCCTACATGACGTTTTCATTTGCAGATAAGTAGGACCTTGATCCACGAAGACGGGCGGGCCAAATTAAAAGTCACATGCACACACACCCTGATACCAACGCACGCGCGCGCATGCATGACCACACACACAAGCACATGCGCGCGCGCGCGCACACACACACACACACACACACACACACACACACACACACACACACATCAAGATAAAAACACACTCGAGCTATCTTTCCTTTAGAATACAAACACGCACTGACTGACTAGACCCTGTTTGTTGTACTGACATTTAACGCCATGAAGATGAGTATAGTATAGAATAATTAATTGTAAAAGACTAAAAAAAAATTAAACATTTCAAAATCCTAGAGAGGTTTTGTTTTTAAAAAAAAAAGTAATGATAATAATAATAATAATGATAATCTTGAACCAACTCTCCCAATAACTTAAATGTGTCCGAGCATAAGAGCACATGCACAAGCAAACATGCACACACAAGCACACATAGACATCCCCTCCCCCACTTCACCTCCCTTCCACACACATACAAGCGCACGCGTGAAAGAGAGAGAGAGAGAAACAGACAGGACGAGAAGGAACTGTTCTTTCTAACGTGAAAAAGGTGATGTGGTGAGAAAAAAAAAAAAACCCAAGACAACTCACCTCTTCTTCCGAAGTAAAATTTCCCTGACGAGTTTCTCGCACCTTGCAGCGGGCGGGGGCGAGAACCCATATCCGCTCGGTTTCTGCTCCGAGAGGCGTGAAGGGTGTCCCTGTGGCTCCCGGACCTGAGCGCAAAAGACGCCCCGTTTTCATTTTTGGCGGGAACGGGCGAAGACGACCTCTCGTTGGGGTTTTCGGGGGAAGAGGAGACCGACGTCTGCACTCTGTTTTTGGGGAGTTGGCGAGAGCGCATCTCATGGGGGCGTTTGTGTGACGGAAGCGATGACGAACAGGTCTGACCATCGCTGTTTCTCCCTGGGGGTGGCGGGTACGGGAGTTCCGCACTGTTTTTTGAGGATGTTGGGGACACTGACATGTCCGTACTGCTGACAGACCTCGGCGGGAAGTTTGTGTCTGGGTAACCGTGGGGATTCCTGCGGGCACATGGCGGGTCCCTCAGTAAGGGGGGTCGCTCGTGGAAGTGCTCCTCAGAGGGTTTGTGTGAAGCTGGGTGA
>CM065717.1:31582655-31600155 GCA_033310375.1 Conus canariensis
GTGCCTAAAGTTTAGGCTGGTGTTGCAAGGTGAATTACTTCGGCTGATTTTAGTTTTTCCAACAGCTAAAATTAGGCATGTTTTACTTATAGCTTGGAGGAGAAGTTGTTCTGATAACCCAACACACAGTTTCTTGAAAGTCTAGGGTTTGCAGAGCAGAGAAACAGACCGTGCGGTAAGATCTGTTTGTTGTGGTTTGGGTGTCTGGGGCTAAAATGCAGGGAAGAGTGGCATCGGTAGGTTCGTGGTACAGGTCAGTATGTGTGATTTCCACTTCCAGTTTGAGCAGTATGTCTTAAAAAGGCTGTGCTGTTGCCGAATAATTGACACGTTTGTTTGTTTGTTTGTTTTTCACTTAACAGTGTAACGCAAAAAATCCCTTCTTGACCTTTGTCAGACGATTGCGTATATTTGGCCTAGAAACGAAGTCATTAAGTTCGGGGGCTGATCTGTGATGTAGATCCAGCTTAAAGCCCAGATCTAGGATCATTCAGCAAGATTTAATAATATGGGAAGCAAGTTTTACTTCAGCATGTAGAAGCTGATCCAGGATCTGTTCAAATTATGGATAGAATCATTACAGACTTTTCACTGGACATGAGCACTGTGAAGTGTCTGTTACGAATTGATAACCGTGTACCAAGTTACGCAGTTTCAAGAAATAACAAAACTTCCTCATGATACGAACTTGCAAATCTTGTCCTTTGTACTTTAAAGTTAGTACACGGGGAATGTCCGAGTCAGTGCATCCCGGATCTTGTCCCTTGCGATCGACTGAGCTATAAACAACATGAACTGAATCAATTTGAACTTCCTTCAATCCATGCCACTAATTACAACCCTAATGGAAAGCTATTTGTTTTCTCTTGAATTGACTCTACCGTCGGATCCTATACTCGTTCGGCCTTCACAGAAGTGTACATTCACCTAAATACTCTTCGAGTTGTGAACTTTGATGGCAGGGTGGAAGGTGTTTGTATAATATTAGAATTTGTCCACGATATTAAAAAGCCCTAATTGGAGGAGCAGGATATCATCTTTAAATCGTGTCCAAAATTCTCTCTGCACTGGGACAAAGTTGCGGACACTTTTTCTTCCTCCCTTGTCAGTGCCAATAAACTTTGTTAACGCGCTTTTAATTTCCCTTGGCCCATTGGCCATAGGGGTAGGTGACCTGTCAGAGAGTCACAGTGTCTAGGGACGGAATCATGAAGATGGAGCCGTTCGCGGAACTGATTCAGGTATCCATTAAGTGCTGGATGGACTGAGAGGGTTTTCAAGCCGAAAAAAAAACCGACCCCTCGAGTGGTTCAAACCCACGACTGTCAGCTCTGCAGGCAATTGCTCTAACCACTTGACTACGGGCCCCCTCTGTCCGAGGTATAAGGTTTATTAAAAATATCATTTATCCGTATTTTCCGATTCTAAGTCTGTACTGAGCTATTGATGATAGAGTCTGAGACGTAAAACATAATTGTACCCCCCTCCCCCTTCTCCCCGTTGTTAAGTTCAATATCTATATCTATAGAAATATATATCTATATCTATCAGTGTGTAGTTATGTATAGTTAGATCTATCTATATCTATCAATATCAATAACGAATTTCTAAGATGTTTCTAACGAAAACGCGTGTGGATTTTTAAAAAGCATTTTATGTCAGTAACAGTCTTTCAGCCATTTTTTTTTAGATGCAGTCAGCGTGACAAACTTTGCTGATGAAATAAATGGTTCACGTCTCACACATCTGAGACCAACCGAGGCAGTAGTTTTGCGTGTCAGTGATGCTAAATGTGGATTTGGATTCTTCAGGTTTTGAGGCCTGTTTGTCGCGTACAAACATGACTTCGTTACACGTTGGGCAACTCCCGGAGAACGTGAAGGAGGGAATCTCTCATACTAACAATAACGGTGTTTGGACGCAGCCGGTGTTATTCGAAGACGTTTATGATGAGCTCAAAGGATCAAACTCCATCTCGGCCAACCGTAAAGAACCTGTGGTGCCTAATCTGTGTGGAAGGCTCTGTGAGGTTGAAAGTGATACAGAGGCAGCACACTCCACGCGCGATGACCTAAACAGCATTCGGAATCTCCCAGATCCGTGGAACTCTGAGGACTCGGTCCTCTGTGGATCTTGGCATGAGAAAGCCGTGGAAATATCATCTGAACAGGTGCGTTTTGTCAAGCATCCGTCACGGGCAGCCAGAACTTCACTATCCTCAGATGGACAAGCTTCTAACTGCTTGCATATATCACCAGTAAGCCATGACGACACCGATGATGGTGATGATGATACTCCTCCTGATGGTGATAGGTTTCGTCGATGTCCTCCACAGCAGCAGAAAACGCTTGTTTTCCATGACAGAGGGGACGATGAGGAGGACGACGATGATGACAGTGCTTCTCATGAAGACTGCTCTCAAGAAGATCCTGTGCAGCCTGCCATCGATGAAGAAAGGAAAGAGGACGAGCATGGTGACGATGAGGACAATCAACGGATGCGGCGGCGGCTGACGGTGGCGGCAGTGATGGTGCTGGTGTGCTACTTCACTGGCTACATGTCGCTGATGCAGATCTTCGCCCAGTATCTGTTCCGGCATGCTGCGCTGGAGCATTTCAACATGACCAATGTCACGTTGCAGCATGTGAGTCTGTCTTTGTCTGTCTGTGTGTATCTCTCTCTCTCTCTCTCTCTCTCTCTCTCTCTCTCTCTCTCTCTCTCTCTCTCTCTCTCTCTCTCTTCCCAACATTATTGACGGCCTTCAGTTGTGAAAATGTTGACGTGTGTGTGTTTTGTGTGTGTGTGTGTGTGTGTGTGTGTGTGTGTGTGTGTGGTGTCGGGGGATGGGAGGGGCACTGGGGTTAGGAAATGGCGTATATGTGTTTATAGACGAGGGGAGAGGGGACCTGTGTGTGTGTGTGTCGCCAATGACATGTCTTTCGTGTCGTTCCCAGACCCCCTGTGGCCAGGGAGACCGCAGTCCTCTACAGGACGACCTGAACCAGTTGCAGGCCTCCACGTCCCGGCAGCTGTTTTACTTCAACCTCTGTCTCTTCATCCCGGCCGTCTTCGTCGCCCTCTTCGTCGGGTCCTATGCCGATTACATTGGGCGAAAGTGAGGGCAAAATACTTTCTGTTGGGCAGTTGATGGGGTTTGGTAATTTTTGTGCATGTTAACTTGAAGTGTAAAGAGAGGTTGATCCGAGGGCATGAACGGACTATACGACAGGCATGGGGAGGGAAGGGTGAGGGACGGGAGGGTATTCAAGTGAGCAGACACTGCTGGGAGGATATATGCTGTGTCAAGCCTGTTCATTGTGCACAGTATCACACCTTATTTGCCAGATGACAACAGAAAAGCAGACCATCTGTACAACGTAACAAGAGAAACAAAAGCAGGGCGATTGTCTATCTGTAACACACATGCGATGAATACATGACAACAGAATAAAAGGCACAGAGTGGGAGCGAAAGGAGACAGATAAAAGTCTAACACTATCTGACAAGCATGAAGACTGTGCATGGCAGTTAGCACTGACATTAGTAGACAACGTCGCAAGTTTTCATTTCTGTTTTGACCACTTTTTTTTTTTTAGTTTCCTGACGCTTTCTCACTCCAACATCATCAACAACATAAACTTTTAACCCTGTCACCTTACACCTCATGTCATCTCATTGCCGCTGCCAGCCCACCTCCCCCCCACCCCATCCCCGCCCACACCTCACTCCTCTCCCAGTCACCAATCCCCATGTCCCACCCTTTTTCTTAAAGAGCTTTTGTTTAGTCCCAACAGTAAAGAGCTTTTGTTTAGTCCCAACAGTAAAGAGCTTTTGTTTAGTCCCAACAGTAAAGAGCTTTTGTTTAGTCCCAACAGTAAAGAGCTTTTGTTTAGTCCCAACAGTAAACTCGGACACGTCCTGACTTTGATTACTGGGATGCAGCTGTTCTCTCTCTCTCTCTCTCTCTCTCTCTCTCTCTCTCTTCTCTCTCTCTCTCTCTCTCTCTCCCCTCTCTCTCTCTCTCTCTCTCTCTCTCTCTCTCTCCTCTCTCTCTCTCTCTCTCTCTCTCTCTCTCTCTCCTCTCTCTCGCACGGTCGTTTACACAATGACTCACATGTGCGCCTCTTTAGGTAAAAAGTTCATCTGAGAGATCTGTTTCTGCCAGACTGTATGGTCTCTTTGGTTTCACACCAACAGGTCGCTTGCGTATTGAAACGCACATCACCAGCGTAATATAATATTTTGACAAAACAGGCATAATGCTTCATTGTGTACAAACATGTGGTTTAGCTCAGTTCAAAATTTTGAAATACATTGATTCATATACCCGTTCTTTTTGGTAGAAATGTGACTAAATGGTCTGATCTTGATAAAATTGGTCTTAATATTTGTCACATTTTTGCTTATCACTTTATTGATAAAATTTGTTCACACTATGTAAATTTGTAGTTGCAAGTGATCATGATTTATGCGAAAATAATGATTTTTTAAATATTGCTTTTGTTGTTGAAAATGTTAGATGCAGACTATAGCTATTAATAATAATAATAATGAATACTTATATAGCGCCTATTCTCGGCTAGAGACCAAGCTCTAAGCGATTTACAATCAACACTCGCTTACACAACGGGCTGCCTACCTGGGTAGTGCCGACTGAAGAGCTGCCAGCTGGCGCTTCATTCAGTCGTTTCCCGTGTCATCCAGTCAATATCGTTCAATATCGTTCACTCAGTTTCTTTACTTCCTTCATTCTTTCCATTTCTTACGCAGGGTGCATGCTGTGTGTAACGTGTCATCCATACCAACGGCCAAACTGGCCTACTCTTCCGAAAGTTGGTGATGGGATTTTACGTGTGTGCAAGATATTATACTATTGAGAGGAATGGGAAAGGTGTTAACGTTTGGAGCACCTACCTAAACGCTCTAACCCATTCCAACGTGCCAAAGTAGGTTTTATTTTATTCTTTATTCATTCTTTTAGAATATGCTTGTTCTGCTAAACGTTGCAATCTCCAATGCCAGCTCGAATCTGACTTCAAGCCCATTACGTACCTGTCGTTCCCATGTCAGGCTGTTAATACTGGTGCCGGTGTTCGGCGGGTTCTTGAAAGCACTGGTCGTCTCGCTGGTAGTACACCTGGAGCTGGACGTGAGCTTTCTCTACCTGTCCTACTGTCTGGATGGAATCCTGGGATCCGTCTTCGTGCTACAGATCGGACTGTTTGCCGCCATCGCGGACGTTACCATCTCCTCGCGGCAGCGCGTAGTGTTGTTCGGAATGCTGGAGATCGGCCTGGCACTGGCTGGGACTGCGTCACAGGTGAGAAGCTGTCGTCTCAATCACAGGTGAGAAGCTGCAGTCTCAATCAAAGGTGAGGGGCTGTAGTCTCAATCACAGGTGAGGGGTTGTGGTCACAATCACAGATGAGGGGTTGTGGTGTCAGTCATAGGTGAGGGACTGTGGTCTCAATCACAGGTAAGGGGATATTGTCTTAATCATAGGTGAGGGGCTGTAGTCTCAATTACAGATGAGGGGCTATGGTCTTAATCACAGGTGAGAGGCTGTATTCTCAATCACAGGTGAGGGGTTGTAGTCTCAATTACAGGTGAGGGGCTGTATTTTCAATCACAGGTGAGGGGTTGTAGTCTCAATTACAGGTGAGGGGCTGTAGTCTCAATTACAGGTGAGGGCTGTAGTCTCAATCACAGGTGAGGGGCTGTAGTCTCAATCACAGGTGAGGGGCTGTCGTCTCAATTACAGGTGAGGGGCTGTCGTGTACAGATGAGGGGCTCTCGTCTCAATTACGGGTGAGGGACTGTCGTCTCAATCACAGGTGTGGGCTGTCGTCTCAGTCACAGGTGAGGGGCTGTAGTCTCAATTACAGGCGAGGGGCTGTCGTCTCAATTACAGGTGAGGGGCTGTTGTGTACAGGTGAGGGGCTGTCGTGTCAGTCACAGGTGAGGGGCTGTCGCCTCAATCACAGGTGAGGGGCTGTCGTGTACAGGTGAGGGGCTGTCGTCTCAATTACAGGTGAGGGGCTGTCGTCTCAATCACAGGTGAGGGGCTGTCATGTACAGGTGAGAGGCTGTATTCTCAATGACAGGTGAGGGGCTGTCGTCTCAATGACAGGTGAGGGGCTGTCGTGTACAGATGAGGGGCTGTCGGCTCAATCACAGGTGAGGGACTGTGGTATACAAGTGAGGGGCTGTGACTCAATAACAGATGAAGGGCTGTCGTCTCTGGTGCTGTTCTCCAGTCGTCGCCTTTCTTCATGCTTTATTGATTTATTCACTGGTGTGTTTTGATTTTTTTTTTTAAGAATAGCCTGAAATTTTAATCCTTGAGCTTCTCATATTTATAATGACAGTACGACAATGATTCTGCTTTACGGATGCGAGACATGGCGGACAACACAGACGATGCAACAAAAGATTCAGACATTCTTCAACACCTGTCTGAGGCGCATCTACAAAATCCGATGGCAGGACAAGATCCGAAACGAAGATCTGTGGGAGCGTGCGGGACAAGAACCAGTGGCCAAGCAGATACTGCGAAGGAAGTGGAGCTGGATTGGACACACCCTCAGGAAGCCAGCATCCAGCACCACACGCTAAGTCCTGACCTGGAACCCGCAGGGAAAGAGGAAGAGAGGCCGGCCTCGCAGCAGCTGGAGGCAAGACACTGAGGCGGAGCTGAAACAACAAGGGACCAACTGGACTGGAATGACCAGAACAGCCCAGAACAGAGTGCGATGATGAAGGGTCGTCGATGGCCTATGCTCCACCGGGAGCGATGGGCATAATGAATGACGACAATGAGACTGAAGTATGGTGCTGGACACAAGTTGCGCTTTTTGAAACTTTATTAGCTATAGGGACATTTGAATTTTGTATGTTCACTGTTAGCACAACCGGCAGAGGTGGTAAGACTTGGAGAACACTTTTGCACTGCGGCGACCCACCTGACTGTTCATGGAGTTAAAGGAGGCGAGGTGTTCTTCTGTGTATTTCTCTTTGGGGATGGACAGATTACTTTGTGATCTGATATTGTATTGCAGTTTCAGGTCGTTGCACTTTATTTGTCGAGTGTTTCTTGTTCATTTTTCTTTTTCTTTTCGTGAGGGAGGATGCGGACATTTGTTTTGCTTATGTTTTTGGTTTTCTTTTCTGGTTTGTTTGGGGTGCGTTGTTTTGCGATTTGTGACCGTCTTAGTGTGTCCCTCTCCTATCGCGGGGATTGTAATTAAAAGATGAACGACAGCCTAAACGGGAGAGGATGATCCTGTGACAGTAAGATCCTGTATATGACAGGTCAAAATAAACGGTGTTAAAGTAGTACCCCTTGAAGATAAAAGGATTTTTTTTCAAAGCGACAACATTGGCTTACGAGACTGAGATATGACGGCATACGGAGACAGATGAGTCAAGCGGCCTGTTCCTGCTTCTTTCCGTGAGTGATACTGATTGCTGACGTTTCAGATCGGCACGGGATTTCTGATTGAGGCCCTGGGGTTCCTTGCGCCCAGTTTAGCCACCTCCTGTCTGAGTCTGGTGGCGTGCATCTACATCCTGCTCTTCATGCCGGAGACACTGCGCCACAGACCGCGCCTGGTGCTCAGCCCTGTCTTCCACCTACGAAAGGTAAACACGAACGAGCAACCTGTGATGCGAATCATAATGGATGAAATGGTGGTCGTAGCTTTGGTGGTGGTCATGGTGATGGTGGTAAGGACGATGGTTTCTGCATTATCAGTTTCATATAAAAGATGTTCAACAGCCGGCCACAGAATTTTTTTACGTATACAGTTTGTGTCTCTGCCAAAACTAAACAGCTTTGGGAGAATGAAGATAATAATGATAGTAGTGGTGATTTGGTGCCGTTAACAGCAAGAGCTATAGCTGTATGTTTATATGATGGATAATGATCTGCTTGCATTTGTCATAATTACTGCCCAGGTTGGCAACACAGGGCCACTACCAAAAGACGTGAAAAAGGGCAATTATGAAGCAACAAATGATTGATAAATTGGTTATCATTTTTATACGAAAACTGTTATTATCCCCCTACTGCGGAAAGACATTGCTGGCTTTTTGTTGTTGTTGTTTTTGTTTCTTTTTGTTTGTTTGTTTGTTTTAAAATGTAATCATGGACTTCTGAAGCTAGCAGACTGCAATACATATATGTACAAATAAAACACATTGCCTACCGATTTACTAAGCCTCTTCACCCTTCGCTCTCAAATGACCAGGTCTTTGGTTTCTACTTCTGGGAGGGCACCTTACGGCAGCGAGCTTTGTTCTCTGGCGGTCAGGTGATTGTGTTCTCTCATTTCCATGGTCAACTTGGGCCGCATGCCCGTGGAGACGTTGTTCGAGATGAACTCGCCTTTCTGCTGGGGCCCCGTCCAAATAGGTCTTGTCACGGGCATCCGTCTGCTGCTTCAGAACATGGCTGGTGTCGTCACCTTGAAGGTTGGCCCCGTGTGTGTTGTGTGTGTGTGTGTGTGTGTGTGTGTGTGTGTGTGTGTGTGAATCTGTTTATATGTGAGTATGTGTGTTGCTGCGTGTAGGGGAGTATGAACACCTGTTGGCACACTTGAGAGGGGGCATGAGAGGGATAGGTAAGATGTTTACAGCGGAATGTGTGAAAGTGTGTTGTATGTGAGTGGAGAAGGATATCTGTACAGTGAAACAGACCCTGCGTGGAGTGACTTTACCTTTCTTTTGTGGCTTCGTTTATTCCGCCCCCCTGAAGGAGTCCTCCTCAACATTTCACTTCCACTGTCATGTTTTTTTTGGGGGGGGGGTTTCCAGCACCATCTGTCATGGGTTTTTTTCGGTAACGCCACTCAGTCTGACTTCTCCCATACCCTATCCTTCATATTCAATCGTGCCCATTTGCAGTTCCCAGAGCCTCCTGTCAAAAAAAGTTGTCCATGTGAGACGGCCTCGAAGCCCATGCAGACGAGACGCTGCATTGCTGCTGAGTCACCTCGGTGGTGTTCAGAAGTGCCTGTCTTGATCTTACATAGCACAAGCACAGTAAAGGTCTGAACACCTTAAGAATCCAAGGGTTCGGGACAATAATACAGTGCGGTCAGTCTAGAAGCCCGGACTGGCAGAATGCCCGTGGAAACCTCGTTTGAAGTGGAGTCTTCCATGCTGTGTCGTTCCCTTCGGATTAGGCCTTTCCTTGGGGGTCTGTAGGCTGGATTGGAACAGGACAGTCGTGGTCATGTTCTGGGGCGAGATGGGCTGGTCAGGCTTACAGTGTGTCTGGCTACCAACTCCACACAGCAAAGTTGCGTGGAAGAGAAGCTCTGTAGACGTGAGCGGTGGCTGCATCTTGCCCCAAGGTCTGTGTGTGAATCATTAACAAAACTTTCTCTTTGTTCGCTTGACGTTTACACCCACTTCATGTGATGTGGCAGTTTGAACTGGGCGAATCTTTATGTTTGGCCCCAGGGGAATCGAACTCCCAGCCCTCTTGATGCAAGTCCCGTGTTCTGACTCGTTGAGCTGTTCGGATGGCCCAAAGAACACCACATGTACGAGGAGGAAAGTCTTGAAAAATTTAGGGAAGGTATCAACAGTGATTGAGAGCAGCGTACTTAACTGAATATACAATAGAAACCTTTCGTCCTCAGCTGGGGGGCTTCGTGTCATGGCTTCCTGTCATGTCTTTGTTGAATCCTCTGTCGTTGATGTGAAACTTAAATAGAAGTTTCCTGTCTTTGATTAGTCAGTGGTCTTCTCTCTTAGTTAATTCTTTTGTCATTAGTGTGGGTCTCCGTCAGTGGTGTCACGCCTTTGCTTTATCATTTGTCGCCACAGTGAGGTTTAGTCCGTGGTGAAATGTCTTTGCTAAGTTCTTTGTCGTCAGTATGGGCAAAAGTCAGCGATGAAATGTCTGGGAAATCCGTTGTCGTCAGTAAGGTGTTTGTCAGTGGTTTTCTGTGTGTGTTAAATCCCTTGTCAGTATGAAGCTTACTCAGTAGCGTCCTGTCTTTGCTAAACTCTTTGCCGTCAGTGTGGGGTTTATTTCAATGGTGTGCTGTCGACTGAATCGTTTGTTTTCAAAATGGGGTGCATTCAGTGGTGTCTCGTCCCAGTTTGATTTTTTGCTGTCAAGATGGAGCCAAGTCAAATAGTCTCTATCTTTGTTAGATCTTTTGTTGTTAATATGGTGCCTGGTCAGTGGTGTAATGTCTTCGCCAAGTAAGTGCCGGCACGACTGAAATCAACTGGAGCAACTCAGCAACAGTGCAAGGCCTCTATTAGTCAGTGGCTTTGTGATACCTTGACATCGGTAGCCCCATTTTTACCATGAGCTTCTCCTGAGCGCTGTTCTAGATTTTACAATGCAGTCATCGGCTTCTTCAGGGTGTCCTTCAAGATTTTTAGATGTAATCGTCGGTTTCTTTAGAGTTCCCTTCAAGATTTTGCAATGTCATCGTCGGTTTCTCCCAAATGCCTCTCTAGAGTTTGCTATGTAATCAACTTCTCACGAGTGCCTTGTAGAGTTTGCAGTATTGTCACTGGTATCTCCCGAGTTCCTTGTAGATTTTGCAGTGTAAGCATCGGTTTTTCCACCGGGTGTCCTTCCAGATTTTGCAATGTAGTCTTCCATTTCAGAATTCCATAATCCAATAAACACTCAAAATGTTGACATTTCTACTGAATAATCATCGCTTGTTCTTACGTACCTGTCTTCTTTGTGCATAACGTAAAATGTTCAAATTCAAAAGATGTTTTGGATTATGTCTTGCTGGATATTCTGCGACTATAGAATGCTTTCTATTCTCTGTTCCCGTTTTTAACAGATGTCGTCTGCCCCAAGTTCCAGCCTCATAAAGAGACATCATATTCAAGACTTTCTATGAAGATGATCAGTCTGGTCGTGTGGAATCAGATTTAAGTTGGTAAAATTGGGCTGATACGTCCACATGACAGACTCATAAAAAATGGTAAAAAAGAATATCGGACAGGACATGTTCATCCTAATCTTAGGGGTGAGAATGAGGAAAGGTGTCAATCTTGAAGTCGCGCTGGGTGAAGGTTGTCAGAATCTGTATCAGCATGCACTAACAAGATTCGAGCAGTATGTTAATTGTTTCAGGTGATGTCCAGGTGTGTGCGCATCGAGCTGATCGGCATGCTTGGGCTGATGTCGGGCGTTGCTGGTTTCATCGTCCAGTCCATGGCTGATAGGGATCTCATGATGTACATCAGTACGTACACAACTTGATAAATAACTATGATGATCTCATAATACACATCACTGCGTATATAGCTTGACGGACAAAAGGAAGACCTCATGATGTACATCAGTACGTACACAATTTGATAGATAACTATGATGATCTCATAATGCACATCACTACGTATATAGCTTGACAGACAAAAGGGAGATCTCATGATGTAGTCGGTACATCGACATCAGGATTAATAACTATTGTGATTTTGTTGTATACATCCGGACGTTTACAGCTTGATGGATGATGAGGTTGCTTTTAAGATGTACAGAAACCTAAAGATGACGTTGGTGATCATACATAATGTACACCAAAATACATGCAACTTTTTGTGCTCCCAGTTCTTATAGAACAGGGAGTACTTTACAATGGGAACGAAGTTTTTATATAGCTGTGGTGGTCTTATGCTGTCCATCAGTTTGTCTACAATTTTAAGAGAACGAAGATGACCTAATTATTTTACATTAGCACACATACATCCTGAGAAATAACTATTGTGATCGTACGATGTACATCAGAACGTTTGCACTTTGAAGATGACGGGGGTGTGTAATGATGTATAGTTATATGATAGAAAAGTGCTTTGACCTTAGGATGCACATCCGTTCGCATGCAACTGGGCGTTTACATTCTGATCATAACAGTGGTGAATTTATGATGGACATCAGTCCGTATACGGACTTGGTAGAGAAATGTTGGACCTCCTGGTGTGTACCAATGTGTGTACACTTTGATGGTGTTTTATTATGTATTCCAGTGTTTCGTGACGTTAAGAAGTAACTCTGGTCTTAAACGACTTGATGGATCAGTATAATATGATTATTTCATTGCGCACATCATTTTGATTACAACTTGATAGATGACAAGTGCGATCTTTTGAGTATATCAGCTCATATACGACTTGAAAGATAACGGGGGTAATCCTATACGTACATTAATTCATATCAGACATGATAGATAACTAGCAATAGTGATTGTCTCATGCACACCAGTTTGTATACGACTTGATCGATAACCATGGTCATTAAAAATAAAACAGACTGCAGAATTGTTGAAAACAAAGCGAGGTACAAGTTATTGCACAAAAGAAGTTGTAAATCAATGCTAATTTGATATATAATACGAAACAGACGAGTAAATTTTGTGTCAAATATGTCTTCTTCAGAGTTACAAGCATAACATTGTGATTCTCATTTTGACTAGTGTCTGGGAGTATCAGTTTGTGTAGGTTTTCTGGTCTATTGTTTGTAACGTCCTCCCCTGCTGTGTCCACCCTCCTTCTCCCTCTCCCCCTGACTGCCCATAGACGTTTGTAGAGGCATGTTTACTCATACTCCTCTACCTCGCCTGGCTCAAGAGGGAGGGCATTTGACTAGAAATGTAACACAAATCTGTTTTCGAAAGCTCTTCAGCTCCACGCTCTAAAGTATTGACCCGTTTTGTCCAAACAATCTGCAATCAGCATTGACTAATGTACGCATACGATTGTAGTGAAATATACCTTCGTCCATCGGCTGATGAGCTCTGAAGTCAAACATGCAGATACTTCACGCTGCCTTCCCATATCTCATGCAGAACAATTAAGAGGAAACGACTTTGTCAGACAGAAGGTCAACACATCGTGTTAGCTGGCAAGAATCTGACCTGGAAATCATAGAGCACCGTAAGCTTGCCTCCTACAAGCGTGCATCGCGCAACGACACCCCGTCCAAGGCCAATCTGTAGAAAGGTGGACTTGTATCTCTCCACGACCCCTTTCCATTCTCATTTTACGCGAAGAGTGGACATTATGTCTCAATGACACCCAGTCCAAGATCATTCCGAAGGGTAAAGTGGACATGTGTATCTCCATGAATTTGAGATCATTCTATGATGTACAATGGACAGTGGACATGAGTATCACCATGACTCTGAGATCATTCTACGATGTACAATGGACAGTGGACAGGAGTATCTCCATGACTCTAAGATCATTCTACGATGTACAATGGACTGTGGACATGTGCATCTCCATGACTCTGAGATCATTCTACGATGTACAATGGACAGTGGACATGTGCATCTCCATGACTCTGAGATCATTCTACGATGTACAATGGACAGTGGACATATGTATCTCCATGACTCTGAGATCATTCTACGATGTACAATGGAGAGTAGACATGTGCATCTCCATGACTCGCAGTCCAGAGCTATTCTACAGGGTATAGTGGAGGGCTGTCGCCCCAGAAGCAGAGCGAAGAAATCCTGGATGGACAACGTAAGTGCCTGGACCAGTTACACATGTCTAAAACCATTCTACGGGGTACGGTGGAGAGCGGACATGTAAATCTCCATGACTCCCTGTCCAGAGCTATTCTACAGGGTATAGTGGAGGATGGATGCCCCAGAAACAGGTCGAAGAAATCCTGAATAGACAGACTACGTAACTGGACAGAATACAAGTACTCGTCACGGAAAACTGACGACAAAGGACTATGGACACCCCTCACTGTACAAGCTTTACAACCTGGAACTCAGACAACCTAATGTCATTGGAAAATGATGGTGGTGATAGCTTTGGTGGACAGTGTTGTGTGGTGGAGGGGCAATAACGTTTGGCAGCATGTTCCTTGTGTTTGACCAGGTATAGGGCTGGGATTGTTCATCACGGTGGTGACGCCCGTGGCACGGACTCTGCTGTCCCGGATGGCGCCGGCGGAGAGGCAGGGTGAGGTCCGCGGCACCAGCTTGTTGTGTGTTACGTCATCATTTTGCGCTGTGCAGTATTGTGTAGCATTGTTTTGTAGTGTTTGCTGTAATTTTCAAGTCATAACCGGTTTCTCCATGTTAGACATACAGACGTAATTGGTTCCGTTCGAAAAGTTGATTTCTTACCCGTGTTTGTCTGTTAGGCAGAGTATGAAAACATTCAGCGCGGCCTATTTTTGTTAGTTGCTTGGTGGAGAGACAGAGACACAGAGAGAGTGTGTGTGTGTGAGAGAGTATGTGTGTGAGAGAGAGAGAGAGAGAGAGAGAGTGTGCGTGTGTGTGTGTGTGTGTGTGTGTGTGTGTGTGTGTGTGTGTGTGTGTGTGTTAGGACAGGGAATATTTACCCTGAGCAGTAACAGATCTGAAAGGCCCAGTGTGTTGGGCCGGGCAATAACAAGGATAATGATGATGATGATGTTGACAATAAAGATTATCAAGATCATGATGATAAATGCCAATTTGAAAAAAAAATCAAAGGAAAATCATTAAAAAGCTTCAATAATGCATCGTGTTTGCATCGTAAAAAAACGGTTGTTTTCTAGGGAGCGGTATTGATGATTATCATTATTTTATGTGGAATTTGAATGCTGAGACCGGAAGATAATTTGAGAAACAGTGTAGCGAGGTGGTGGTGGTGCTTCAGGTGGTCGTGGTGAACGTGTCAGTCCATATATGTTGAGTGCTGTTATCCTTTTTGTTAATGACTTGTGAGTTGACTTCAATACAATGACAGCCCTGATATGGCCCTTTGCGGTCGGCTGGGCTGTAAGTAACATTGCCCTTGTCCTTTGCTCTTTCCAAAGGTGCCTTGTGTTGTTTAACTATGCAGCCGGTGGGTCGGTCTGTGCTGACAGGGGCTCTGTTCGCCAGTCTGTGTGCGGTGGAGACACTGTGCCACCTGGCCGCCAGCAGCGTCTACAACAACGTGTACACCGCCACGGTGGACGTCTTTCCTGGAGCTGTCTTCGCCGTCATGGCCGCCCTGCTTCTCCTGGACGGTGTCTTGCTGATGTGGGTCTTCTGTGTGTGTGTGTGTGTGCGTGTGTGTGTGCGTGCGTGTGTTGTGTTATGCTGTGGTATGTGTGTGTGTGTGGTGTGAGTGTGTGTGTGTGTGTGTGTGTTGTGTTATGCTGTGGTGTGTTTGTGTATGTGTGTGTGTGTGTGTGTGTGCGCGCGCGGGCGCGCGCGTGTATGTGTGTGTGTGGAGGTGAAGGGGGGGGGGGGGCGAGTGTGCAAGTGTACGAGTGTGCCAATGTGTGTGTGCGTGTGCGTGCATACGTGCGTACGTGTGTGTGTGTGTGTGTGTGTGTGTGTGTGCGAGAGAGAGAGAGAAAGAGAGAGAGTGTGCGGTGATCAATGCGGAGGTGATGGTGATGTGTGCGTATGTACTTCTGTAAGAAATATTTCACCGGTTTCTTTTCGATCACTTTCATGAGCCCAGTTTCACTGACAAAAGACGTGTCGGGAATGTGTGGACACCGATACTTTCATCTTAATATTTGCCATACTCATTAATTGTAGTGTGCGTTTTACTTGGTATAAGGATGTAGAATGAATGACTCGCGATCATTGCCAGCACATGTTTAACGTCCGTGTAGATTGATAAAAATGTATCGCATTATGGCTCGAACTCATCTGCAGACTATTCGTCTTGGCAAGTCGGAATGTCCCTCACCTACGAGAAGTTCAGGCTCAGGTGAAGACGTCTGATCCCACCGGAGCCTCGTCTTCTCAGGGACCCAGATGTTCCAGACAGGACGACGAAACAACGCCGCTTCTGCAGACGGACAGCGGCAGCTCTGACAGACACGCTGCGCTGCAGCAACAGAAGGACGACCTCACTGCATCAGTGCGGCTGACGTTCCTCCATTCATTATGAGGGGATGCCTCTTGGGTCATGGACGTGGAAATGAAGGACAGGACGGTGCTGTGTCGTTACACCGTCAACTGGTGGTGGATCAGTGGCAGGACAAAGGCGAAGTTAAGCGTGATCGAACTGGTTACTAACGTAAAGCAGATGCTATTTGTTGATATCAGAGCTCTCAGTGAGTGATAGAAATGTGTACCTCAACAACTAAAAACCGTCAAACGTTTTAGCAAACAGGATGTTGACTCTTTGTTCTAGCAATATAATGATAACCCACAGATGTTCTTTCTTGATCTCTGCTATGATCCCATGCGGTTGACTTGTTCATAAACATGAAAAATGTAAACATTCACCCCTATGAAAAATGTAGTCGAAGAGAGACTCTTCTCTCTGAAAACTGAGGACTTAATACGGAGGTTTTAGGAAATCTAGGTTAAACACAAGATGGACAGACCTGGAAAGTTGGAGGAGGGGCAAAGGGAGAGGGTGAAAGCGAGCCAGACACTGTGGCGTGGAGAGAACGATGGAATGAGGAACGAAAATGTTTCCATTTTATATGTAATTCACACTGAGCACAAGCTAATACAGCCATTGGAATAGAACACGTAACTACTAATAAATTAGCCAGCTGACAGGCAGCTGAATAAGAGATTAAAAAAAATGGGTTGAGAGGGAATCTGGAGTAGGGAAACTGGTAGGACATAATGGCATGCTATTTGATATGCCAGTGCGAGGGAAAAACATGGGAGGAGCATGGAAAAGAGATTAGAGTGGAGGAGGTCAAGGGGCATTGGAGTGGAAGGTATCGCAACTGTTCAAAGGGAAAGGCTTCAGTGTATGTATATCGGTGACATCTTGAATCCTTGGGGGTTCTTGAGCACGAGATGAATTGATTTTGTTACATTTTATGGCTCACGCCTGCCATGCATCACATCCATTATACCAGCGAAGGGAAGTGGAAATTTTCTGCGAGTGTATTACAGTTCAACACATACCAGCCGCCGCGGTGTAATGGTCAGCGTCATGAATTTGCCGGGTGGGAGGTCATGGGTTCAGTTCCAATCAGAGCTATGTATTTTTCCGGTCCCGACTGGCTCCTACCCAGAGTTTTACCCATAGTCATGGTAATGCGTCATTTTGATTAAGGTGATCTGTTGATATTTTAGAATAGTATTGACCCTGTGGTGGCGAAGGAATCTCTCTCTCTCTCTCTCTCTCTCTCTCTCTCTCTCTCTCTCTCTCTCTCTCAGAATTTTGTTTTAAAATCATCAGGCCAGAAAACTGTTCTTTCGTTCCTATATTCAACTAAATACTGCATACGCCTCTATACTCTTGAGATTTGGCTAGCAATAATCGGCTTAAACTACTGAGCAGTCGTAAAAGAGTTCTTTAACACTCGTCAAATCCTTTTAGATTCTGATTACTTAAGCTTACTTTATAATGTCTTTTCCCCGAGTTTGTTCGTATGATGTGAGTGCAAGAAGAAGAAAAGCATACTGAATTTGGTTTTATTTCACGTGCGTGCACTGTTGATGATGATTTATTTGCCTACTGTATTGGGTGTTCTTGCGTACTCTTTCAGAAATAGTGTATTTTCCAGACTTGACTTCCTTTGACTCAGTCCTCT
>CM065717.1:31610155-31645155 GCA_033310375.1 Conus canariensis
TGAGACCGACTGCACGAGCTGTAGGCTGTGAACTGTGTAGGGGCCCTATGTCAGCGTCTTACATAATGGAATTTTTAATGACTTCATGTCCTGATGTCAGTCGTCATTCATTTGTCATATAAATCACGCAGCCGAGAAAGCTCCTTGACGTTGGGAGGATTGTCGTATTTGTCTCTCATTCAGTGGAACGACCTGGAATATGTTGAATGTTGTTTACGTTTTCAGCAGACACTTTTTAGCATATTTTTTCACAGGTTCTTTTCAGCATAACTTATTGCTGAACAGTTGAAATATTTTCTTATAGATTTAGAAACACCATCGCTTACAACTGACATTGATTGTGCATCTGTTGTAAGCATGAATTGAACTATGCTGTGCAGACCAGTCGCATCAATCACTGTCTGCTTGACCTGAGTGGAACGCTAGTTTGTGGATCAAGTTTACGGACTTTTCAAGGACATGGATCGTTCACGTGAGGACAACTTTCGAGAAAGAGACAAAAATTCGTCCAACTTTGGAGAACACGGCCATAGTGCGGCTGAGGGGATGCGGACGGAAGCTGTCAACAAGGTAGGTAATGAACACAAAGGACCCGATCAAACCCCAGCGACCAGTCAGCCGAGGTCGGCAATGCCTGATCAGAAGGGTGATCTTTATGATCTGAAAAGTGGCGAAGCAGCAACGTCCACAGAAAGGCATGTAGACAGGAACGGTGAGATAGCTGGGGGTATGTATGGGGAGTCTTTTGCCCAAGACCCGAGCGTGTCCAGATGTCAGGAAATGATTCTGTCCAGCTCCTGGCATGGAGAGGGCATACAACCACCTGCCGTCACTGCACGTGACGTGAACGGTCGACCCATGGCGGCCAAAGCTTTGCTGTCCTCAAACGAGCCGATATCGGATGCGGTGCTGAAATCACCAATCGAGAGTGACAACGAGAAGGATGGCAATGATGGTGATGATCAAAGACCACGACGAAGTTCTCAGACCCAGAAAGTGAGAGCCGTCGGTGAACAAAAAGGAGGTGGTGAGGAAGATGGTGACGGCAGACGTCGGTTAATGAAACGCTTGATGGTAACCGTTTTTACGGCCTGTCTGTTGGTCTGCACGGCTTACTTGTCCGCGGTGCCGGTGTTGTCTCAGTACCTCTTACGCCGCATCGCGATGGACCACTTCAACCTGACCAACATCACACTGAAAAAGGTGAGTCTCTCTCTCTCTCTCTCTCTCTCTCTCTCTCCTCTCTCTCTCTCTCTCTCTCTCTCTCTCTCTCTCTCTTGTTTGTTTTGTTAACATCAGGTTTTCGTCTTTCGAATCAATAATCAATAATGAAAAAAAGATATTTGTTTTTTCAGCACTTTCATGAAGAAACTGATCCAAATATGTAGTATTGATGTCTTGCACAGTACCTGAAATAACGGTACTGAAGAATACTAAAGATACACAGATATTTTTAATATAAACAATTTTCTTCAACGTCCCGGACTCTGTTCAACCCCTTTCTTTTCAGAGATGTGATAAACTGTTAATCTGACTTTTTGCAGTATGTCAATGATATCTTCACCGCAAAGCGAGTGTTAAGTCATCATGTGACCGTTGTTTTAAGTTTTTAACCGGGAAGTTTCTTAATATGATCTGTTGCTCTCTTTTCACCTCTACAAACTTCTTTCAAATCGCACAATCCGCACCAGAAGTACAATCTGTTAAAGACTGTGACCATGTGTGCCAAGTGTCAAATCCACATATAGACAGTGGTGTCTTTCTGTCATCCGTAATATATACAGCTGGGAGAAATGTGTGTCTTTCCTGAAAAGATTAAAATTACATATTAGAAAAAAAAAATTCCACAAAACATTTTCGTGATCTTTCGTTTTCCTTCACGACATGCCTGCCGTGTAGCCTTTATTCCTACAATGTTGATATTTTATCAGACATGTACAGTTAAGGATGACGACGTATTTTGAAGAAAGTGTACATTGAGGCAAGCTTGGAACATCCTTTGGAAGGTGGGGGGGGGGATGTTTCCTTGATTGTTCTGTGCACTCTGTGCTGTCGTATCTGCTAGGCGATTCGGTGTCGTAGGCAGCATTCGTTTGGAGTCATGGGCATGTATTTATTTCATAATGGGAGCAAGAGTTACCTTACTTGTTTGCTATTTACTGTTTACTGTTCACTGCCTCATGTAAGTTCTCCTTTCATCACAATCAAATCGGGGTTACCTGTTTTGTTACTGTTCGTCCGTGTACTTTTCTGACTATATTCAAAATCGAAAAGGCTGCGCCAGACTTAGATAAATGTTAATATATATTTGCTTGTATCTCCGGTTGTTGCTGTGTAAATGTGTCCAGTACGGGGTATATGGACAAGCTTGGGACATTCTTTTTTTTTGGGGGGGAGGGGGGGGAGAGGGGGGTGGGTTGGGGGGTGTTTTCCTTGTTTGTTCTGTATGCTCTGTGCTGTCATACCTGCTGGGCGATTCGGTGTCGTCGTTCGGAGTTGTTTACTATTTGCTGTTCCCTGCCTCATTTAAGATGTCATTTCTTTTTGTTTTATGAATTCACTTCTTCAAAGACAGAGTTGATCCTGTTGGTGTTCCAGTCCTCTTCATGTTATTATATTGTAGAGAGACTGGTAGGTGTCAAGGTGGCAACATTCCAGATTTGTGTGAACTTCAGTGTGAGAGGCAGTGGAGATCCATATGTCAGACCGGAAGTCTGCAAGTGATACGATGTCCATCGTTACCAAGACTGAAAGACTAGGAGATAAAGTTCGAACACAAATTATTGCATTTATCTTTATTCGCTAATTGGAGTGGAAGAATGGATGTACACTTTGCTTTCCCTTTCAGGACCCCCACTGTCCTCCTCCAGAGGTTCAGAACCGAAACATTGGGACCGAAAAAAAATAAATAAATAAACGTGGTCCTGTGTGTGGTGTAGTGAGATCTAACTGAAAACAAGGCAAGGAAATTAAAAGCGAAAAGACGATCTGACCTAAAGTGAAAGCTGAAAGACGATCTGACCTAAAGTGAAAGCTGAAAGACGATCTGACCTAAAGTGAAAGCTGAAAGACGATCTGACCTAAAATGAAAGCTGAAAGACGATCTGACCTAAAATGAAAGCTGAAAGACGATCTGACCTAAAGTGAAAACTAATCGGTTTTCGTGCTCAACCACATCGAAACTGTAATTCTGAGTCATTAATTTGAGAAATTTGAACATTGGTCAAAGGGTGGAGCTCGTTTTTATGTGTCAATATTGGCGCTTCATTCGTGTGTGAACTAAGCTCGGCACTGTTTTGTGCTGTTCCCAGACCCCTTGTGCGAATGGAGGAAACACTTCTATGCAACACAACATTGACTGGCTCCAAGGCCAGACGTCCCAGCAGCTCTTCTACTTCACCGTCGTTCAGTCTGTTCCCAACGTCATCGTCGCCCTCTTCGTCGGCTCCTACGCCGATTATTTCGGCCGCAAGTGAGGAGGCTGTGTTTGTGGGAAGAGAGGATCGGTGTGTGTGTGTGTGTGTGTGTGTGTGTGTGTGTGTGGGAGGAAGAGGAAGGAGGAGTCGGGAGGGGTGGGAATGGGGGGAGGGGGGGGGGTCTCTGCGGTTTGAGGATTTTGTCGGTATACAAGTCTGTGTGCGCGTGTTTTGGTCTTCGACATTCTTTACCTGTCTCTTTTCTGTCTTGTACTACCTCTCTCTCTCTCTCTCTCTCTCTCTCTCTCTCTCTCTCTCTCTCTTCTCTCTCTCTCGCTCACGCGAGAGAGAGGTGTTATATATGAGATCGAGTCGGGCAAAGCTCCTGTCTTTCTGCAAAATTTAGGGTAACGTTGTTGATGCTGGGTTACTTCTCTGGTTTCAGAATCTCGGTAATATACATATGTGTACCCAGGACTGAATTTACGAGAGCAGTTTTTGCATCCATTGGATGCTAGCAAGGTGCAACAAACGTAGTATTCTAGAGGAGCGATGTACCTGTGTATCACTTCCTCAGTAGCTGATCATAGGGTTTTCATTGCCAAGGCAGGGGCCCTTAACACTTAGACAAGGAAACGTGGCACCAGCAGACAGGTGGTTCGCGTCACGGCTCACTGACCGTCAGCTGTTAGGTGCGAGTGCCTGTCGAACTGAACAACGAGGGACAGAGGGATGGAGGATCGGTCACACTGCTCGGATTTCAAATGTGATAACCTTTCGGGAAGCTTCAAATTATTTAGATGTGGGCCGAGTGGATATGCAGGCCGTAGATTTCGGCATGTGGAGTCGTACCTGAACTAAACAAAGAGTTTTGGCACTGTTGGGAGACACAGGCACACTGGAACATCGGACAGCATGAAGGACTGAACATGAGTTAGGATGAGGACTTCGGTAAAGGATTGATACCTTCACCCCACCCCAACTGTAAGCTAAACTGGAGCTATGGGATCATTGCGGTATCTTTGGAGAAGTCATCAGAAACTGTGTCAATAGAAACTGTGTTGTAAGAACTGTTCAGCCTAGGGCAACAATTGGCACCTGCGTGTATGAGAGTTTCATTGCAATAGCATAGCAACAGCAGAAAACGCAATGTCCAGATGGCCACTATAGCTCAAAGTGCGGCCGAAGTGAAATAAAGAATCATTGTCACCATCAGGTTTCTGGTGCTGGGGCCGATGATTGGCGGGTTCTTCAAATCCCTGATCGTCCTACTGGTGATCTACCTGCAGTTAGACATCCAGTTCCTCTACCTGGCCTACGCTTTAGACGGGATGATGGGGTCCGTCCACGTTTTGACGATGGGGCTGTTCGCCGCCATTGCTGACGTCACTATCTCGTCGAGGCAGCGCGTGCTGCTGTTCGCCGTGTTAGAAATCAGCCTGGCCCTGGCAGGGGGAACGTCACAGGTGAGATGTGTGTGGTGAGCTCGCTGGCTGTAATTTGTTTGTTCGTTTGCTTTTTGATTTGTTTTGTTTTTCTGATTTCTAATTGATTTTTGTTCATATGTACAGTTAAGTACTCTTCTTTTTTTTTGCTTTAATTGCATGATGCCTGTAACCAAGCCTTTCACTTGTTTTTACTTCATTACCTGTAACAAGTCGGTTATCTTTTCAGTGGTGCCTGTTTGTTATCATGTTTGTCTGTCAGCAGGATTATCCCAAAACTACCCGACCGATTTTAACGAAACTTGGTGAAAAGATTGAAGGTGGCCAAAGGACAATATAAATACAATTTGAAACGGCCGAAAAGAAAAGGGGGAATCCAGGTGGTTGTCACTTTCTGTAATGTTGTCAGGTAGGACACTTCTCAACATCTTCGTAAATTTCTTAAGACATATTCCATGGATCACAGTTAAATCGTTCATTATTATGAGACGCATTCACATCAGCGAACTTCTAATACTTTGTGCGATCCAGGTTGCAGTTTAATAGACTTTCGACCTTGGTGTAGGTATGCTGTCTTCGGCAAGCCCTTCTGCTTGCCTCTTTTGAGAAAATTATCCTCTTACTTGCGTCTGTTTTTCCAGTGGGAGAGTAGTTGGCTTTTTCGGTACCTGTTGGTCCCCAGATTTCTGAAAGTTTTGTGCTAGTAACCTCTTCTTTTCGGTCATTCTTTTGACTGCGAAAAAAAATTGTTTCTTCATGGTTGTGTACTGTTTTCATACCATTGATCTGGATTTGTTTTTCGATATGATAGCACTGTATGAAATGCCGGAGGTTTGGTTGTTTTTGTTCTTGTTTTGTTTTTTTGTTTTTTTGTAATCTCAGGTGTAGAGGATTGTACACATTGCCCCGAGGGGACTCTAGCTGTCCATTCTAAAGTGTCTGTTTTGTGGCATTTAACTTCTTTTTTTTTAATTCCGTCCACTTTCTTAACTCTGGTCACTGGGCTATACTTTTTGAAACTTGACTACGTGAAACCTGTTTCAACCAAACTTTGTCAAAAGATGCAATGTGTCTGTGGACGAACACCCTGTATTTTAGATCCGGATTCAGGGTGGTTCAGCGAGGTTATTACATTTTTTATAGCAAGAATTTTAGAGAAGCGACTATAAAGAAACTTTGTGGGAAGAAAGAATTTGGCCTAAGAATAAAGTCGTTACATTTTTTCCTTAAATAATATCCTTGTCACAAAACTAGATTAGAAAATTGGTCTAGAATCAGTTTGCTTTTATTAATTGTTATTAAGCATTTCCGATTTAACCTGAACACCGTGAACGTATTGTTACAGATCAATAGATATTGTCCAGGTTAATGTTTCATGGAATGCACAGATCAATATATGTTGTCTAGATAATAGTTCTTCATGGAATCTACAGGTAGATATGTATTGTTCAGGTAGAATGTCTCTATGGAATCTTAAAACTTTCTGGTGACAGAAACCTCAACATTTTACATTTTGAAGATTTATGATCTATTGAAATAGAACACGGGAAGTTCTTCTGTCTAACGTAACACGTCGGAATCATTTTGATTTTACCCATGAGTTGATTCAAAGAGCTGACCAAGTTTAGGTCAACCATGGCAGAGGTATTGGCTCGTCTGAGTGTCCTACTTTCTTGTACACGGTCCTTCATTCTGAAAATGTGTCCATCAGCACGCATACAAAATCATTGCTTAGCCTACTCCTGTGGTTGTGTCTTCGTTTGCCTTTCTTTTCTTGCTGCTGCCTTTTCGTACTCATTTTTGTAGAGGGAGAGTTTAAACAGAAAACCTAGAACCGAAACAATCGTCTTTATGCACTTAATGGATGTGTCCATGGGAGAGTTACACAAAGTCACTATGGGTGCTAACGTTTTTTCGACATGTTTGATGCCAGTAGATATCATGACAGGAAGATTACAGTAGTATCCCTTTATGTTACGTGGAACCAGCTGAATATAGAACTACATAGGCACTAATAGGGATTGGGATGACAGGCTTGCAGATCAGACAGACCTCGGGTTTTTTTTCTCCGCCCACCACAACGACGAGTCTAGGGGAAGGAAGAGGAGGGGAGCACGTGACCTACTCTAAGCTTTTCACCCACAAACCACCTCCTCCACCATTCTCTTCTTTCCGCCCTCCCCCCTCGCTTCCCCACTCCTTCTGTCTGTTGGGTGAGATGTGGAGTCGCTATGCTAACTGTATGTGGCTTGTGTTTCAGATTGGCACGGGCTTTCTGATTGACGCCCTCGGGTTTGTGGTGCCCAGTTTTATCATCACCTGTCTGTTCTTCCTGGCATGTCTCTGCATCCTCTTCTTCATGCCAGAGACACTGCGCACCAGACCAGAACGTATGGTGCTCAACCCGCTCGTCCATCTCCGAAAGGTAATTCATGATTGAGAACGTAATAAGGGTGGATGGATGGAGATGATAATAGTGACGGTGACGTTGATGACAATGTTGCGATGACGATGATGATCTGTACTGCTGGTAATTTTCAAGCAGAAGATGCCTTGCAGCAGATGCTTGTCACTGAATCTGTTCACCCGTTCGCAAGCATCCTCAGAGCATACATTGAGCATATTGCGGTCCCCGTTCGGATTGCAATGGCTCTTTCTGGAAATTTGTTATCTGTATTTCCTCTTTTCTTCAATTCTATTTGACTGACTTTTTTTATCTTTCTTTACAATCATCCGTTGCTTTTTTCCACTTAGTGACCCGTTCTTCTATTTTTATTTTGAAAGCTTTTTTTTATTCTCTCGTAGGATCTATGGGACGTTAGATTTTTTTCTTGTAATCTGGCGATTAGGTAGGAAAGTACAGACGTGACTTGTATTCTCAGCAGAAATGGACACCCAAGGGTGTCAGTGGACATCACTTCTCTGGGTTCCACTGACACCTTCGGATGTACTGCTTTTTTCTCTTTTTGTAAGCTATATAGACATCTTTATGCAGGTTGGTGCTACCATTTTGTTTATTCTTATTCTGTATTGTGTTGTCATCTGGAGATGATAAATTAAGCGGAATGCTTTGCAGCCATAGTGCACCCTAGTGTTATCAGTGCTTGGAAAGTATATCGATAGATGAGTCATCATGTTGATTATCAATTTAACGTAGTATTTATGCGGGACGTCTTTTCCGTATGTTGTGACAGCCCTGAAAAGGTCTTTGTTATCAGCCGGCTTATAAAAAGAGTCTTTGTTACCGGCCGGCTTATAACATGAAAGTACGCCATATGGTCTCGTGGAGATAATGGCAGCGGAAATGTAATTGTGAAGAAACTGCGTAATTGAACATTGTGTCTGTGTTCGTGGACGGATGCTTTTGTCAACACCTTGCGCGTAGGCTTGTTATTCTGTGGCCTTTTGAATAATGTGACACTTCGTTCACTGTCCTGATGTACGTTACGTATCACCCATTGTCCCGGTTAAGCCTGTACATTACCCGCTGTTTAATCAAGACTACACGTTACTTAGTATGCTGAACGAGGCTACACATATTGCCTGTTTCCACGCATTATTTACCGTTCTCATCAAGCCTATAGTTTTCCCTTTGTGCAACTCATGGACACTTTGCTTACTCTTTCTTTAACACCGCTACAGATTTTCAATGTCTTACATTAGGATACGCTATAAACTGTTTTGATCAATGCTACACATTACCCACTATCCAATCAAGGGTAAACATTACTTACTGTTGTGATCAAGGCTACACACATTACGTATTATCTTTATTAACCTGCTTTTCAAATGAAGACGAGACATTATCCACGGTCTTTAATGAGGGTAAGCGTACTCACAGTTTTGATCACAGCTGGGCGTAACCATTATCTTTAATTAGGCAACGCATTATTCATTGTTTTCATCAAGTCAGCATATTTCCTTTTGTGTTGATCAAGGCTACACACATTACCCATTGCCTTGATTAAGGTTAACCATTACATATCTTTCTGATCAAGACTACACGTTACCCATTGACACTTTGGTTACTTTTCTTTGTTACACCTACACGTTAAAAAACGTCTTATTTAAGGTTACACATTACCTACCGTTTTAACCAAGACTACGTATTACTAACCCACCCATCTTACCAAAGCTACACCTTACCAATCGTCCTGATCTACGCTACATATGAATCAGTGTTCTGATCAAGATCATACATTATCCACCGTTCTTATCAAGACTACACATTATCCACCGTTCTGATCAAGACCACACATTATCTACCGTTCTTATTAAGACAACGCATTATTCGTTGTTCTGATCAAGGCCACACATTATCCACCGTTCTTATTAAGACAACGCGTTATTCGTTGTTCTGATCAAGGCCACACATTATCTGTTGCCGTAATCATGACCGTATGCTGCCCTCTGTTCTCATGACAGTCACACATCATCCAGTGCACATCGAAGTTGTGCATTATTCGCTGTTCCGATTAATGCCATACATACTCACTGGTCTCATAGAGGTTATGTATAATCTACTGTTCTTATCAAAGCTACCCATTATCTATTCTTCTCAATATGGCTGCATGCTATCTGCTGTTCTCATCAGCGCCATACGTTATTACATGTTCTCATCAGGGCTACATGTATTACCCACTGTCCTGAATCAGGTCACATCTTACTCATTTTTCATACCACGGTTATTCATGAATCCATGGTTCCCGTCAGTTGATTGTTATTCTCATCAGTGGTCCACATCGTACGGTGTTCTTACCAGGGCTACTCATCATTCACTTTCCCCATCAACGTTACGCTATATTCACCGTTCTCATCAAGGCTATACGTTGACCAGTGTTCTTATCAACGCTAAACATTACCCGCTGTTCTCATCAAGGTAACACGTAATCCAGCGTTTTCATCAAAGCTACACAGTACGCATGTTCTCATCAATGCTTCACATTATCTACTGTTCTTATCAAGGCTGTACATTAATCACTGTACTCATCAATGGCACACAGTATCCTCTGGGTTTTTTTTTCAGGGTTACAGAGTATACATTGTTCTTATTAAAGTTACGCATTTCCCAGTGTCCAGATCAAGGGTACACATTGTCCGCTGATTTAGTTAAGGCTACACATTGTCTACTGACCTAATCAAGGCTAATTGTCCGCTTTCCTGTGTGTGCCATTTGTGATGACGGTTATTTGTTGTCAGAATCTTTTAAGTGATAGCGTTAATACGGTTCACAGCAATAAGAATAGTAATGATAAAGGTTCATCAGTAATGAAACCAGAGAAGCAAAAAGCATTCCAATTTGTGCCTTAAAATACCATGTTGTAGAACTTAAGTATCATAACAGTTTGTGTAAGTTTTACTATTTCACGATGAAATGTTTTGCTGTGTTATTGAAGACGTATCTCTTAAGCTCGATTTCACAAGCTGAAAAAAAAATGCTTTCACACACACGCGCGCGCGCGCGCGCCGCGCACACACACACACACACACACACACACACGCGCGCGCGCGCGCGCGCACACACACACACACACATACATGCACGTACACAAAGCCGTGACCATCTGCACTACCACCATACAGCAGCACACGGCATACTTAAAGCAGTTTGTTTCGTAAAGGCCATGATTGATTGTGTGTGTGTGTGTGTGTGTGTGTGTGTGTGCGTGGCGCGCGCGCGCGCGCGCGCGCGCGCGCGCGCGCGTCCGTATGTGTGATATCTTTCATCTCCATGGTCAGGTGTTTGGTTTCTACATCTGGGACGGCACCTTGTCCAAGCGGGTGCTGTTCATCTTAGGTCAGATCATCATGTTCCTCGTCATGGCAATCAACTACGGTCGCATGCCAGTGGAGACTCTGTTTGAGATGAACTCGCCTTTGTGCTGGGGCCCCATAGAGATTGGTATCTTCACCGGGGTCCGCCTCCTGCTTCAGAATCTGACTGGTGTTTCTGCATTGAAGGTGTGTATTTTGTGTGTGCTGTGGAGAGCCATGAATGTGGGAGGTTAGGAGCGGAGGGACGTCGTGGAACGGTGATAGAGATTATGTTCTTGTTGGATTTCATGAGTGATCTTGCTCACAAATCCACAGGAGCGTCGCTGGACTTTATTGTTATTCTTATTATTATCATTAGTATTATTATTATTGTTGCTATTATTGTTATTATCATTATTATTATCATTATCATTATCATTTTAAAGAACAAGTGATTTTTTTGACGTCTCCTTGTAGTTTTATGTAAAGGTCCCAAGACAAACTTTAAGTCATTGTAACGATCCAGTGGCAGTTTCTCTCCTTGTAACTCAGTAAAAGCAGTAACAGGCCATACCTGGTAGACTATTGTTTGAAAAAAGAGTAGATAAAAATAAAGAAAATTCCAATACTGCTCACTGGTTGAATTTTGACGGGACTGGCAGAAATGAAAAATGTGTTATTGTTTCGTTTTCTGCTTTGTTGGTTTCGTTTTGTTGTTGGTATGTTTTTTCAGTTGGAGGCGAATGCTTACTGGATGTGAAATTGTTGCAAGAAGACAGCAGCCATCAACGTTGTTTCCCATTTTTCCATGACATCTCTCTCTCTCTCTCTCTCTCTCTCTCTCTCTCTCTCTCTCTCTCTCTCTCTCTCTCTCTTATATGTTTGATGGAGTGACGAATCTCCTGCAGGTGTGTCATCTGGCCTGCAGATGAAGAACATCACAAAGGAACAGAACATCGCAAAATGTTTTTTTCCTCTCTTTATATTTGCAGATTTGCTATTTACATCACAGAGTTCAGTGCACATGCTTATTAGTATCTGATGTTTGGGAAAGTGGGGGTGGGGGGTGGGAGGGAGGGATGAGAGTAGGAGGGCTGGAGGGGAAGGGTGGACAGGGGGGTCATGCAGCACTTTACATTGTCACTTAACAAGCAGCTTCAGGAGCATTCTAATTCAGCATGATGGAGAAACAGTTATTGCTGTTTCTTTTAGTGGAGGGAGGGGGTATTTGAAGACTTTCTATTCAACGTAACAACAAACCACTCTTATTTCTGCTCGTTCCTACTGTGGAACAGGGAAGGGCGGGGTTTATTTAAGGAGCCAGCCCATTCGGCATGAGAAAAGAACACAGATGTTGCTTCTTGTTTAATGATGCAGGAGAAGGTTGGATCTGAGGATGGGGCGGAGATGGACTTTGTGTCTTAGGGGCCTTTGGGATGTGGGAAAGACGGGGAGTTTGGGGGGGGGGGGGGAGTGTATGTATCAGGAACCAATCCATTTAAAATAACAGAAAAGTTCATTGTTTCATGTTCTTGTGGTTTGGGAGCTATTTTAGAATCATTTTTATTCAACAGGAGGGAAAACCAAATATCCATGTTTCTTCGCGTGTGGTGCGGTGACAGAGAGGGAGGGGACGGGGTGGGGAAGTGGTATGTTGAGTTTGCTCATCGGCACCTCAAATGTTATGTTATGTGATACTTGTGGACAGGGCGGGTATGTAAAATCTGCAGCACGATCGCTGTTGTTTGAAGAGAGCTACTGTTGATGATGGAAACAAATGGCTTCCTTGATGAAGCTTCTCAGAATCTGTGTCCACCTGTACTGACCAGGATAGGAGCAGTGTGCTGATGGTTTCAGGTGCTGTCCAAGTGTGTTCGCATCGAGCTGATCTGCATACTGGGGCTACTGTCAGGCATTGCTGGCTTCGCTGTCCAGTCTCTGGCTGACATCGATCTCATGATGTATATCAGTACGTAAACAGTTTCAGGATTAATGATGATATTAGCAGTAATAAGTTATGAATACTTATTTTGCACACGATTTCCAGTACCGTATGAATCTTTGAGCTTTACAAGGCCTTCGAAAAAAAAACACACACAAAATGCACACATGCGCGCCAGCACACACACATAAACACACACACACACACACACACACACACACACACACACACACACACACACACACACACACACTCACGCATAAATAACTATCAGTAACAAACGGCATGACAACCAGAGCATAGCGAAACAAACAACAACAAAAAGCCAGATTCCTGATTTATTCCTGGTCTTTAATTACATTTTTATACAGGTAAGGTTGCATGCTGTTTTGAAACCAGCAGGATTCGTATAGATCGTAAGTCATACGGCAGTGAATTACAGCAGATGATTACAGCAGCCTGAGTAGAGTAATGTAGAGTAGAGTAATGCAGAATAATGTAGACTGGTAGAAGACTGGGAAGAGAAAGAACGGATTGTGGCACACAACAGAAATTTTGTATTGAATTCCTTCATTTATAGGAAGCCAGTGAAGGGATTTAAGGGGAAGTGTGGCACGGTCACGCTTCTGTTCTTTCAAGACAAATCTTGTCAGCTGAGTCTTGAACTTTGTTCTGGTTAGAGAGACAGATTGATAGATAGATAGATACATAGTTTGTGCACCTACAGCATTATGATTTACATCGTGTATATACCCATATATAGTTGGGTATCGTATGTGTGTGTGGTGGAGGGGGGTATGTAAAAATACAAACAATAAGGTATTGTGAATGTGAAATTACAAACAATAAGGTATTGTATAGGGGACTTGTGTGTGTGTGTGTGTGTGTGTGTGTGTGTGTGCGCGCGCGCGCGCGCGCATACAGTTGATTATAGTGTGTAAGACCATGTGTTTACCTACCGTAAGGTATTGTGCACTTGAGCATGTGTTTTTGTGTGTATGCATGCAGTAAGTTATAGTGTGTGAGAGCATGTGTATACATACAGTAAAGTATCGTGCGTTTGAACATGTGTGTGTGTGTGTGTGTGTGTGAAAGCATTCTCGTCCGTACATGGACTGGGTATGGAGTGTTAGAACTTGAGTGTGTACATATAGTAGAGTTAGCTGACGATAAGTGGGGCGGTGCCACCGATATGTATGTTCTTTTGACATTGCGCATTTCTTTTCTCTTTTTTTTATGCACAGGTGGAGCATCGGGTGCGTTACTTTCAGTGGTGTCCCCTATTGCACGGACTCTGATGTCCAGAATGGTACCAGCAGACAGTCAGGGTGAGACTTGGTGCTGGCACGTCCTTTTTTTTAACTCGTCCATTCTATAGCAAGAGCATTCTTTCTTTGTTTTCCAAGCAGGATGTGCCTGTACATTGTTTTTGTTTTTTTTTAGCCAAAACTTAACGAATGAAAGTAAGGATTTTAAATTTGCACAGTGTGTCAGGAAGAAGTTGAAATTCAACATAAAAAGGCAAAGTACTCTCTTGTCAAAAGGTCGTTTATATTGGAGATGACGAATAAATAACGGCAAAATAGATCAGGAGGGTACCTACAGACTCAAAAATGGTTTCTTTATTCAGTTTCAGCTTCATTACAACGCATCCAACAACGCAGCACCCTTTTAAGCCTCTCCCATGTGGAAAAGAAAGTCTTTTGTCATGACAAACACAGCAAACCAGTCACCTCATCGACACTGAAAGTTAACTACAGGCAGTTGGTTAAATCTTTAATGATATATCGCAAGACTGCGCCACACTTTTTGAAAATTTCTGGTGTACGTAATTGTGCAGACATTAGAACAAAACCGGCGTTCTTGGCGTATCTAGACATGCAGACGTTATTACCGAGAGAGACTTCAACCAGGACCGTGAATTGTATACAGACATTAGAACAAAACCGGCGTTCTTGGCGTATCTAGACATGCAGACGTTATTACCGAGAAAGACTTCAACCAGGACCGTGAATTGTATACATCCCATTTGAAAACCATTGTTAACACTTATGAGGGGCGGATCACTTTATCCAAGAGGGAGGGGGCCAGCTTCAGTATCCACACGAATACGGCTTTAACTCCATTTTTTAAGTTGAGTGTGGATTTTTGGTGTGTTTTTTTTTTTAAATAAGTGTAATATCATCTGGCGATGAAAAGACATTGAATCAACCACTGAACTGAACTGAATCCTGTTTCCCACGAAACGGCATGACAACTCGGCCAGTGTAATGCTTTAGCTTATGTGGAAGCAGTTGTAGCGGTGTTGAACTAAGTATGGAAGACACATCTCGTATAATTCGCAGCGCATTATTGCGCTACTGTGTGCTTGTCAGGTTGGTCACCTGCCAATAAGAAGTTTGTATCATTGGGTGTTAGCACAGTAGTTCAAACTTCCATCTGTCAGTCAGTGTGTGCACTGGTAATTCAATGCACAATCTTTAAAAGCAATCTGCACTGTTGTGGGAGATGTCTTAAGTAGTGGTGTTTGATATAATTTTATTGTTGTGTCGTAAGGTGCCCGTCTTGTGGGAATACTGATGGCAACAATGTGAACGGTTTTCACAGGAGCTCTGTTTGCCAGTTTGTCTGCGGTGGAGACACTGTGTATCTTAGTCGCCAGTGTGATCTTCAACAACGTGTACACGGCAACGTTGAGCGTCTTTCGTGGAGCGGTCTTCCTTGTTATGGCCGCCATGCTCATCGTGGACCTAGTCTTGCTGATGTGAGTATTTTTCTCTCTCTCACTCTCTCTCTCTCTCTCTCTCTCTCTCTCTCTCTCTCTCTCTCTCTTGGCAGCATGTTATGTTCTATATAGTAGGGGGCACCAAGACATCTCTTAGATTAGTGAAGACTGTTTTTAAAAACAGTGAAACTCGTCTGCCGACTGTGACAACTGACACAAACGACAAAATTATTCTTCTCCAGATATATTACAAAATCGGCGCTTTGAATTAGTTGTCTATGAGTTGGTGTTCTAAAATGCAAAAAAAGTCAGCAGTAACTTTTGTAGAAAATGCAAATATGTTGTTGTCTAGATGGAAAACGTTCTCACGTTTTTCATGCAGTCTTTGATTTGGGGAGTATTGTTTGGTGCATTCTTTGTTCGTTGTTCATGACTTTTGAAGAAGAGAAATTTGACAAAATTTCACTTGTCTCATATTGCATATGTAAATGCACATTATTTTGCACCAGTTTTTGTGTTTTTGAATATTACGACTCTACTGATATCTAGAAGTTTATCATTATATGTAATGCATTCGTACTGCTGTCATTCATCGTTAAGTATATTGGTCTTAAATCAACGAGATATTTTCATTTCAAAACAAACTTTTAAGTAGTCGATTCTAATCCACTGTGGTCGAACTCTTAAAGCCCTTAATCGTTTAGTAGCGTTTGAATCGTACACAAATAAATCGACCCAGCAGAAACAATCTTTTTTTCTGTTTCAGTGCCGCCACTATGTTTATGTAACTCTTGATTCCTTATCCTTGGATTTCTTTATGTAGTTAGTTATATTGAAGGCATACAAAGGATAAATTGAACTGTAAGTTTGCGCCAACAAAAAAAGAAAAAAATGTTCTGTTATTTTTTCTTCTATTTTTAAATCTTCTGAATATTTTCAGAGATAGTTTGTGTTGTTGGTCTAAAAACCTTTGGATTTCAAGCGCAGACATTTTAACAACACTGGGTTCATATTCCCATCTTGTGTTTTTTGTAACTTTGTAACGTGTGGCTCAAGTGCAAGTGGCATTACAGCATGTAAACTACAGTATTCACATTTTGTCCCTTTTTTAATCAAAATGTGACCGTCTGAAAATATTCCGTCACTGGCTAATTATCGTACCCTCACGTGTCGTGAGCATATTTTTGTCCTTTTCTGGAACAAGTTACAGGTTTACCCTTCCCCTTAGTTCGTGATACCTTGATTCTTTATATTTGAGAACAGTGCATACCCAAGTCAGGACTGACAACTGTCTAAAGAAAACCAGTTGAAACATGATGCCGACTTTTGCGACGGACCTCCAGCATTGGCAGATCATCTGTGAGATGGGGTGGGGTGGATGTGGGTGGATGGGCTGCTACCTGACAACCATGCAAACCTTTAGTGATAAGTGGGTTGGGAGGAAGGGGACATACTTCTTTTCTCTTGGGTGTGGCGTGAAGTAGGATAGACGTGAGGTGTTTTACACCATTTTTTTATTGTTGTTTTCCTGAGATCTTGAGTTACTCCACGAAGAGCACTGAAGGGTGCATTTCTGTAGAACATGCAGGGAAAACAACTGTGCTGCCGAAATGCTCCTGGAGATGCACTTTGTCTCCCACCATCCAGAATCACCCAACTAGCCTCCTGACAACCCATCTTCCCCATCAGCTCAACTCAGGAGCAGGGTGCCATGTTCGTTAGCTGTCTACAGTCAAGATTCTTTCCCTGTCTCACACGCCTCCCTCCATGCCCCTGAAGGCGTGAGCGGCAGTACCCCAGCTTTTCAGAGATCATATTAGCTGGGAGATGTTGAGATATTTACCAGATAATCCACGGTTCCTTTGCTTTGTAGGGACACGCAGATGATTGTGTGGAGAAAATATGATCATGTCACATGCCAAATATTTAGCATTCACCAGTAATACATTTTTGTCACGAATTATTGAACTTACTGTCATGTAACGCAAAATTTCAAAATCTGTTGTGGAAAATCCATGACAACCATGATGGGGCCTTTTGTGGTTGGCCAGGCTTGAACCCAAACCATGTGGTCTATGGAGGAAACAAGAGAGCAGCTAACCAAATCAGCAATAAAATGAATAACCCATCCTACTCTAGCCCTAAGATCAGTGAAGATATGGTTGATCCAAGAGCGAAATGAAGAATATGATGACTCTGTTGACAGAGTGTTTATCCTGGTGTGTCGAAAGTTCCCACACTTCCAAAAAGTTCAGGTTGAAGTGGATAAACCTGACACTGATGCCTCACCTCCCACGACACCGACCTGTCGCAGACCTAGTGATGAGACAACGCCACTCTTGATAGAAAGCAACGGCATTGACAGACATCTGGGGGCCAGTTTGCAGCAGCAAGAGTACAAAATAAGAGCACCCACCAGAAGAACCAGGTCCTTCGTTTACTGAAACCAAGGTGAGCGGCTGTTTTGATTCATTTTAACTGTCCTTTGTTAACTCGTAGCTTTCCTGAAGGTGTCGAATGTTTCAGTCAGCAAATGAAGAAGAACAGAATCCTACACTTTGTCTTTGAGTCTGGAAGGCAAAAGTCTTAACAGTAATTACTATTCAACTATCCTGTTTGATGTTATGTCAATGTACTGTGCATTTCTTACTGAGCATTCAAAGTTTGGGTCTGCAGTAGCGAAGGCATTACTTTCTAGTTGTTGCTGCCGTTGTTTTTTGTCCAATCATTAAAAGACTTACTAAACACAGAGAGCTGGGAAATCCACTATCTGGTATAATTGTACATATGTTTTGAATAAATCTGCATATATGTCAACACCAGATATGTACAAATTTGGTTCATTTGTTGTCATGAAACAAAACAGAATATTACCGTAAGATGAAAATATTTAAATGCCCATACGCCGGTCAATTTCTTCATAAATGTTACAAGCCGTTAAAATTTCCACAGTTTTTGTACTCCCAGTTCTTATAGAACAGGGAGTACTTTAGAATGGGAACGAAGAAATGCTGTCTGTCTGTCTGTCTGTCTGTGTGTCCGTGGTCAAAATGTGTTCCACTCGCTCCAGACAGAACTACTGGGCCGATCTTTCTGAAAATTTGTAGGTATGTTCATTAAGGGCCACGGAAGATGTCCGATGTTTTAGTTTACCGCTATAGCCGTTACTAACGGCTGTAACGGCCTGTTACGGTTTTTCTTCTTTATGGAATATCTCAGAAAGTACTTGGCCAATTTATAAGCGGTTTGGATGATCTTGTGACAAATCGGAGCCTCTGTCCATATGTAAGTGATGTAATGCTGAAAGTGGATTAAACAACCGTTAAAAACCGTTATTCTGCCGTTATTTCTTATATATAGGTGGATTTTAATGAAATTTGGTATATAGAAAAGTTATCACACACAAATGGTACTTCTATATAGTGTTTCAAAATTTGACCGTTAAAAACCGTTATTCTTGACATATTGTCCGATTTGGATGAAATTTGATATGTACACAGGCTTTAGCCCAGTGAGGACTAAAATACCGGTTTCAAAAGTGTATATCGGTTATATAACTGTTAAACCGTTATTTTGCCGTTATTTTTTTATATATTGGTGGGTTTTAATGAAATTTTGTATATAGAAAGGTTATCACACACAAATGGCACTTCCATGTAGTGTTTCAAAATCTGACTGTTAAAAACCGTTATTCTTGACATATTGTCCGATTTGGATGAAATTTGGTATGTACACAGGCTTTAGCCCAGTGAGGACTAAAATACCAGTTTCAAAAGTGTACATCGATTAAATAACCGTTAAAACCGTTATTTTGCCTTTATTTCTTATCTCACAAAGCACTTGGCCGTTTATAAGCGGTTTGGAAAACTGGGAGTACGTTTATATGCTTCGCATCTTGTTTTTTTTTTCATGTGAATGAAAATTGTACGTGTCAAAAATCAATTTTCATTAGTTTGTCTGATTTCCTGTTTCAGTCTTCCTGATGCGTAGAAATGGATAATGGAAATTATGAGAGCATTCCACAGAATTGACGGCCGGGGAAAACCTATCTCCAGCAGGTGGCCCACTGGTAGACCCGGGCTGCACTCCAAGGATGTCTGCGCAAATTCGTCTGAAGAAATGGAACACAATCACATGGGAGGAACATTGTGATGAATTTCAGAATACAACAACATATGAACTATACGCTATTACCCCCCCCCCCCCCCCCCCTTGATTATAGCAAGAAGCGACATTAAGTGTGATAATGTGATTACTGGGAACAGGATCTCTTTCTCTGTCTGTCTGCCTCAGTCTCTCTCTCTCTCTCTCTCTCTCTCTCTCTCTCTCTCACTCTCTCTGTCTGTCTGTCTCTGTCTCTCTCTCTCTCTCTCTCTCTCTCTCTCTCTTTTATATATATATATATATATATATATATATATTGTGTGTGTGGTGTGTGTAAGTAGTATGATGTGGGTTGCGTGCGTGTGTGTAAGTGTGTGTGCGTGTGTGTGTGTGTGTGTGTGTGTGTGTGTGTGTGTGTGTTGTGTTGCAATGTCAAAAATTCTTTTCATTTCTAGTTTGGGGGGTTTCTGTTTTATCTTCTTTTTCATTTCCGTACGTGCACTGTCTGTGGTTTTTATCTCTCTTTCGCCACTGCATGCATAAGAAGAATCAAGAGAGGCGGCGATTCTGTCTGTTTTGACTCGCCTGCGATAAATAGGGTGTGTCAAGCTTTTTGGAAAGTTGGAAAGCATGGCCAAGGGTGGTAAGGATAAATGTGGCAGAATGAGCCCTGCAGGTTTTATTTTCATTATAAAAATCTACGCTTTCAAATGGTCATAGTGAGCAGCTGTTGTAAAATGAGATGAACAGAGCGTACAGACTCGCTGCACGTTGTACCTAAAGGACAGGACTATGCCGGCAAATTGTAGGGGAGGTGAGATAGAGGGTGGTAGCTGTTGTCTGTGGTGCACCGTCGTTTTGGCCACAACATGAAATGTATAAAGCGTTTGTACATTTTTTTAAAAGATCAGTAACTCATGAAACACGGGAAATTGCTTTATTGGGTGCTTTCAAGTTTCATTTAGCTTCATTTGCTTCGTTGTCGTACCAATATTTGACAAGATATTATATGTCTATCTATCTATTTATCTAACCATACGCGCACACACACACACACACACACACACACACACACACACACATATATATATATATATATGTACGTGTGTGTGTGCGCGCGTGCGCGTGGTTTATCGTCATTCTATGGTTAGTAAGGTATTTATTTATGCCTGCTCTGTTGGTTGGATGAAACTGCGTGAAATGGTTTTGCCTTTTTGGCTGTGTATTTGTTGTATAAAATTGTCATTTGACGCATGCTACACTTCAATATTTGTTGCATTATTTGCGTAAAGTGCCATTCAACAGAAGAAGCAATCATTGTTTCCGATCGCATTATCTCAGTATTTATTTTGAAATGTTGCTGAACATGTTCAATGAATCTTTTTGGCCTTTTCTGTTCGGTAACATGTCCATGCAGCCGTTGGCATGTTTGGTTGTATCATAATTTTTAATGACCTAAAGCATGCCAACAATAAAGTTTTCATCACGTTCACACCCGCACGCTTGCATGCACACTTACACGTGCGCATGCATTTATGCATGCGCGCGCACACACACGCACACACTCGCACGCACATACAAACACATACTCACCTCTCTCTCTCTCTCTCTCTCTCTCTCTCTCTCTCTCTCCCACCCCCCTCCCTCTCTCTCTCTCTCTCTGCAATCTGTATAGAGATGTGCTTCGGATAATCTGATATTCAAACATCAGGATGCACGTGTAACAAAGCTGATCAAAAGAAGTATGATATAGATGTTGGCTATTTACATGATGGTAGATGACAGTCATGTGTACACTTTGTTCATAGTTTATTTTGTTCTTGTTTTTACGGTAACCGGATTTTTAGCCCCATAGTGGCTTCTGCAGTTGGCTGATTTGTAAAAAACATGATTTTAATTGTGCATGGCAGGCACATGCAACATTTGGTCTTTTCCTTACTGCTGGATGCAGTACTTTGATGGCCAAATGATGGTATCAGCTAAATGCTAGAATTTTGGTTTGTTTTCACATTGGTTTGTTGTGGTGATAATAGTAATAATAGTAATAATGATGATGATGATGACAGTAATACTAATAATGAAGATAACTATGTGTACCCACCTCTGTGCTGCGTCATTGTTGTTAAACTCTTGACTGAGTGAAATAAATGTAAAAGCCAAGGTGGATGCCAGATCACCAGCAGCTTCCTCTGAATTCCCCCACGACTTTTATATAGATGCATATTAGGTTTCCTCTGTGTCTCAGTGGAAACGCTCAAGTCGTTGTTAATCCCATTGTTGAGGCAGCCATATTCCGTCTTAAAGAATGATGTCTGAACACGATTCCAGTCCGAATGTTTCTTTTTGCCGGGGTAAGGGGTTAGTGCAAGGTGAAGGCGGGGTGCGAGTGGGGGTGTCTCCAGCACACCATGTCTATTCATCTGATGAAGATGGATTGAGATTTCCCGTGCACACGAGGTGCTTTTCGTCATAGTTTGTTTCAGAGCTTTGAGAACACAGGACATCAGTTCAAAGTCTTCTCCGAAAGCCTTGGGAGGGGGGGGGGAGGTTGGGGGCGGGGAGGAATCTGCACAGGTGTCGTCTCTGAAAAGAAAATCTCTTTTTCCATGGTTTTCTCAAGCGTGTGTTGAGTACATGAGCTTTGGATCAAGAGAATTAGAATACCAGTTAGGCCACCCAGGACCCATGCATGCAGTTAAATTTAATATACCTTCAAACATTGAAAGAGCAAAGTATCAATAATGCTACAAAGTGTTACAGTGCCTCGTTACAGCACAGAAGCAAAGCGTGGGACTGAAAGACTGGTGACTCCTTTAGTTGGAAGAAGAACCGCTTTCTAGGTTTTAAAATGACCGTGATTTCCTGTAGTTTCTTTAAAAATAAAAAAGATACGATGAAAGATTTCCTTTTAAATTGAAGAAATTGTATTCTTTGAGAAGAGCGACTTCAGAATCTTGCTTGCTGTTGAAAATGCTGTTTTACAAAAAAGGCGGTGAATGGTATATGGAATTTCATTCTACACCGCATATTTATCTCAAATAAAGTTTATGATCAACAGATTTTTGTTTTCCTTTTTGCGCAGCCCCTCAGCGTGTGGCCATAAACAAAAAGGTCAAGCGTGCGTGAGAGAAATGTGTTGGTTCTTCAAGCTTTTTCAAAGGCAATTTCAAAACAAAATGGTTGCACATTTCTTAGGAAAGAGTAGAACCTTGCTGATTTGACGATTTTTTTCTTTTTGGAGGAGATTCTTTTTCGTCTTCTGATTTGATCCTACCTGTTTTCTTCCTATCATTCCACTCACAATTCAATTTGTCAAACCAGAAGAATTCTTGTGAGGTTTTTTTAATTTGTAACCATAGAAAGTTCCGAACTTTTCCTTTTACTTCTGTCAAATGACAGTTTTTGGAGTGGGTTTGTTCCGGACCTGAAGTCTCGTTTTCTTTTCAAATTCTTATCGGGGGCAAAGATGTGTACGCGTGTGTATATCTACTGACAAACGTTTTGCATTGCACTATGTGTCAAAAACAAGTTTACTTTTGAGGATTGCAAAATGACCAGTGGTAAACAAAGAAAAAGCATAGACTGATGTTTCTAAACTGAATGGCTCAGATGAACTTTTCATAAAACTAAGTCCAAAATTAAATGGCAAGGAGTGGGTATTGGGCAAGGTCAAAAACCGCTTTAATGACCTTTTATACAACAGCTCAACTTTAAAGTTAAGGAATACGTATGAATTTCATGTTTATATTCTCTCCATGAAAAAAATGGAGAATTGTCTGGATTATCCATATTCAAAAACCCAATATGATGTATCCTGTTTTTGTTTTCTATTTCTTTACTTCGCATTTGGATTTTTTAACGTATCGGCTGCATATTCTTAGTGTATTTAATAATAATTCAGATGATGGTTAAAACACCAGCTGGATGTTACTGAACATTCTGTTTTTCAGTCTGTTAACCGATAACTATGATTCAAATCTTAGTTTCATATATCAATAGTCTTCTGTTGGTGCATTCTATTTTCCAGTCAGTTCGCCATTATTTGTTAGCTTCACGTACTAGTCGCAGACTTTGGGTGTAGTCTGTTTTTCAATCATTTAAACATAGATCAAGTATTTAGTTTTCGTACCAGCTGCTTGTTACTGGTGCATTTTGGTGGGGTTTTTTTTATATTATATCAATCATAATTTAAATTATATGTTTATACACCAGCTGTGTTCTGTTTGGACATTCTGCTTTTAAATCAGTTAATCGTAATTCAGGTGACGTTTACACACACCAATTGCATAGCGTAGGTTTGCCCTGTTTTTCAATCAGTTTACCGTAATGCAAGTGTTGATAGATTCACACAGCAGTTGTATACTTCTACTTCGGTCTGTTTGTCATTCAGGTTCTCATAGTCCAAATAATTTGTTTACATACCAACTGCAAAAGCTGCGCAGGAAATTGACTCACTTGCTTGTTTTAGTTCTGAACATATGATTGTTTTGGTATACAAAATATCCCAGCTTAAGAAAAGTGGTGGATTGATTTTACACTTGGCAATACCTTTAGCACAATGCGCAAGATCATTTGCTTGAGAAAAAAACAACTCTACGCACAGCAGAAACTGCAGTTATTGAGAGGAGGCAGTCAAGTACAATCTCCTCTGCTTCATTTTAAAACACTGTGAACATCTGATGATTGCTAACCCACACATAGTGCACATTATCGTTGAAGAAACGGAATCAAGTTTTACATTATAGGCAGATCTGACTGGGCGTGTGGAAACAAGACCATCTGGAGCAAACATATGACATAATTAGTTATATTGGTATTCTCCTCTTTATGATATTAGGCCTGTCAACAGCCTTTACGTACAGCGTCTTCAGTCTTCACAACAAGATTCGTTTCCGTGTATCAATCAACTCATGTTCAGCTCAAACTGAATTTGTTCAACAAAAGCAATCATAACACACATGCGTGTGCATAGACCGACCTTTGACTAAGGTTGCAGAATCGTTCGTTTCTATGTGTCAATCAATTCATGTTCATCTCAAACTGAATTTGTTCAACAAAAACAATCATAACACACATGCGTGTGCGTGGACCGACCTTTGACTAAGGTTGCACAATTGACCAGTACACGAACAGTTAACGGTACACCACTGTAATGGGGTTCCAAACACCCCGAATGACACTACAGGCTACAGTTTGGAACTTGCCGACCAATCAAAGGACTACCATATTGTTATGAATGTCCAGAATACTAGGAATATCACGGTAAAAACACTACATTCAAATTCAAAACACCACCCTTTATGTTCAAAACGCCACATTAAGAAAACAGGTCTTGTCCTTGCTTAAATATTAATTATGCATAAAAACCTTGTGCTTTTTGTTGTTCGATGCTTGTGTATCCTTGAGTGTGTTGTGTGTGTGTGTGTGTGTGGTGTGTGTGTGTGGTGCGTGCGTGCGTGCGTGTGTGTGTGTGTGTGTTTGAGAATGTGTGTGTGTGAAGGCTAAGATTTGTTAAAGTTTGTACAGCTGATTGTGTGTGTGTGTGTGTGTGTGTGGTGTGTGTGTGTGTGTGTGTGTGTGAATAATGGCTGAGATGTGTTAAAGTTTGTACAGCTGCTTGTATAATATCTTCTCAAATTTATGTGGATTGGTGAAATGAAATCCGTTGCTTTTGGTGATTTTCACCTTTTCTTTTAATATGCAGGCGTTACGTCATGCGTTTGCTATAATTTACATTATTGTTGCTGTCAATAAATTGTTGAAATGCTTCCTCTTGTGTGCACATGAGCGCGCTTGTGTATTTATGTGTGTTGTGTGTGTGTGTGTGTGTGTGTGTGTGTGCGTGTGTGTGTGTGTGTGTGTGTGTGTGTGTGTGTGTGTGAAGGGAGGAGGAGAGAGAGAGAGAAAAAGAAGCAGTAAACACACGATGTTTTCAGGATTCGTCTACTGGACATCTTGCATGGATAAAAGTGAAAAAAAATTCCAGCAACCTTAGAAATAAGTTGAGGACATATTATAGGTCATCGTGGTTCACCGTCTGAACATCGGTGGAAATGTCTGTCTGCATGCACACAATTGAAGAAATGTTTAAACAGGTTACATGCTGAAGGGAATGCCAGAAGGAATCCGTTGATATTCCAGAAAACTGGGAAGTTAAGATCTTTGCCGTGGAATATGACACACTGCAATATTCCAAAAACATACAAACGTGGTATTTCACAGTATCTCTATACGTAACAGGTATTCCTCCATTCAACTCCATTCTTTCATGCATGTGTTCTTTTATCGAATCCCTACGCCCGGACTACAGTGAGAAATAACATCGACTCTAGTTTCAATTATTGTGGGTTGTACTCAGTTTATGATTTCTATACGCAAGTTGTACTGGGTGTATACATACTCTTTTTCGTTTGTGTTTCTGAAAAGATAGAATGAAAAAGGCATCAACTTCTGTTTTGTTTCATTCGCCCATATGTACATTTTTGTTGTGTGTTTGTTATTGGCTTTCCTCAAGACAACACTTTTTTCTACTCCGTCAGCCCACAAAGGACGCTATGCGGTTTGCAGGGCGATAATAATAACGCTGAAACTGAGTCAGGCTCAACCTTGCTGTATTGCTTAATGCTTGGTGTGGCTGCATCAAATTGTAGTATGAAATGAAAATAACAATGATATGAATAATAGCAACAAATACTCGTGCGTGTTTCACTCAGACACAGACTTTGATTGTCTTGAGAACCCTGAGCGTCTATCAACACAAAATAGTAACAGCCTAGATTCAAGACGGATCATATTCTATGCTTGAATCATCATTTATATTAGATTCAAGACAGATCATATTCTATGCTTGAATCATCATCTATATTGGCACACATGTGATGCTTTTTTTTATTTCTTCGGTTGGCTATTGTTTTTGTTGTCGTTGTTGTTTGTTTGTTTTTGCTTATATAAGCAGTGAAAGACATACTCCGCAGTATTTCTAGAACGTCATTGCAGGGCATTTCACTCGGACATTGTTTACGCAGTTTGTAGGTCTTGAACACTGACGCAAAGTCTGCTGAGTCCGCATCTTTGTTCCAGATTTTGTCTGTTTATCGTGAGTGATTCAAAACGGTAGTGTTGTGTGTGTGTGTGTGTGCGCGCGCGCGCGCGCGCGTGCGTGCGTGTGTGCGTGCGTGCGTGTGTGTGTGTGTGTGTGTGTGCAATCTCTCAGCGCCAGACAAGTGCTGGGAACTACAGATTTTGTACTTGTACAATTTACAGTTCAATGCACCTCTCTTCTCTCTCTCTCTCTCTCTCTCTCTCTCTCTGATACCGGCCTCTTCTCTCCCCTGCCCTTTAACTATCAAACGTGTCATGTGGGAGTAAACTGAACTCGCTGTCACTGTCCGTAGCACTATTTAGTTACCATTGTCAATTTCTTGTTGGTACCGCGAAAAGGGAGGTAAATTCAATGAAGTTAGGGGAAAAGCAGACGTCAACACTTCCATATAATTTTCAGTGATTTCCTGTGTTTACGACCCAGCAAAAGTGAATGAGCCCAAGGGTTTGGTAAAGATATGTAAAAAAAAAAAAAAAAAAAAAGTTTATAATCTCGTTATTTAGTGAATACCACTGAAACAGAAACATTGCTAGACAGTTCAGAAGTTTTTAAAAAGAAAGGATATTATTTCCGCAAGACAATACAAACAGATTACAGAAAAGCCAAGTTCAAAGTGCAGATTTGCAAGCTCTGAAACGGTTTGACTGTTTTGGATCTGTGAACACCAGCGTCAAAGTCAAAACTCGGGAACAGGTTTGTCCGTGATTTTCTGTTAATGAAAGCATAGCTCGAAAACTTTCAAAGCTTGTTGCAATTGGTAGGACAACTTTAAGAAGCATCGCTAACGCGTGTAACACAGTGACTGGTTTGATTTTGTCAGGAAGACTGGGCAGAGGAATATTCATTCGACGTACATTAGGTCAGAACTGAAAAAAAAAAGACAGTTGTGGCCAGGGAAGTGAACGGAAAACTCAGCAGACACCGTGGCGGGCGAGACGTATCACTTGAAATGCATCTTGTTCAGCGGGGATCGACGACGCTGGTGCGCGTACTGATTCCGTGGTGTTTGATATGGTATTGGCTTGTTGCCAGATGACCATATTCATAATTTTCTTTTAAAGGAGAAGGAAGGCGAATAACTGTTGGGTAGAGATACCAAGGAACTAGAGCAGCTGACAAAAACTAAGTTCTGTACTCTTGTATCTGTTTACTTCGCTGTGATATCTGTTTGTTGAGGTGTCGAAGGGTGGTGTTCCTTCACACCCATTTACAAGAATTGGGAAGGTAAAAGAACAGCATGTAACCTTTTACGCAGTTGAGTTTTTGTTAAGGTCATACAAGATGTTGCGGGCTCTTTCATAGCAGAGAATTCCCCTGCCTTCAGGAAGTTCTGTGCCACTTACTTCCTCCTTTTTGTCACTGTCTTTAACTCTGCCTTTTTCTCACTCTGTTGGCGTCTATTTTTTGTACCTTTGTGGACAGTTTTCCTAATTTGGTCTGGAGACTCTTTTACACTTAAAAAAAAAAAGATTAACAATGTATTGCAATTTCTACGTATTTGTATTCCTTCTCGCCAGCTTCGCTCTACCTCAGACAAAAGACACAAATTCCCTCTGTCAAAACTAAGACCTATGATGAAAGATCTTTTACCTATAAATAAACTTCAACAGTCTGGAGCAAACTCTTTCTCATCCTCGGGCGCTGAATTTTTCTCTTCCTTCAAGTCTCACCTTTAAACCTATCATTTTGAAGGAATGTGACCATATGTCTGTCAAGACTCTTTCTATTTTTACTCCCCAAAATTTGTATGTTTGAGTTGTTTGGTGCAAGTTCACGATGGTGTGTGTGTGTGTGTGTGTGTGTGTGTGTGTGTGCGTGTGTGTGTGTGTGTCTATGTGTGTGTGTGTGTGTGTGCGCGCGCGCGCGCCATATGTGTGTGCGAACATGTGTACATGCGTGTTTGTGAGGAGTGGAGAAATGTAATATTAGAATTGTTTCTGGGCTTAGTTAAGCTTTTGATTAAGTTATGTTTTCATTCGTCTGCATGTTTGTACCTATGTAATGGAATGGTTGTCTCGGCTTTATTCATTGTATATCTTTTAATGAGTCATTGTCTTGCGTTTTTATGATTTTATTTTCTTTTGTAAGCGCCGCGAGCAGGGGTTATAGGTGTATGCGCAGACAAAATTTGATGATGACGATGCTGATGGTGACGACGACGACGACAATGATTATGTACTTTTGCATTTGCTTTGTTTTTGTTTTATTTGTTTGTTTTTTTCTAGTCAGGTGACTAGATAGTAAAAATTGTACTCATGTCCAGACCGGACACTAGCTCTCCTTTCCGCAGTGTTTATAACTTTTTTTTCAATATGTTTTTGCGACATCAAAATGTATTCGGTATTTCGGTTATTTTGTTTAACGATTTTTTAAATCTCAGCGTGAAAAAAATCAAAGGAAATATGTGGCGCTGTCAGCGCAACCTAGCTTTATACTCCGTGATACGTCAGTTATCTACCATGTTATAATTCGATGACGGTGTTTCTTTTTCATTTCTTTTTTTTTAATCTGACGTTTTTCGGGAAATGCCGTTTTCACTGTGTGAGTTTGACAGGCCCTGAAACGGTTGCGTGTGATCGGCTCAACAATTACAATAAAAAAAAATTGAGGTTATGCATGATGCATACATCATGCAAACATTTCAACTGGATTGGGGGGGGGGGGGGGGGGGGCGAAAGAGGGGGCACATTGATCTGAACACCGTGCGTTAAAAGAACGCAACATGTTACACTTAGATTACCCTTTTTTTAATTTTTCTAGTTGCTTAACCACAACGACCAAAAATGGAGTCAGAAACAATTGGTTCAATTGTTCTATACTTCTTTGAATTGTTTTCTCATTTAAGTAATGAAATGTGGAAATGGGTTTTCACAGGAGTCTTCTTCTTCTTCTTCTTCTTTCTTTCTTTCTTTCTTTCTTTCTTCTTCGGGACTCAGAAAAAGAATGGTTAAAAACTGTGAATCTAGGGCATGTGTTAGTGTTTTCTTCTGTCATAAATAAAGTTGGTGATTATTTTCTTTTCTTCTGAATGTGAGGTCTTCTTTATACGTAGATCATAAGAGTAAGTTTGGAAAATTAATGGATTCTGATTTCGGTTGTGATTATTATCATCATCATTATTACTGACTCTTTTGAGGATGACGGTGGCGGGTAAATTTTGTTCTCTTCGATTTGCTCCCATCTTCCTCCTTGATCTTGAGGAGAACGTGTTGCACGTGTATTCGGTAAGAAAAAGAATGTGGCACTTTGAAGGTTAAGAGTAAGGTTCTATAAGACTTGGAAATGTTCTTTTGTATGCTTCAGAATACACAGATAATTTTTTACTTGTAATAGAAAAGAAAGTATCGTCATCAATACGGTTTTAAAACTTTTCTTTGATTTTTCCCTTACTTTTTCTATCCTGTTCTTAATTTTTTTTTTTTTTTTTTTTTTTTCGTTTCCTCCTGTAGTTTTCTCTAGATCACTTTTACACCGTTACACTGTCGATGAAAATAAGTATGGAAAATTCCATTGCTGTTTGGCAGACTTTACATTCTCAAAATATCTTCCTCTGATACCTTGATTTTTTTTCCTTATGTGAGGCTCTTTCTACGCAATGGACGGAGTAAGTCGTGTTAAGTATGACTTAAGAATGAAATTCAAAAATGTGACGAAGTCTTTTAGAGAATCTACTCTCCGGTCAGAATTTAGCAAAATCCTCAAAAGCGAAATGAAAGAAAGGGGACTACAGCCTGAAAGAACTCGGAAGACCTTGCGCCGTTATTTTAACAGTTTGATAATGATTTGCTCTCTCTCTCTCTCTCTCTCTCTCTCTCTCTCTCTCTCTCTCTCTCTCTTGAGGCTCTTTCTACACACAGGACGGAGTAAGTCGTGTTAACATATCGTCTTAAGCTTCATGACAGTTTTTCCTGTCAGTGTCTACCCCCGAAACTAGCTGTAAGCTGGCCAGTGCAACTTCAGTTGCTATACCGTCTGAACAACTATTTTTTTAGAGCAAGATGTGAATGTTTTTTTCTTCTTTTTTTTTTCTTTTTGCTACTTTCATCGCCTTTAACTTTAGTCGGGCTAGAGGAAGACTGAACTACGATGTCTGACACTGCCCCGCGGAGCTGGACGGTCGGTGTTGGACTGACCCTCGCGGCGATTCTCTTCGGCAATCTCCTGATGCAATGTGATGACGTGGAACCGAACCCAGGATATCCGAAGCAGATCTCCGGCAAGCAGACCCGTCTCATGAGGTCCGGTGACTCCAGCAGAGTGGACGTGGACACATGTTCTACTGACTATGGGGACAGAACTCGACAGACACACAGTAAGGTGTTTATGGACAGGACTGTACATCGGCTGATCTGACAGACAGTTTTTTTTTATTAAATGAAACAAGACGTGCGAGTAATTAAGGAAACGTTCTCTGCTTGAAAAGATGAAGTTCAGACTCTCAGAGAAGAAGTCAGATACCTTAGACAAAAAAATCAACTGACCGAATCAATCAAAGAACCGACAGAAAAGTTAGACAGTTTAGAAATGAAAGCCGACAATTTAGAAGGTAGGTCCAAACATCAAAACATCATTGTTCGTGGCATCGTAAGGCACAGAAACGAGACGGCAGAAAATTGTGAGAATTTGTAAGGAAATTATTACAGACACATTAGAACTTACCGATAATTTCTCTTTTGACAAGGTCCACCGTGTAAATTCAATGGAAAATTCACCAATTATAGTAAGATGTGCTTTTTACAGAGACAAAGTAAAGTTATTGAAGGCAAAAAGGAAATAAAAAGAAACCAGCTTATTCATTAGCAAACATTTTTTACAACGGATCAGGGCAATTAGAAGGAAACTTTCTCCTCATCTTAAGGAAAAGCCAGGTAGCGACAAAAAAGAGCCACAATGGTATGTGATTATCAGCTCATTGACGGCAAAAAAAAGTGTGTTCTATGTGATAACGATAATATAGTTGAGATGCCAATGGGACACGGCCGGCCTCACATAGATTAAAACACAGTGTAGCGTGCCACCCAAGTAAACCAGGTTAAAATCCGAGGGCGGAAAATTAAAGATTAACACTGGTGGTTGAACTCGGTTCAGCACGTGAAAGTGCAGTTTGGAAAACTGACACTGAGTGTTCACCTTCCCGTATGTCAGGCAGGTCCTTATCTGACTGCGTTGCCTTTGTCAGTGCAAGTGCACCCTTGAATGATAAACATTGTAACAAAAAAATATGTATCTATGAACTGGGATTCCAAGTACATGCAGTCGGGATGGTGGCTTTTCTAACAGGTAAATCAATGGTAAAAAAAAGCATATATGTTCTTGCACTAGAATGTTAGGGGTGTACTTTCTAAGACTTCTGATCATCATTATTTTTATCACCTGTGTCGTCTTTTGATTTTGTTTGCCTAGTAGAAACTTTCGTTGATGAATTTCAGTCCATGGTTTTTCCTGAACACACCATATTTTTCAAATCTGCTCTCCTGCACAAGAACTTGAACCTAAGGTAAATATGGATAAAACAAGTGTTTTTGTTTTCCGTAAAGGTGGTTGTTTGGCTGCATGTTAGAGATGGGTTTATGGTGCATCAAAATTGTCAGTCGTAAAAGCATATAAGTATTTGGGTATATATTTTTCCACGAGACTCGGCTTTACTTTTGCGTGGCAAGATCTTGTGAACAGGGTCAAACGCGCTGTTATGAGTGTGTTAATGTTTTGTACAAGTTTGAAAACAGTCCGGCTGCAATATTTCTCAAGTTGTTTCATGCACAAGTTCAGCCGATAGTGCAGTATGGTGCAGAGATTTGGGACCTTTGGAACGGGTCATTTAATTGAAAAATTTTGTAATGGTAGAAGTAGCAGTAGTAGTAGTAGTAGTCGCAGCAATAGCAGTAGCCGTAGTAGCATTGGGACTAGTAATTTTTTTTTCAATTGTTTGTTTTCCTTGTTGTTATCAAGATTTTGAGTTACTATTTTTTTATTTAGACTTTCGCAAAGTACACGCTTTCTCGCGGTGAAGACAGATATTAATTTACCAGCGTGGATTCAGTGCTCTTGAAGTGCTGTTGCACTGTGTACTGTCGAACATATCTTCAGCCACTGCTAAGCAGGGTTCAGCAGTAACTGCGTGCATATACGCATACAGGTCATACATTATATGATTTTGTAGGTAGTTAATGTAGACGTATAAAGCAATTGGTGCTGGTGCATGGGCTGGCGTACGTGCTTCTGTGTGTGTGTGTGTGTGTGTGTGTGTGTGTGTGTGTGTGTGTGTGTGTGTGTGTGGTCATGTGAATATCTGTGTGTATGATAAATGAACCCGTTACCCACTGACATTTCGGATAAAGTTGTATCATTATTGCGAGCAACATGCGTGACCTCATATTCTGCGTTATCGGTTTGTAATGGCTTTCGCCAGATCTAAGTGCTCTGTTCGCATTCATTGTTCAACGTTATCCAAACTTTCAACCGTGATCGTACACACTCTTCACCACCATTTCAGCGAGGACATGGCCTGATACGTCCTAACTGACAAGGAGCAGAAGGGTCGTGATGCGACGAGAAAGGATTTTTTAAGAGAAACCGGTTTGTTTCCTTTAGAAAAAAAAAAAAAAACACTTCATTAAACTTTCCTGATTAAGTTCGTCTCAGTTTATAGGGCTAATCACCATCTGCTCAGACTAGCGAAAATATAGCTTGCACTTTGACGTGTGTATAACACGAGCTTTGGAGAACATTCACTTTGACGTGTGTGTAACTCGAGCTTTGGAGAACATTCACTTTGACGTGTGTATAACTCGAGCTTTGGAGAACATTCAGGTGGGGGGCTTTCACTTACGTTCGCTCCGTGACAAAGCAGTCCTCGGTAATAAATTTCGTGAGTGGTGTCCTGCACATGATGGATTAGAACAGGTGCCGCACTCTGAACACTACCGGGGTGACTAACCTTCAGTGCGGTGTCCACTCTGCTGAGCTGGTTCATGCCGAACTGGTGGTTTCTGGGGATTGTCTGTACTAGACCGTGACAAGAGGAACCCCAGAGTGGCTGTGTCTGAGGTAGGAGGAAGGAGCAGTGTGGGAATAATGCTACCGCCAGGGTGCGTTGCCCCTTTCGGTTGACGCCTGAAGTGAGGGAAGACAAATGTCACACAGTGCCGATGTTGGAGGATTAGCTAAAGGTGGGGAGGTGTGTGGCGGGAGGGGGAGGAGGGGGAGGGGGGCAAGGTGTCAATTTTGCAGTGCTCTTTCATGACAGACTTGAGTCGCAGCATCCCTTACGATAACCTGCGTTGAGATGACGTCACGGTTGTCTTCATGGCAGGTCTTGGACCACACACTCACCGAGGCTCGAGCATGTTTGGGAGCTAACTTTAGTTTGTGTATCACTGCGTCTTCCCACCGTGTTCCTGCAATAGTACTTTATACTTTGCAAAGAGATAGTCAACCATTTCGTTTTGCGAATGTGTGAGAGATGCAAGACACCACAGGGATACATCCAAAGGGATTATTGCTGTTTTGTGTCTGGGTCTTCTTCGTTCACCCACGTATGGTTACCAGAGGCAGTGTTCAGAATATGCCGCACAACCACTCCACTCCCTCCCCACACCATCCAGTTTTCACAGCTTGCAGGTGGCAACACCATGAAAAAAACAAAATCCTACGCCACTTGTGTTTCGCTGTCAACAGGTAAAACACGTCGTGGACACGCTTCAGGTGATTGTTTAAGGTGGTGAGAACTCTCCCTAGTAAACTGTTCATCATTTCCATTATTTTTCAAAGTCCTTCATGAAGAACCTCGCTAAAGACATGTTTCTTGAATTACAATTGTGATACAGATTGGCCACAACGGTCCCGTGAGAGCATTCCTGCCGAACTGAAACTGACTGCACCACCCAAAGACTGTTGACGGTGTTGGGTCTCTGTCAGTACTGTGCATGGCGGCATCTTCACTGGTGTCTTGTCCTCGGTGTCAGTCGTCAGACATCATTCATAGAAATCAGACCGAGACGGCTGCAGAAAACAGTGGGACGATTGTTTCATAATTGCCACGAACACTGCTTTGAAATCACAAGATAGTTTGATAAAGGAAGTGAGGTTACGTTCTATCAGGATGTACTGGATGTACTGTGCAGTTCTCACCCATACACAGCTCATGAAGAAAGTAGAATGTCACATGATGAATGATAATGGATATCAATTCATGCGGTTTGTTTATCTATAATGACGGTGGGAGTTTGGGGGTAATCTTTTGCTCAATTCAGAAAGAAGATAACGAAAAATGCGGACAGATTTTTTTTAATGTGATATTTTGTTGAAACACAATTCAAGCATGCCGGTAAAAGTCTGGAAATTTTGCTTGAGGATCTGTTAACTCCTATTCATTGTTGTGAGCAGCCATTTTGAATCCAACACGGAGTAGTCTGCCAACACAGTGTTAATATTGCGGATCTCTCACTCTCTCTCTGTTTCTCTCTCTCTCTCTCTCTCTCTCTCTCTCTCTGTCTCTCTCTGTCTCTGTCTC
>CM065717.1:31652655-31680155 GCA_033310375.1 Conus canariensis
TTTGTTTGGACCGGTTATGCCAAACTTAATTATTATGACAAGAAGTTTAGGGCGCCAAGTTGTGTACTGCGGTATCCAGCGAGCGTAGAAATCCACCGAATCATTTTCAGTGTTTCGTTGGTTATAAAACGTGTCTCAAATAGCCTTTCATGCCCGGAACGGCCTCAGTTTCCATTTCCTCTCCACAGAGCCTTGCAAGTCAACAACGTTACAAGGACTTGGTCGGGCGTGGAGCGTGGGGGATGAAGGAAAGGGGGTAGGGATAGACATACTTACAATGGCTGGTTAGTGTAGAAATTCTGCCGTCAGAAGGGGATTGGGATGTTATGAGCAAGTTTCTGCGTGTGGTGGATCAGAGCAGGCACCAATATAATAACAAAGTGGCAGTGCAAGTCTGCTCTGGTGGGTTGCCTCATGAGATTAGAAAGGCATGGGAACCTCTAAGTTCACTAACATCGTAGCGTGCACAAACAAGACAAGTTTGCATCCCTTTATTGGGCAGAATGGTTGTTTTTTTTTTCTTTCTTCTGATCTTCCATAGCGGCGGGTAGACAATGCAATCCCGTCTGCCACTCAACCGGCAGTACACTTGAATTCTATACAGTACTAAAGGACAAAAAAGTAGGATAACACAAGTATCGTCGTCAGCCATTTTGTCAGTTGATGGATGAAACCGCACAAACCAGAGTGCTCCATTCTGATTGGCCAGTGCCTTCTGACTCTGCCAGTCACTAGGCACGGTACGTAATGCAATCTTTTTTTCATAAACAGCAAAATGATCACCGGCTGTGGCGATAATTATTCAGTAGGGGTAAAATTATGCAGAGCTGTAACTACTCTGTAGCAGATGACTGATAAATATTGCTCTGTGGATAGGTCGCAGCATTCACCACTTGCTCGACACATGTGATCACCTATCCTAGGAAGCTGGTAATCCCTTACTGTCCTTCCACGCTTTATATGCAAGATAGTTTTAATAACCACTGTGGACCCCTCCACCGTTCTATTTTTTTTTCTAATTTTGGTTACATTTTGTCAATTTTGCAACCAAAAAATCTCAAAATGTGATAACATACCCACCTCCTTCGCTCTCACCCCCCTTTTTCGCCCCTCCCCCTTCCCCTCACTTCCCCCTGAAACTGACGCACAATTATCCAGCAGTTTTGATTTCGCTGACTAACAGGACCAAAACGTTTGAAGTCCACAGTGCCACGCGCTATTCAGGTAGAGCTGAGGTGATTGTTCTGCAGAATGTACCGGACCATTTTTCCCCCTCTATCTCTCTGTACCGGTGTGTGCAAGAGATGCAGGTGTGTACCGGGTGAGACTATCTACCGTACACTCCCTTCTCAGCCGCCGCTCCCATTCCTTCCTTCTTCCGTTCTTCCTATCTGTTGAGTGAGCTGTGAAGTCACTATGCAAATGTATGTGGCTGATGTTTTACAGATTGGCACGGGCTTTCTGATTGACGCCTTCGGGTTCGTGGTGCCCAGTTTGATCATCACCTGTCTGTTCTTCCTGGCTTTTCTCTGCATCCTCGTCTTCATGCCAGAGACACTGCGCACCAGACCAGAACGTCTGGTGCTCAACCCGCTCGTCCATCTCCGAAAGGTGAGTCCTAACTGAGGAACTGAGATGATGTCAGTGGCTATCTTTCAGTACAAATAATATTCCCCACATTCCGGAAATTCTGTGCATAAACATTTTTCCCTTTTCATACAATCATACACACACGCACCTAGCAGCACTGCAACACACACACAACCACACACACACACACACACACACACACACACACACAACACACACACACACACACACATGAGAGAGAGAGAGAGGGGGGGGGGCGCACACCATACCATCATCATTTGCACCACCACAACCTCCACACAACACAACAGAGCACACCGGGATCAATATGTTCCTTTAAAGTTTCGTCCGAGTCTTGCTTTTATTTCTCCTGTCTCCTTGTTCAGGTTTTTAGTTTCTATATCTCGGACGGCCCTCTAGCCAAGCGAGTCCTGTTCATCTGCGGTCAGATCATCATGTTCATCGTGACCATGATCAACCTGGGTCGGCTGCCTGTGGAGCCCCTATTTGAGATGAACTCGCCTTTGTGCTGGGGCCCCATAGAGATTGGTATCTTCACTGGGGTCCGCCTCCTGCTTCAGAATCTGACTGGTGTTGCTGCATTGAAGGTGTGTATTTTGTGTGCTGTGGAGAGGAGCGTGTGTGTGTGTGTGTGGGGGGGGGGGGCAAGGAAGGAGGGGGACGGAGGAGGAAGTTTTAGGGTAGGGGTGGTAATAGGTTTTATGTGCTCCATAGGGTTACTTTTCCTGAATGCGACAGCGGAGAGAAACTGTGTATGCTGTAAAGATCGACTCTGCCTGACTGGTTAACAACTCTTCTCATTTATTGAGGAATCTGACTCACATATTCAAATCAACGTGTAGAGAACCCTAAAATTCCCATTAAGTAATTGCTGCTTACTCAAAGTGTCTGTGCATGCTATACCTATCAGTTTGATATACATATCAGTAGCCTAACCACCTTGTGAAATACGAAAGAAGATGATAAACTCCTAGAAATGTCTAGCATCATTGTCTTAAAGGTACGGGAAAACAGCTCAATCGTCCTTGGTCACATAAACAAGATCTCTAATAGCAAAAAACTGTCACTCAGTTCAGTGCAGGATCTACAACAACAATGTATTCTCCGCCTTTTTAAAATGGCTCTGAAACTTGGCAGATGAAGAGGAACACACACACACACACACACGCGCGCACACGCGCGCGCGAAACACACACACACACACACACACACACACACACACACACACACACACACACACATATATATATATATATATATATATACACACATATGCGCGCACACACACATATAAACACATATGCGCGTACGCACACACACACACGCGCGCGCGCAAAACACACACACACACACACACACACACACACACACGCACAGAATACACACACACACATGCACATGCACACGCACATCTACGTCCCCTCCCCAAAAACGAACCTGATGAATTTAATTACAGGTGCTTGGTGAAAATCATGGCCATTTGCATTGACAGATTTTATCATAAATGATGATTACAGAAAAAGCCGTGCGATCCCAGTTTTCAGCTGGGTGTCAAATGTCATACGACTCCTACCGTTTGATCCTGACTGAGCTGAGTTTCAAATGGTGAAGTCATGAGGTACAATTCCCACCATCCGGACCCAGCATTGAGCCACGTCATTAACTGCGGAGTCATGTCATACAACTCCCGCCATCCAGAACCAGTATTTAACCAAATCTCCAATAGCGAGGTGATGTCATACACCTCTCGCCATCCAGACTCTGTATTTAGACAAGTTTCGAATGTAGAGATTACGTCCGCCGTCAAGACCCAGTACTGAGCCCAGTCTCAAATGGCGATGTCCTGTCATAACTCCTGCCAAAAAGATCCAATATTGAGCCTAGTCTCATTTCCTAGGCCGTGTCAAGCAACCCCACCACATACACCCCAATTCGAACTCAGTCTCAAATATCGTGGTCAAGTCATAAAATTCGTGTCATTTAGATGCACAAAGCCTTAATAAGGATGACGGAGAGGTTGTTCGAAAATTAGGTTTGAAACTATTCTGCAGGATGAAGTCAAAAGATGAAAACAGACGTTGAAATCTTGATCCGCCAAACGAACGTAACCTATTGGTCTTTTTCAGGACACTAACAGACAAACAACATGGGGAAAAAACATTTCTGTGTCTTTCTCTCGTGGTTCGAGCGAGGGTGGGAATTAATGGAATTGTTGTATGCAGCTGCTCATTGTCTTCTAAACGATCGTTTGTCACGTGTGGACAGAACTGACTAGAAAAACCTGCTGCTTGATCACTGTAGTTTGAAGACAACTGTGTTTTGGGTGGGGAACAAGGCATGCTGAATGAACCTTGTCAGAACCTGTGTCCACACGCACTGACCAGAGAGGAGCAGTGTGTTGACTGTTTCAGGTGATGTCCAGGTGTGTGCCCCTGGAGCTGATCGGCATGCTGGGACTACTGTCAGGCATGGCAGGCTTCATCGTCCAGTCCATGGCTGAAGTCGATCTCATGATGTACATCAGTACGTAGACAGCATCAGGATGGGTGTTGATTACAATAAAAAAAAAATTGATAATGAATGCATAAGTGATGCTACTTCCCCAGAAGCTCTTTGATTTACATAAGTATTAAAAACACCTTATTATAGTAACAGTAAATTTTCATGCTTTTTTTAAGCAGCAGTGTTTATAGCGTTGCGTGTCACAGGGCAGTGAATTTCAAAGGATTGACGCATACTTAGAAAAACAGCGAAAACAAAATGTTTTCGTATGAGGTGTAGACAGACTACTTTCTCTGCTGATGACTGGAACACACTGAGTGGAGAGAAGGTTGAAATGATTGAGAAAGTTGGAAAGGTAGGATCTGGGAAAGTGTAACGCAAATTTGTATTAAATTTTTACATTAATTTAGAAAGAGAGGGTGTTAGTTACCGCCAATGACATTGACAAACAAAGCACATGACAAGACGCGATGCATTTCAACCACTTGGGTCTTCTTCAGGCGAAAAAATAAATCACATTTAACATTTAAGACAGTACAAACAAAGAACGAAAATGACTCATCTGTTGTTAGTCCATGTGGTGGGGAGAACAGCCGCTAGGCGGAAAATGATTTGCTGTGCAGGAAAAAAAAAAAGTTAATATTGACTGCTGCCATGGAAGTAGGTGTTCTTGTCGGGCATCGCAATGTATTTAAAACTGAGTGGCTGACATGACGATAGCAGACGGCAAGACATTTAATCACACGGGAAAGGGTGGGTGCAGTCTCTAAACTAGTGCTGGGTTGGGTAATCGTTAATCCATGCTTAAATGGAGTTGTGTGTGTGTGTGTGTGTGTGTGTGTGTGTGTGTGTGTGTGTGTGTGTGTGTGTGTGTGTGTGTTTTCTTAAATTCTTGACACATTTTTATTTAAAAAACAAAAGCTCAAGAAGTCAGAGAACACTCTAAGGTTAGAAGGTAGTGGCCGTACTCCTCTTTCTCTCTCTCTATCTGTGTTCTTCTTCAATTTAACGTCTATCCACGTTAAGTAATATTAGACAATGTTAGAGGGAAAGGGGGGGAGGGGTAGAGGTATAAAGTAATATCTTCAAAGGCTTTGAAGGAAAACAGCAACAGCAACAATAAAATAAACAACTATGAGCTAACAAAGAACTACTGATCAAAACACTCAACATCGGTTCCAGTTTACAGAACAGAAAAAATAGGACTTTGATGTAATGAAACTGCAATTTTAATGAAACTGCAATTTTACACATCAGTGATAAATCTGATAGAACTTGATCCAGAGAACATTTAGGTAGGGATGGTAGGTAAGGTTTTAAGTGCTCACATTGAAAAAGGATGTGATTATTTGTAATTTTTCCGCCACAAAGGCATGTTATGTTCTTACAAAACTTTGTCTTAAAAGCATTCAATTTGATCTTATAAATCAAAGAAATTATAATCCGTGAATAAGGTAAGCTACATTGATGAAATGAGTTAAGTGTGTCAATGTTTATTAGCTGGCGTGAGTGAGTATCTAGAAAACATCCAGAATTTTTTAGTTTTTTTTTTTCTAAAATGTTTCCAGCACGCATTTTCTAATAGACTGTATCCCTCATGGACAGATAATGGAATACTGATACATTCTCTATTTGTGTGTGTGTGTGTGTGTGTGTGTGTGTGTGTGTGTGTGTGTGTGTGTGTGTGTGTGTGTGTGTGTGATCTGTCTTTGTTTTTGAATAAAGGATTTAAAATGACAGGTGTTGTGACTTCTGAAAGGTACATGAATACATTTATATCATCGTTAGCTTTTATTTTGAATCTGTTATATATCTTCACTCAGCTACATGTTCACATTCCCCTTCATGATGGGCTGAGGCTTAACATGAATAAAACATCTTGAGTAGTGTGTGGTCGGGGGCGGGGGGGGGGGGGGGGGCGTGTGTGTTTATCATGAGTAACATTTCGTTTTTTCTTTTTCTTTTCCCTTCATTTTCTGTTGTACAGGTACTCTGGTGGGTATTTTAACCACAGTGGTAGAACCTGTAGCACGGACTCTGATGTCAAGGATGGTACCCGCAGACAGTCAGGGTGAGGCCTGATATTGCACTATTTCTACATTTTACTTTTCCCCCATGCATACCATGAAGATTCAAAGTTTGTGCGATTTGATTTTTTTTGTTGTTGTTAAATCTAACCTGTAAGTTTTTACACTTGTACAGTGCGTCAGGAAGACTTTGATGTTTGAAAGACATGAAAGGCAATGCACTCTCCCGTCAACACGTTGTTCATTCTGTGGGAGAAAGACGGAGAAGGTTTTTTTTCAGTGGTACACACCACAGGGAAAACCTGTTTATTGGAAATTTGCTTCATAACTCGGTTTCATTCGACGACACAGCATTTTTTCAGGATTCTCAACCTGACGGGAAAAAGTCTCGTCATGACAACAGACAAACACAACAAACAAACCAGTCGTCTCATTCACGCTCTCAGTATACTGTAGGTAGATTCAGGGCAGTTTAGTTCTAAATGACACTTTCTTTGACTGCGCCGCATTTGAAAGTACCAGTTCATCTAATTATGCAAGTATTTGTGCAAAACGCAGTGTGCGTCACCGGTGACATGTTAGTTCAGAAGGATAGGACTGTGACCTGTTTTACAGTCCATATAAAAATCAGTGTTTACTCTTCTCAAGGGTAGGGAGATGGGATGGATCACTTTGTCAAGGAAGGGAGGGGTTCCAGTTTGTCTATTGAGGTCTGCAGTGGCCAGATATCGTTGAGTAAGGAGGAGAAAGACAGAGGAAGGAGATAGGGTCGAATGGGGAAGGGACAGCAAAAAAGACCATTCTCATTTGCTGAACTAAGTTCACTTGCCGTGAAGGTCTTGTAGAGGAGATACAGGTATAAGGATGTGAGGGACAGTCGTGGCTGCTACACAAACTTATTGTCATTCAGTAAATGAACTACTGGCACCTCTTCACCTGCTTAACCTCACTGAGCAAGCAGGCAAGACGGTGGCAGCGTACAATCTACACATCATCCACATGTATGCTGCGGCGCTACTTGAAGTTCTGGCCTTTGTGCGGCCTGCGGTGCCAGAGAAAATGTTAAATGACGAACCACCAACACCGGATGATGTTAAGAAGGTGGTCAAGAAAACCACAGCCAGACCACCGCCCTGACCGAATGGAATACCCGATGTGCTTTAAAGGAAATATCAAAAGGTCTGAGCGGTTCCACAAACTGATAAGATCAGAATGGAGAATTTTGAAGATCTGCGACCAGTAGGTGACAGCTGACGAAGTGTCCTTTCCAGAGGAGCAGAATTTAACTGGTAATTAGCCACACAGGGGGCGGGAGATGGCTTCTTCGCTGAAGACCTTCTGTTGTCAAGCCCCCCCCCCCCCTCCACCACAGAGCTTCTTTCCTCTTATGATGGTGCATCTATGAGTATTTTTGTTGTTCTTGTTGCTTTTTCTTGTCTTCCAAAAGTACTTTCAGGTCTTGTTTCGGAATTTGAGCCAACGGAACTCTTCTTAAAGTCCCGACACCACCACTCTTCACTCCACATCTCTGCTCCCGACTCCACTGGCCAGACACGCATCACCCAAAAACAATAAAACAGAATCAGCACAGCGATTTCACATACAGTTCACATCACACTTTCCAGTGGAGTCAGAAGATGTTTTGCATTTGGGGGTGCGAAGGGTGGGGGAAGAGGTCAGTCAGATCTGGCGAGCAGTTTGTCAAAAGCAGATCATTGCAATCTTTTTACAAAGACGTATATTAGTATACGAAAATCAGCATACTTGGAGAACGTATATTATGGAGAACACTTACACACACACACACACACACACACACACACACACACACACACACACACACACACACAGTCTACGTTGTTTAAAATAACGCTTATTTCTGTGTGAGATTGTGAATTTCGTTTTGAGCTTATAATAGTAATTTTGATTATATTATATCGTCATCATTACTATAATTTTGAAAACACAGAAGGACACTAATTCCCTACAGTAAACAGACAGAGAAAAATGGAAGACAGTTGAGAGGGCTGTTCAACTTTATACTACCATCTTTGAGACCTGCCGTTGTTGAAGTGCACCATCCACAATTCCTAAAAAAATTGAAAAGGAAACGGGGAGGAACAGAAAGGGGTAGTGGGGGGCGGGGGGAGGGGGGAGACAGGGGAAGAAAGAAAAAGGGAATCAGAAATCAGGAAAATAAATCAGAGATATAAACAAAACCTTCCTAGCAGCCTATGAGGATCAGTCTTTACTTGGATCTCCTAAGAGATGCTGCTTCCCAGTGATTGACCAAACAATTATATGTTGAACAATTTAGTAAAAACTCATATGCAGACTAATACTTCCTCAATCATAACATTAATGATTTGGCAAAGGTTGGAAAAGAAACGGGGAAAAAAAGTGACGAGAGTGGGGGGGGGGGGGGGGGGCGTAGGGGAAGAAAGAACATGGGAATGAAAAATCAGGGAAATAGCTTTTAAATATAAAATCCTTCAGCAGCAGCAAAACAAGTGCAGGCTGACAAAAAAATAAAATAAAATAAAATAAATAAATAAATAAAGAATAAAAATAAAAAGTGTAAAATGGATGGGAGCGCCAATGGTGTGATAGCTTATTGTTTTCGAATGTGCAGATTCCTGATGAAGGCTGAAAAGCCGAAAATTTGAAAATGAAATAAAGTGGAAGAAACAGGCACGGGCATGTGGACTTCTTTACTTGTTATCAATATATTCCTACATGGAACTAGCCTTGCCCCTTTTACTGCTAGGTGCGGAATCGGACATATAACAGGGTTTTCTGAAAACTATATATATGTGTTGGTGTGTGTGTGTGTGTGTGTGTGTGTGTGTGTGTGTGAGAGAGAGAGAGAGAGAGAGAGAGAGAGAGAGAGAGAGAGAGAACAATGTAGTATTTGAAATACAATATTTGAAATAATGCAAAGGTGACAAAAACGGATTGTTTCAAGGCATATCCAAGGCAGCAATGTTGCGAACAATTCGGTATGTTTTAAATGAAAAAAAAGATAAGTGGGCGTAGCACAATTGTTATAAAACCCGCTTTTCAAAAAATATACTTTCGGTAGCCAAAACCGTCATTCTTTTGCTAAATTCATGTATTCCGTGTTCTTTTTTCACTCCTGCGTTCGGTGAGGTTGTTCATTTCTGTGATGTAAATGTGAAAGGAGTAAAGGTGGTCTGGGATCAGTACCCTAAAGAATCATTAAATTTAATTAGCAGTGCAGCGTTACTCTGCTGCTCGTTACTTCTCAGGTTGTTCATACAGTGATATGAAATGTATATATTGTGTGTTAGACTGGCATTTTAATATACTAATCTGTGTGACAATATGGACATCAATACTTCATTGACAGTCTTTCAAAACTGAATGAACAGTAGTGATGTCGACTTATTTTTCCCCATGAATTGTTTGATTCGCTTCCGTTGTTATTTTGTGAGGTGCATATTCAGTAGTGATGATGACATCCGTGATGTAAATGGTTCTTTCAGGAGCTCTGTTTGCCAGTTTGTCGGCGACGGAAACGTTCTGCTCCTTCACCTCCTCTCTGATCTACAACAACGTGTACACCGCCACACTGGACGTCTTTCCTGGGGCCGTCTTCGTTCTCATGGCCGCCCTGCTTCTTATGAACTTTATTCTGTTGGTGTGAGTTCTCTCTCTCTCTCTCTCTCTCTCTCTCTCTCTCTCTCTCTGTGTGTGTGTGTGTGTGTGTGTGTGTGTGTGTGTGTGTGTGTTTCAGGATATGTTAAATATTATTGTTCGTTTTATGCTGGTGGTTTTCAGCTAAAAACTGTGTTAATGATATTCACAAAAGATGATTGAATGCAATGGTAGAAATGCGAATACGATAAATGAATAAAATGGACATGTACGTCTATCCTAGCAAGTAAGTGTTGATTTGTTTTCGTTACAAGCTGTTTTAGAATAAACAGATCCACTATCTTACAGAAAAAGCGAGGAAAACATCGAAACTGACAAGCATCGACACTTGATCTTTTAAAATCAGTTTGAGATTACCAAGATGGACATCAGCTGACCTCATGTATAAACAACCTAGCGCTCTTCCTACAGGCGATTACAGGAAATCCTGCACCTCTAAATACATGATACGAGCGAGAGTAGTTCCTGACTCTGTTGTTTCTCTTAAATTGTTGAAAGAACTTGCAGATCAATACAAATAAAGAATAAAGCTGTATGTTCCTCATCAACTGATTTTACGTTTCTCGTTGTCGATGAATTTTATGTATCTGTAAAAAACATTGCAGATTCCCTTTTGTCCACTTCCAACATGGGTTACTTTCTAGGCTAACGTTTATTCGTATGGAAAGTTTACCAAGATTGACAGCAAAGACCACATCACTAACGGTAAAGTGAAAAGCAGAATGAGGCAAGCCAGTCAACCCTATAAAGACTCTCAGATCACAAGTAAAAAAAAAATGCAAACTAAAAGATACGGACACGTCTCATGATCACCTGGACATGCCGGGACATTGCTGCGAGGCTCCGAGCAAAGAGGAGAAAAATGTTCAGGTGAAATAAATAGAAAAAGAGGTGGGTAGAAAACATCCCCAAAAGACTGGCTTAAGATTGAGTGATGCCCTGTAAGCAATGGAAGTCAGCCAAAATTGGCGAAAGCTGCTTGTTAGATTATCTGTGATGGGGATGAGGATGATGATGATCAAGTGATGCATCAAGATGAACATGGTTATCTATTCCTTTATTTGGGGTTATAGTGCCAGGGATTGTTTGTAGCTATACTTTAGGTCTGGTCTGAAGGGGGGACTATGTCGGGTTGAAGAACATGACAAAGATCATCGTAGCCAGGAAAACAGGAACTGTAATCCACGATTCTGTTGCTTTATAGGGACGTCTAGATAACGGCATAGAGAAAACATTATCAAGGCGCATGCCGAATGACGACAATTAACCGTTATACTTTTCATGAATTATTGTAGTCCATGTTATATGTGGCAAGGTTTCAAAATCGGTTTTAGAACGTCCTATAAATGGCCCTGGTAAGGCTCGACGCGGCTGGCCAAGACTGACACAATAAAGGTGGCCTACGGATGAATGAAACGCGTACATCACCAAATCATCAGCAGTATGGTAATGAAATGAAAAACAAACCTCCTCCTCCTCCCCCGCTGTCCCTCCCAAAAATAATGACCGAAAACACAAATAACCAAATAAAGTAACGCACCGTGTTGTGCCTCTGTTGACAGATTCTTCACTCTGTTGAGTCAGAAATATCTGCACTTCCAAGAGATTCAGATTGAGGTGGATCAACCTAACGCTGGCGTCTCACCTCCAAAGACACCGCCCCGTTCCAGGGCTGTCGATGAGACGACGCCCCTGTTGGCAAAGAGACCTCTGACTGACAGACATCAGGTGGCCAGGCTGCGGCAGCAAAGGACAAAATTATAGCATCCACACCAAGAACCAAGTCTTTCGTCTACTAAGACAGAGGTGAGTCGCAGTTGTGTCTTCCTTCTATAATCTAACATCACTTCCCTGATCCTTGTAGAAGGAATGTGGCAACCATAATGGCGGGACGAAAGCCATAAATCTCACCAGTGAAGATTCTCGGTGGTCTAGCCAAGGAGCGAAGAGGAAAGGATTCCTACATTTTGTCTCCACCTTTGTAAAGCAGAATTTGCCACAGTAATTGCTATTCACCCATGCTGCTTGGCTTTAAGTCAGTGTACGAGCCAACTTCACTGAACTACAGTCAAAAGTTTGGGTCAGCTGCTCTGAAGGTGTTGGTGTCCTCTCGTTGTTGTTTTGGTTGTTCCTTCACAGTATGTCTAATCCTTAATAAGCAAAAAAGGCTGTGAAATCCACTTACAGATGCAGATGTAATGTGTACAAAATCATTCTGCATAGTACACCGCTTAATACATACATAAAGTATTAATAAAGGTAAAGATGAGTATAAAATGAAAACATTTAAAATGCCCAAATGACACTCAACTTCTTGAAAACATTTTGTGTTCATTCAATTAAAATTGCTTACAAACCTTTTCTTGTTCAATCTGAATGGTAGCTTTATGTCAAGAATGGATTTTTTTGTTTGGTTTTCAGTTTTTTTTTCTGAACCGTCAAACAGAATTTACGGCCAGGACAACCCTTCCTCCGACAGATGGCCCACAGTGAGATCCTTGCCCCACTCCAAGGATGTCTGCACAAAGTCATCTGATGAAATGGAACACAATCAACAGGAGGGAACTCTGTGATGAATTTCATTTTATGAATTCTGAACAAGATGCCCTTGTTCCCTTGCATGCAGAATACAGCAAGGAATGAGAGCCAAGATTTAACAATGATAGGGAACTGAACTTGAATAGAGAGACAGGCAGATAGACAGACACAGAGAATGGACAGATATATGAATACATTAGATTAATTTAGACTAGATTACATTAGATTAGATAGGATAAGGTAAGATAAGACAGATAGTTAGATGGATGGATGGATGGATGGAAGACAGATCGACAGATAAAATGTTGAACAGATAGGTAATAGGGAAAAACAGGTGTATGCAAACAATTCTCCGTCGTTAAAACAATGACTTGGCAAAGATAGAAGGGGGCGCGACCGCATGGGGGCTGTGAAAAAAGCAGGAATGCGAAAGAGAGCGTTAGAATGAATGATATATATGATATCCTTCACTAGCAGCGTATGGGGACCATGATAGTTAGTCTTGAAAACAGAACCATTTCTATCGCCTGCCTTGAGGTTTTGGGTTTAAATTATTTTCATTCTATAAGCAAATAAACAGAATACATTCACAATCACCAGGACAAACGAGCAACAACAAGCCCTAGGCTTATACTGTGCTCAAAGATAACATTGGCAATATTTTGGCGGTTACAATGCATTTACGGTATTACTGCATGTTTCACTACAGAACCCTTCAGCAAAAAATCGCAATTTCAGGATATCCGTGGTTCTTTCTATTCTTTCATTCTCAGTTTACCAGACATTTCTCTATGAAAGTTACATACACTCGTGCGCACACACACACACACACACACACACACACACACACACACACACACACACACACACACACCACGCACGCACACATGGAGAGAAAACAGCTCTACATACTAAAGCAGATTATTACAGAGACACACACGCTTTTGGTGTATTTTTCATGAGATATTCTTCACCAGAATGTATAGTGGTATGCCTGCTTTAGTGTAAGACGGACAGTTTAGAAGGATAGGTTTTACCTCTAACTCCACTCTAAATTAATAATTTCGTTTCTTCCAAGTTATTCGTTCTCTCTCACACGTGTGTGCAAAAGTGTGCGCGCGCATTCCTCTGAGTGTATGAGTGCGCGCAAGATGTGTGGTTGTATGTACTTACGCGCAAACGCAGTATGTGAATCAACTTGTTTCTTTTTTCCATCTGGTATTGTACAAAACTCTGTATTTTGATATTCATCTCTCTCTCTCTCTCTCTCTCTCTCTCTCTCTCTCTCTCTCTCTCTCTCTCTCTCGCTCGCTCTCGCTCTCTCTCTCTCGCTCTCTCTCTCGCTCTCTGTGCGTATGTATCTTTATGTCCATCGCGTATTTTCATTAATTTTATTTATGTTTGTTCGTCTCCTTCTGAGTCTGTTTGCCTGTCCATCAGTATTTTTCTTCCCATGTCAATGTGTGTATTTGTGTCTTTACTCCAACGTTCGTGTGTATTTGCCTGTTTCTTTGCGTGCGTATGTGCACGAGTACGCTATGTAATTATATAATCAAAAGTTCGTGTGTATTCGCCTGTTTGAGTGCATATGTGCATAAGTACGCCATGTGTAGAGAGAGAGAGAGAGAGAGAGAGAGAGAGGAGAGAGAGAGAGAGAGAGAGAGAGAAAGAAAGAGAGAGAGAGAGAGAGAATACATACATAGATAGACAGATAGACAGATGAGTCTGTGTCCGTGAGTGTGTGAGGGTGTATGTACCTGCGTCTGCATAATTAATGTGCCTGACGGACAATGTGTTGTGTGTGTGTGTGTGTGTGTGTCTACGCGCGCATGTGTGAGTGTGCGTGCGTGTGTGAGAGAAAGAGACAGATTATATGTATGTGTGAGCGCACGCGCGCAATAGATTGTGTGTGTGTGTGTGTGTGTGTGTGTGTGTGTGTGTGTGTGTGTGTGTGTGTGTGTGTGTGCACGCGCGCCCAAGCGCGCAATACAGTGTGTGTGCGTGTGTTTCTAATTTTCCTTTTTCAGCCTTGATATGATCCCTTGCGGTCGGCAGTCCTATTAAAAACACGAAATTGAATATCACCTCTCTTGTTTTCAGTCTCTTTGTAACTCTTTTTGTCTTTGTATGTTTGCGTGTTCTCTGTATCTTCTGCCTTTCTCACAGTCTCTCTCTCTCTCTCTCTCTCTCTCTCTCTCTCTCTCTCTCTCTCTCTCTCTCTCTCTCTCTCTGCGGGAACGTGAATGTAATATAATATGAAGGAATGGAATTATGGAAATGAATATGTTTTGAGGAAAATATGTGTAATGAATGAATATTAATGGAACTGTACAAATATGAATGGAATAAGGGAGAATGAGGCTATTATAAATGGATGATGGAGTAGGAATACTTATAAGAACACGAACAAGGTTGTAAAATGTACACATATATATGTATTTGTGTGTATGTATGTGTGTACATGCATGTATGTATGTGTGTGTATGTATAGTGTGTGTGTATTTTGATTGTGAGGGACTGAGAGGAATTGAGCCTGATTGGATCAAGAGGTGTAGTAGAATTGAATGTATAACTAATGATATGTAATTATGCAAGAGTATAGACAATTAAGGTAAATAAGAGGAATAAGTGTAATTATAATCTTAATAGACAGGAATTAAGAATGTTTGATCAAGTTAAAAGGAGCACGGAGGGAGGGGTCATGGAGGAAGCAACTGCAGAGACCGGTTAACACCATATAGGAATAAATGTGGCCACCGTGGGGGGGGGGGGGGGGGTAGTCTAGGAATATGAATGGCTTAAGTTAAATGACCATGGAAATGTGCATATAGTTTTTTTAAAAAAATTAAAAATCAATTGTATAAGGAAACATGTTTGGAGAGGATGGTTAGAATAAGTAAGGAAATCAGTATATACATACACATGTAAAACTACGAAATAAATACAAAGGGAAACATAGATAAACAATTGACCATGAAGTGATGAAGTATACAAATAAGATAAACTAGGAAATGAAAAGTAGGTCAAGAACTCAGTTCAGTAGGTCATCATGCAAATCAGCATGTAGTCGCGTGACACACTGCAGCATACACACAGTCCGTCTCGCGAGCTCACGCGTTCCTTCGTTCTCTTTCGCTCTCCGCTTAGAGAGGGGGGGGGGGGGGGGGGGGGGGGTGGAGCGTGAGGCGGACGGGGCGACTGGGACGGGACGGAGGCTGGATCGTCTGCTAAGAAATGGCTGCCCATAGATCATATTATAAGAGTATGGTTTTGAACTTTTTGATTAATGATAGCTATTATATGCATTTTGATCATTTTCCGACGGTTGCTTTGAATCATTAAAGTTTGAATTTTAGGGATTCGACCATTAAGAGACTCCTCTGGCCAACAGGCAATTGAGACACATGTGTACGAGTCAAGTGTCAACAAGTGTGATACGACAGGGTCACAGGCTGAAGAAATAGGGTAAACTACAATTAAAGTGAAAATAATTGAAGGAAAGTACTAACCTGATACAGGGAAAGCGGCTAGGCTTTAGTAATTTATCCATGGGGCTGCTAAATCCAACGAATATAAACAAGGCAAGTCCAGCATCACACGAACAGGACCACAGAAGAACACACACTGAGTGTCAAAGGTTAGCATGGCAGCTATTGTTGTTCAGATCCCAAGATTCGGGGTTTTCCTTTCCTTTGCACGGTAGAGGGCGATAATTTGGCACATGCGTAAACGTAGTAAATAAAAGATGCTCAAAATAGTACAGCTTTCCGGAGAATTATACGACGCAGGTGTAGTAAGGATTCCACTGTATACATACGAAAATACGACGAGAGAAATGAAATAGATAACATATGTTTTGCATGCTAGTATCAACAGCATTCATATCATGAGTTTTAAAATAATACTATATTATGTTCATAAGGAAGAACGTACTGAGAAGTATTTATGTATAATTAAGATTGAATTCTGCATGTACATACTGTCATGGAAGAATGTTTTGTTGCAGTTATGGAAAATTTTGTTCTAACTATATAAAATTGATTTTTTTCTTGTTGCGTACTCATGTGAATAAGCTGATGGCCTCACATTAAAGTCACGAGTCACGAGTCACGAGTCTGTGTGTGTGTGTGTGTGTGTGTGTGTGTGTGTGTGTGTGTGTGTGTGTGTGTGTGTGCTTGCGAGCGTGTTTGTGTGTGTATGCGTGCGCGCGCGCGCGCGTGTGTGTTCCTCCATCTTTCATTTACTTTATATATGACATACATCTATCTGTGGTGTGTGTAGCTGAGGTGTACCACTTTAATATGTGTTTCCCTAATGTGTAAACGATTCATTTAGAATCCAGCAACGAAACTGACACTGTGAAAACTTCCGCAAAGATACACTATCATGTGCGGTTTCCGTGTTGTTGTTACCCTTACTTATGTGCTGATATACAGAAAACGCCATGCAGCATTAAAGAACATAAAGAATGTAGATGCACGACATTGTGAGACCATAGTCCGAAGAAACATAATTTCCTTCAAAACAAACCTGCAGTTCTTTCTTGAAATGTGCGACGCATACTTTTCTTTGACATATGTTTCCTTTGAATGTGAAGAAAGTGTTCCAGATTATAATGTTGTGAAATATGACTCGTTAAAAACATTAGAGACAAGTCGGGATGTTAACAAAATCATATCAAATTTCGTGGCAGTTTATATCTCATGTCTTAAAGATATACTTAATAACCACTTGCCATGTTATTCCAAGAATGATGAAAAATCAATCCAAACGTGATGAACAGGAGTACAATATATGACCAATGCTATCAGCAGCCTGCATTACAGCAAAGTGACACTGATCCTTCCCACTGAGACGTCAGATCTGTCCTCTTACACGGATCGGAGACCTAGAGAATCACAAAGACCACCATGCACAAACTGCAGACCTTCATTAACAGCTGCCTGCCAACGATCCTCCACATTCACTGGCCAGAGACAATCAGCAACCAAGAGCTGTGGGAAAGAACTAACCCACTGCAAAAAGAGCCAGACATCCGGAAAAGAAGATGGCGGTGGATAGGACACACTCTCAGAAAGCCCCTGGGCAACACCACCAGAAAAGCTCTGACCTGGAATCCTCAAAGGCAAAAGAAAGCGAGGAAGACCAAGAAAAACCTGGAGGCCGGCACCAGGCAGAGGGGTTACAGCTGGGGAGAAATAGAGAGATTGCCCAGGACCATGGTCGTTGGCGGGCAGCTGTTGATGGCGTATGCTCTGGCAAGAGCAATGGGCCTTACTAAGTAAATAATACTGATCCTTAACATTACCATACACATGTTTAGTAAACGTATCTGTTTACGAAGGATACAACGTACACTCCTTAACGTATATATACACTTCTTCACGTGGCATATACACACAAGCGCACGCATGAATACGATCTTTCACACACACACACACACACACACACACACACACACACACACACACACACACACACACACACACACACATATCTGCGTGTGCACCCGCATGTGATTCATGTATGTATCCAAACGTGCATGTTAACATTTATGCGGCCTCTCTCTCTCTCTCTCTCTCTCTCTCTCTCTCTCTCTCTCTCTCTCTCTCTCTCCTCTCTCTCCCACACACATACACATGACCACACTTACACACACACACACACACACACACACACACACACACACAACACGTGTGCGAGCGTACACACGCAAAAGACTGTGAAACACACAAAAACGGTTTCACGCTTTAAGAATGTCATTCGCTCAGCGTTTACGTTATTACTTGGTGTAAAAAATAAAGCCTGTGGACACATGTACGTTGTTTTGTTTGCTTCAGCAGAAACAGAATCAGGTTCAACGAGATGAAACAGATGAAAAAAACCACCTTTGCCAACACTTCAGCTGAAAGAAACCATGTCCTATACCTGAATAATATTGTTCATAGTTTGGAGGGCAATGACCGAGACATTACCAGAATATGTGAGAGGCGAGCGCTCTTTGCAATGCTCGATAACGTCTGGGCCTCACGAGAAACCAGCACAGCCTCAACAGTGCGTATCTACAATGCTAGCATCAAGTTAGTCTTCCTGTACGGCTCTGAGACGTAGAGGGAGACCAGAGCGATGCAACCGAAAATACACACATTCGTGAGCACCCATTTTAGGCGCATGTTTAACCTTCAGTTGCCGGATGAAGTCAGCAGTTAGAAATTATGGCAGAATGGGGAACAGTGATCATGCAGATCCTGACGAGGAAATAGAGGTGGGCAGGACATATCCTTAGGGCACCAGAATTCTTTTTTTTTTTTCTTTTTTTTTTTCTTTTTTTTTCTTTTTTTTTGCTGTCCCAGCCTCTGCGCCACCTCAGAGGCAGTGCACACACGCCGCTCATTCCGACACCCCGTCCACAGCCACAGCCCGGTCAGCCCCGCCGCAGCCCCGGCACCGACAATCCACAGGGAGCAGTCAATGTCAAGTCGTCAAGAGGCAACCCACCGGAGAAGACACTGCACTGCTGCCGAGTCACTTCGGTGGTGTTCTGTGGCGCCTGTTCTGATCTAACATACGCAGGACACCACCTACTAAGCCCCCTACTGACGACAATAATTGCTTAGTCGCGGAGCCGGTGTGAGTGAGCTCTCCCTCCGGAGGGCGCCACCACGTCCGCTCAACGACAGCCCCCATGGACTCGCCGATACCGGTGACCTCGACGGAACCAAACCAAGGCCACAGACGTGGAGAGGACATCGAAACTGAGGTCACCATGAGAGCAGAGCATGAAGGGCCACAGAATTTGAGGCATTTTTTTTTATGCTGATCGATGAGAATGCGGATGATTAAGATGATGCTACGGATTTCCATTTCGGTCTGAGACTACATGACAGGGCTGTACTCTACGCTTCCTTTCATAATATATCCCGGCGTCAACCAGGCCCGAGAGATACAGGCACCTGCAGTGTTGGTCAGGAAATTTGAGCAACACTCTCAGAAACGCATCCCTTAAGTGGATGAAACTCGACTGTGTGGTCCCAGTCTTCCCAACTGAGTCCGCAGCAAACTCAACTCTGGGTAGGAGCCGGTCGGGGCAGAAAAACCCACATGACTCTGATGGGATTCGAACCCACGACCTCCCAGCCGGGAGTCCGCGACGCTGACCACTTCGCCACGGCGGCTGGTAGGGCACCAGAATTCAACACCGTGCATCCATTTTGATGTGTGTGTGTGTGTGTGTGTGTGTGTGTGTGTGTGTGTGTGTGTGTGTGTGTGTGTTTAATAGGATTTCTATGACAGCTCTGAAATGGCATTGGGTGCTCGACTGGTTAGCAATTAAACAAAAGCTGGATCACATGGATGGCAGCTGTATTATGTTAGTGTTGCAGTGGTTGCACAGAATGAGTATTAAGATTTAAAAAAAAGGCACAGCGAAGACATCCGCATTATGGTGGTATTGAACTGAGATCTGCCCAATGGTCCTATCTCAACTCTACACCCCAGTGTCATGCTGACAGACGAACACAAAAGAAAATGTGATCTCCTCGGCAGAAGTGACAATAACGACAAACATACAGCTAAAGGCTTACTACATTCTAAATATTCAAGTCATTAAGTTTTGTTAGGACAGGAACAGTCCATGATCATTGTTCTTAAATGGAGAGCGTACGTGGACTTGGAGTATGACGAAGTTTAGACACGAGTAGGCTACTCTGCAGTAGAAACCAAAATACAAGTAAACGAACGGAACGAAGCACAAGGTAATGCTTCTGTAACTGGCAAAACAAGACAGACACGGTAATTTTCGATCAATATGTCTTCCTTAGACGTAACATGCGTAAAAATGCTCAGATGACTGTTAGTATATTGGCGCATAGTGTGAATAAGTGTAACGCGCGATTTCGAACGGAGAATGTACATATTTTGTACTTTTCAGTTTCCAGAATACTGGCCTGGGTTATCTGCTGCCATTCTCCTGTCGATAACCGTCCAGGGAGCACTGGTTGATGTCTGTTGTTTGTGACCTCAACGTCACTCTTCTGTGTATTGTTGTATAGTCCAAAAGTCTCTTGCACTTTGTTCTGTGAGTTCAGTCGGGCTTGTTGTGAGTAACTCTGCGATCTGTTTTTGTCTTTTTTGCTTTTCAGTGGAGTACCGTGGACATACTTAATTTGTTTCTGTTGTGCTGTTGGACTAGTTTAGCAAAGCGGCTGATACAAGGTCATGTTGCATGAAATGACACGTCTTGACTGCTGTACTAGGCTCTGCGCGCGCGCGCACACACACACACACACACACACACACACACACACACACACACACACACACACACACTCACACACACACGAACGCATGCAGACGCGCACGCACGCACGCAAACACACACACACACACACACACACACACACACACACACACACACACACACACACACACACACACACACAGTAAGGGAGAGAGAGACAGAGAGGCGATTGATCAGAACAGCGCTGTCAGTCGTTGGCCTGGAAGTAATAGTCTGTGTTCGACTAACCCCCAACACCCTGATTTGACCTGAAAAGATAAAGTGAGGAATCTCTGTGTGTGTGTGTGTGTGTGTGTGTGTGTGTGTGTGTGTGTGTGTGTGTGTGTGTGTGTGTGTGTGACAGTATCGCTGGACATTCAAAATATAAAATATCATTCTCTAGAACCCGTTACACTTCTCAACCCTTCGGGTGGATGGAAAAGGGGGTAGGTATAATTTCTCGGGCCGTTCGATTCTTTAGTTAATAACCATGACCAGCTTTTAGGGTTGGGAATAAGAAAGATAAAGCGGGATGGGGGAGGGGGGGGGTCTTGTAATTCTATAGTTTTATGTTGCCACCAGCATTTTTAACAGTGAAATCCTTTAAAAGTTTGGTATGTGCGGTGAGGGGGTACAGAGGACAAACTGTCAGAATACGTTGCAGAATTATTGCGTGGAATGTGAGATGTGGAGGTGGGGGGGGGGGGGGAGAGAGAGTGGTTTCCTCTGTAGTGTATGCATCGCCGCCAGTTTACATGTCTCCATAAGCTTGTGGTTTTAAGACACAGAGAAGAGAGAGAGTGTGTGTGTGGTATTCGTGCATGTAACTGCAAACGTATTGCTCGCTCGCACGCTCACGCATGCGTGGGCGTACGTGTGGTGTGTGTGAGAGAGTGGATTTGTTTTTCTTGTGTGTGCGTGGGAGGGATGGTATAGTGTGGTGAGAATGCACACGCAGATGTGTGTGTGTGTGTGTGTGTTGAATTTTGCACCTGACACACTATCACGTGATGCCGGTCCTCTTCACAATCTTCGTTCTCCAACCACTGAACTGACGCTCCACTTCAGAAGAAAGGCTGGCTCTGTGCTGCAGGAGGACTGACTGTGCGGGAGGACTGACTGTGCGGGTACAAAAATATAAGTGAATAAAATATCTTGAGGGTGAACCCTAGTCGTGTTGGTTTAGTCAAGGGGAGGTAGTAGGGGGTGGGGGCGTTTCTGCGTGCAGTCTGAACTAGATAACCGACACCATATCCAGACAACTTAAAGTCTTGTACAATACCAGAACATTCTGATGTAGAAGTAACAACGTCAGCCAAGGAGGTAACGTGCGTTTATTCACTGTCCATTGATTTGTTTGTGTTTTGTTGTCAGCAAGATTACATGTGGAGCAGTCAACCGATGTTAACCAAACTTGATGATAGGATGGAATGTTTTCCGAGAACTAATTCGTTGAATTTCAGTGCAGATGCGTTGCGTGGGTCCGGGCCTATGAACCGTACGGAATTCTGAAATGATATCTTTCCATGGAATATTGAACCCTTGTAGTGATGAAATGTTCCGATTTCCTGTTTCATATCCCATGAAAAAAAAATGGGAAGCAACTTAAGTTCCCCGGGGGGATTAAAAAAAAAATGCGTTCATATGGACCATCTCTTTCATAGTTCTTTTTATTTTAAAGAATAAAACCTACAAACCTTTACTTTCTGGCACATTACAGTAAACACATTTTTCTTTGTGTATCTTACATGTTTGTTTGTATTGAAGGTAGTTTTGCAATACTTGATACATTATTTCTGAAGTGTTTTCAAACCTGTAAGCGAAGTGGTTTAGTAAATCAAGTTCACAGTCTTCGTCAGCACCCTAAAACGGGAGTGATGAGGAAATGTACACACACACACACACACACACACACACACACACACACACACACACAGAGAGAGAGAGAGAGAGAGAGAGAGAGAGAGAGAGATTTGTCTGATAGACAGACAACTGCATTGTCAAGTTCTGTGGCTGATCGACAACAGTTCATCACAGTAGGTGGTACGTACCTGGCCTATAATGAAGATGTAAATAGGTCGCAATTGTAACTCTGTTGAAATCTGGGCGTCTACAATTGATTAGCAGAGCTTTCTCAGGTGATTATACGTCAAGCACTAAGGTCAACAGGTCAGTGATCTGCCCTTGCATCAGAATAAGAGCGGAACAGTGATCCACTCCAAAATGCTAAGCCAAAACAAAAATTATCCGCATAACACGGAAGAAGAAAAAATGCGGGCAAATTTTTCCTCCATTGTTAAAAAAAGATTTTTTGAAACTTCTGTGAGCAAATCAGTGTATGGGAGACACTTGCTTTTGCATCACAAAAAGTATGGTAGATTTGGACTGAAAGACTTGAAAACCATTTACTTCATAGACACATATTACGTAATCCATGGTAATTTCACGGTATACATGTTCACACTAAGTGAAACTCCGACAAAGATAATATAAATCTGAGAACTTTGTTAAAGGTTCTTGAATCTCCTCGAAATTCGAATCATAATGAGTTTTTGAGTATACATTTGAAATGTGAGAAACTACATAGAAAATATATTTATGAAAAAAGACTTCCAGTTGTTTTTTCAATTCAAAGCATAATTGGCGGGCATCAACAAATCTCTGCTTAGTAAACCGTGGAAGAAGGTGGCCTACTAAAGGACCCATGGGAGGTAATTTGTCATTCTTTTCCCCTTGAAGAATGCGCAGAGCATCTCAGAGTAACGTGACGCGATTTGAAGTAAGTAACTGATCAGAAATCTCCCATAGTGCGTCTAGTTTGGGTCGCTTACTCTGCTCTCGATCCTATGCCTCTGTCAACATGTTCGTTTATTGTGGTCCCACTACCTGCTGACCTGTCGGCCATTCTGTCTCCCCTTTTGCTTGAGTCTATAGCTTGGAGACAGGAACTTGCTCCTGCTTGAGCTTCGCCGAGTCGAGTTTGACGAGTGTACTTTCGCCGAAGGGTGGCTTTCAACGTGGTGGAAAATTGTTACCAACCTGTTACTGTTTGTCTGTCTGTCTGTCTGTCTGTCTGTCTGTCTCTCTCTCTCTCTCTCTCTCTCTCTCTCTCAACACACACCACACACACACACACACACACACACACACACACACACACACACACACACACACACACACACTGTTTAGGATGGAAATTGTGGAGGGAGGGAGATTTGCACTCATTGTGCTTCAGTCCTTTATTAAAGTGCAAACATTATCATTATCATTATTATTATCATTATTATTGTCATTATCATTATTACTTTTACTATTTTTATTGTTGTCATCATCATCATCATCTATCATCATCATCATTGTTGTTGTTGTTGTTAACATTAATTATTGCTGTCATCATCATCATCATGCGTTTCATGTTTTCCTCATCAGTGTGATCTTAATCGTAATTTCACATTCTTAAGATGGAATTCGCCGTTGCTGAAAATTGTAATTTGCCTTTTTAATACAACAAAGTATTAATCATCACTGGAGTGTAAGTTAAGTAAACATTGCATGTAATGTATATTTTTGTGTGATTTATCTGTGTTGTTATATGGCTTGAAAAGAGATTATGATATGATTTAAATGATTTACTACGGGTATAGTTCCTAAGGTGGGGCCAACCTGTCAAACTTTCAAGGAAAAAAAAAACTTTACATGAAAGCATTTACGTCTTTTCGGTCAGAGATCACCGAGACGGGAGTGTATTTGTGTGTGTCTATGGAAGTCTTTCACACATATAGACCTACAAAAGGCCTGTGTGACTAAGTGTATTTGTGTGTGTGTCTACTGCAGTCTTTCACACATATAGACCTACAAAAGGCCTGTGTGACTAAGTGTATTTGTGTGTGTGTCTATGGCAGTTTTTCACACATATAGACCTACAAAAGGCCTGTGTGACTAAGTGTATTTGTGCGAATATAGATCAAATACGATCAAAGTGTGTGTGTGTGTGTGTGTGTGCGCGCGCGCGCGCGCGCGCGTGTGTGTGTGTGTGTGTGGCGCGCGCGCGCGCGCGTGTGTGTGTGTGCCCGCGCGTGAGTGTGTGTGTGTGTGTGTGTGTGTGTGTGTGTGTGTGTGTGTGTGTGTGTGTGTGTGTGCGTGTACATACATTTCATAGGTTGGACAGATATTTAACTTTGCACACATATGATCATGCATCCCTCACTTCTCCCTCTTTCTTCAACATGCTTATACAATTGCTCAATATTTGCACAGAGAATGAGAGAGCGCCGCAACCACCATCACATGTCATGTTCTTTTTATGGTGGCCAGCATCATTTGCTGATTAATCTTGTTACACTTAACACATGCATAAACGAAAATGCAGATTTTGCTGCTATGCAATAGGCCCTAATCTCCGTGAGAAACGTTTTGTGCAAACATGCACTACATCTAAACCATCGTCAAATGCAATAGGAATTGTAGCGCACCTGATCGCCGCTATTCTTATATCGCAGTTCCCTATAACATAGGTTCAAGGTGCATCGAGCACACATGCACACGAATGTAACAGCCTTACACATGTAAACAAGAAGCAGTCCAGTGCATTATGTTCTTAAGTTCTTGAATTAAGTTGTAAGTTTCACGTAAAAGGTAAGTCTCCAGTATAGTTTTGAAAGTGTTCAATATTTAAATGCATCTGAAAGAGGATGGTGGGAAGGTGCGGATAAAGAGAGCCTGATACTGGGGACACGCAGCAGTCTTTCTGAACTGGAGCTGAGAGAGCAGGATGACTGACTGATGTGAAAGGGAGGGGAGAGATGAGCTGATAACTATCTTGAATTATATTCAAGATGCAGTCGGCAGGTGTTCCCCCCCCCCCCCCCCCCCCTTTCTAAAAATTGAGCGGACAACATTTTTTAATCCATCGAAGACAAGAAATTTCCTTAGAAGACAGACCAGCTAGGCGTCAATGACGTAGTCAAGGCGACTCAGAATCAGTGAAGTGGTAAGTTGAATGATAGTTCCCAGAATGAGGATGCTACGAACTGCTGCAAGTTATCAGAGGTCATAGCTAACAGATCGACAAATTTGACTGATGTGATCATGCATGAACAGGTTGTTATATATCACACAACTTGACTGCGCACTGAAGTTTGAATGGGACACAGAGACTTTTGAGAGACAATACAAAATGCTTCAGCTTTGTTATCATCCAGACAGGGTTTGTTTTTCAGCATCGAGTCTTCGGCAATGCACATACGAAGGGAATTATTGTGAAGACTGACAGACACGTTACAACGCGGAGTTGAATCTTGTGGCTGAGTGTTATCTGCATATTTGTAAAAAAAATTTAAAAAATGATAACTCCTGCGCTTTTATTTACAAAGTTATTAGTTCTAGCTGAACGGAAAAGCGCAGTGCTTACCTTATGAATTTATTTGTTTAAATATCGACTACAGCTCATAGTCTAGAACAAACCACAAACGTTTAACAAGCAGTTTGAGGGGAGGAGAGTTCTTTTGATTGATTTGTTTTGTAGTCAATGGTCGCTGCTGTGCTTCGCGAAAATCACCGAGTATGAAACAGAGCCTGCTTTGAGATATTACACTCGCGAGAGTCAAACTAATGCGTTTAATAGCTGTCATTTCCCCGAAGCTGGAGTATGGCTGCCTTAACGGCGTAATAAAAAAACGGTCATACACACACAACTCCACTCCCTTTGTTGGGTAGATGGGATTATACCTTGCCTGTCTATGCAGGGAGTGTCCGCAGGAGTATCAGCATGCGTACGCGGGGAGTTGAGGGGCGGGGGGGGGGGGGGGGAAGCTGTCATGAAGCACTGTTACAAGTTTGAGACATTTTCGTTTTGATTGTATGTTTGCAAACGTAGCTTACAACTTCCTTAAACACGCAGTTTTAGAAAATTAATTAAAGGGAGAAAGAGAGATCGTCAAATTACATTAGATGAGGACATGCAAGTGACAAATGGTTTATAGTTATTTCCCTTCTTATCATCCTTTTCTTCTTCTTCTTCTTTTTTTTTTTTTTTTTTTTTTTGTCGTCTGCCATGAACTCAGTGGGATTAACAATAACAGTTTCCGGGAATGATTAATCTTAAAATTACGAGAAGAAGAACTCATCGTTTAGATAGAGCAAAGGTGCTGGAGAAATATCAATGCACGTTCACCACGCTGAAACATCGCAGAAAATCGATGAAAGTCGAAGTTTACAGACTCAAAGACTGAAGGAATCTTTGGCTTTGGTTGAAACTGGAAGAAGTCAGGATCAACTCAAACCGAGTCAAGGTAATGAACTGAATCGCTGAATTGTCTACATTAACAGGGAAAGCGGTCTGAAGAAATTTCGTTATAAAAGGAAAGATGTGGAGAGTTACATGTGATCTGGAAAGCAAACAGGATGGCAGAAAAACCATGACGGTGTCGATGAAGATCAACATAAGACGTACGATCAGTACTAGGAAAGCGTGTTCGTGTGTGTATGTGTGCGCGCGCATGCGTGCGTTTTGTTTTTGTTTGTTTTCTTTAACAAGACATAAATGCAGCAAAGCATGTGTTCGGAGAGAGAAATGTATAATAATTGATGCCATGGAGCGCACATTGGTCTCGCGCCTCACGAGCAAACTTGGATTATGTTTTGGGAATGCATCTCATACAGTGGTATCACTTCTCAGGTTAATGTGAATGGAACATAAACATGTAGAAATGAAAAAAAGGTCTTGACCTATTGTGCCAAAAGCAGCGTTGACGAGCCTCGGTTTTTCCAAGGATGGACTCCACAGTACAAAAGGAAAAACAGAATTCCAACTTTATTGTTCCTGTACCAGACACTGGCTTAAATGTAATGGGTAATGATTGCAGACA
>CM065717.1:31685155-31690155 GCA_033310375.1 Conus canariensis
GCAGGTAACTGAATGACTGCCCAATAGCTTCCATATACACAAAAATGTTTATCAAATGTATCTTGGGGTGTGTGCATGCGCGCGCGCGCGTGTGTGTGCAACTGAAGAGACAGTGAAATCTATCACCAGGTTCATTAACATTACACACTGGACAGTCTTTCATCTTTTGGAATTCGTAATTGTCGATTCTGAAATGAAATCTGAAATCGCAAATATTCCTTCTTTCAAAAGTAGGCAGTTTTGTCAGGTAGGCCCTGATCCTTAAGCAGAAGCTATCTTTAATTATTCTATATAAGCATACATTATTTTCGAACAGATTTTGTGTGTGTGTGTGTGTGTGTGTGTGTGTGTGTGTGTGTGTGTGTGTGTGTGTGTGTGTGTGTGTGTGTGTGTGTGTTCATTTGCTTGCTTTCATGTTTGCATTTGTTTTTTTCCCTAATGCTTTTAAACACAGCTGCATTAAGTTCCATTAGAATAACATTTATTCTGCATCCCCCACGTTCATTTGCATTTACTTGTTTTGGCTATAAAAACCCCCCTAGGCTGTAATCTGATTAACATCTTGCAAATCTTGACAAAATCCAATCGAGGAACGCAGGTCTTTCTTCAAAATGGGAGTCGCACACGCATAGGCCCCGAAGGAATTGCAAGTAATATAGAGACCATCCTCCACTCTCCACGACCCCTTCCCCCCTCACTCCTTTCTTATATAAATAGCGTGGGTTTTATCTATTCGAGTCGCTTAAAGTTTATTCCAAGCGAGGAACTTTATTACTTTTGTCTGTGCGCATCGGTGCTGAATGCGAGTGGAACCGAGTGTGTGATAGTCTGGCACTGCTTTGTGTTGGTTCCAGACCCCTTGTGCGCAGAACGGAAACGATTCTGTGCAACACGCCATCACCTGGCTGCAGAGCAAGACGTCCCAACAGCTCTTCTACTTCAGCTTTGTTCACTCCGTGCCTGCCGTCTTCGTCGCCCTCTTCGTTGGCTCCTATACAGATTATTTGGGCCGCAAGTGAGGCAGTACCTGTGTGTGTATGTCGAAGGGAAACGTGTGTGTGTGCGTGCATGTGTGTGTGCGTGTGTGTGTGTGTGTGTGTGTGTGTGTGTGTGTGTGTGTGTGTGTGTGTGTGTGTGGGTGTGTGTGTGTGTAAGGGGAATAGGATGGGATGGGGGAAGGAGAACTGGGATTGCATACTTGCATCTGTGTGTGTATGTGTGTGTGTGTGTGTGTGTGTGTGTGTGTGTGTGTGTGGGTGTGTGTGTGTGTAGGTGTAGGTGGGAGGGGTTACGAGAGAGAGATAGTATAGACACTCACACCAGTAATGTCAGGGGGGGGGGGGAGGGGGGGGATTATCCCGACTGGGGTTCTGTAGTGTGCGCGTGTGGCAAAGCAAACACCTCAGTGTTCTCACCATCAAACCACACGGGGCAAGAATGACAATACACAACTTTACTACACAGATCTACATACACTCATTTACACGACCGAGTGGGGAAGGGCCCTAAGTAAGAAGGAGTATAGACTGAGAGCATAGAAGATAATAGGTGACAAAGAAGAAGATAGGTTTATCCAGAACTAACTATCCTAGTGGACGAAAAGAAAATATCCCTCATGAGCGCCCAGGAAAACCATCAAGTCCCAACCTAGGTCACTATTCAAAATACCCACCCGCTCCGAAAAGAGATAGGAGAAGAGACATAGTAACATAGAATAACAGGTTTTGCAGCCTTGAAAAAGAAATGAAAAGGGGAAAATGCAAAATTGCCAACTTTTTTACATAAAAATTATATGTATATATAAAAATCAAGGCATCCCAGACTTTCCAGCGCCTAGGCCACTTTCACCCCACACAACCAACAGTTCCCTTAAATGTTCACTACACTTGACTTGGTGGAGGACTGGCTCCGAGGGGTGGCCCAGGAGATCCAACTCAGGGTGGTGCTCTTCGACTGTCGACTCCAGGCAGGGCAGAAGGTTCTCCGCAAATTGCGCCAGATACTGGTGTTGGCTACTGGCGGCGCTCCAGCTCGTCTGTGCTGCCCCCCACAGGCTGCTCCTGGGTTACAGGAAGCAAAAAGAAACCCCACGGTGGAGATCAATATCTTGTATTGCCGTTTAACATCTGTGTCCTTGTCAGGGTAAGTGTGGGGCGTGGTAGGCACAGCAGTGGAAAAGTCAGCGGGCAGAGGTAACAGTCAGTGGGGCTAGATTATACCGTAGTGTTGTCACGGTCAAAGACACACCCTTACACATCAAATAAAGTAAGATGCCAAAAGCTTTGACAATTATAAAAGAAAATTAATTAATAAAATGGGAGTGAATTGTCCTTCCCAAGGACACGAAGCAGATTCCACGGCTCGAACTCGGGACATATGACCATAAATCAGTCGATATTTCAATCCCAGTTAACACTATCCCTTTTATGAAGGAATTTAATGTTTTTCTTTTTATAGTGAATAAACACTTTTCCATTCGCATACAAAGTAATATGATGATGGGTATCTATTGTCTGGATTTTTTTAATTGATGACAAAGAAAGCAATCATTCAAATCAACATGAATATGATTATTCTTCATCCACTCTCCTGACACACAGGCAAACAAACAAGTACGAGACAAGCGGGGCCAGAAGGTAGGGGCGCGACAGAAAGGACTCCTCACTCCCCGGCTTAAATATCATATCGTACACATGCTACCAACGCTCTGCGACTCGACTCAATCACAGGACACCAAACGCACAATACTGGAAGCGAAAAGGGAGACAAGTACGACCAAGCAGACATTAAAAACCCAGTTGTCTCCATTCGAAAACTGTTCAAAATAGCGAGTTTAATCTCCGACTACCCTGCTCTTTATTACAAGCACAGCGCGAAGCTACCCGCCCAGAGTAGCTAATAAAATATTGAACAGTGATAATTTGAAAGCTCAACGCCAACAAATAAATCATTTCGCCAGCAAACTGGTCACAATTTCGATATGTTCGAACTGACAACGAAACATTTGTAACATCAATAACGAACACCTGTCGAAGCGCGATTTAAATGAAATGTGACTTAGTTTTGAACCGACCGTTCAAACATGGAAAGTAGCAAAAATTACACATTTAAATCGTTATTAAGAAAAAAGATAAAGTAGTGACCAGAGCGGCTTGTGGACTGGGGAAGAAAAACTAGGTCGCCGTCCCGGCCCAACGAAGGGTGAACGCCCACGACCAAGAGTCAAGCGTCCCACAGTGAAGTGAAGATCAGGTCTGGGAGACCTCAGGGAATATAAAGGAGCTCTCCCCACTCGGCAGCCAAGGTTCGGGTGACTCCATCTCCTCTTTTCCTGTCCCCTGCCAGGTAACACAACTCACCCGTCGAAAGGTGACATATGACATTGGCCGCTTCACCACGTGCAAAACACACCCAGTGGATCTACACGAGACGGCCTTGAAAAAGAAACTCATGGAAAGTGAAGGGAAAAGAAGACAGATAAATAAAAAAAATTTAAAACGAAAGCTTAAAGTGAACTGTTGGAGGATGAGAGAAGAAAAAGTCACGGACGACACGTGCTTTTGTGTCCCAACCAGCTTGCAGAACTGACATGCAACCGATGGAAAAAGGAAAATTCCATTTGGCCAAAAGAAATTATGTTCGTCCGTGACAATTAGAAAGTAAGATAGTCAGGACCCCTCGACCTTAACCCCATATAGACTACGGCTAAAAGAACGTTGATTTCTCTGAATGCCCCGAACAGAATACGAAAGCATAACTGTGACTGAGACTGAGCAAACATACCAAAGAGGAAGGAGATGATAATCTAAGAATTTCTCATTCTTGATTTCTTGATTCGGATTACAAATTTACGTGAACAACGTGACCTGGAACTATTTCTCTACACTCTAAAATCACTTGAATTACAGCGGGTTTGGATATTCGAAATCACTTGAATTACAGCGGGTTTGGATATTCGACCCTGCAACTTTCAGATTTGAATAGAGAGATTCTGTAACATTATAACAATGGAAAAGTGACAGCAAATACAAAGAAAACTGACGATAGCGGTTGTAAAACTGTATGTTGTAACGGTTACAATGATATAGCGTAACGGCAAGTACACATCACCATCACCACAGCAGCCGTAGATTTAGACTGGTGTGTTTAAAGGATGTGGCTATTTAATGGTAACAGCAAGCACGTAGAAAACCTATAGTAAATGACGTGTGTTTTAGGGTTGTAAGGAGCAGTATAGCAGTAATAGCAATTTCGCATCATCAACACTGCAACAGCTGTGGGTGTAGACCAGTGTTGCATAAGTGGAATGGTAACACCACATTACCAACAGTGGACGATATGGACTGGTGTGTTGTAGCAATGAAATATTGCCAGTGTTATTAAACAGCAAGTACACAGAACACCAACAGTGGTGGATGTAGGCTAATGCGTGGCAGGAAGAGACTAGTATAGACTGATATCAGCAGGGACACAAAATCGGCGAAAGGCTCGGACACACGTTTGGAAACAATAGAGGAGTAACAAGAGGTACACAAAATGAAAGTGCCCCCAACAGCTCGAAGTTTTTGCGCGGCGAAATGAAGAATCATTGTCATCACAGGTTCCTGGTGCTGGTGCCGATGATTGGCGGATTCTTGAAATCCCTGGTCACTGTTCTGGTCATGTACTTGAAGCTGGACGTCGAAATCCTCTACGTGGCCCACGCTTTGGACGGGGTCCTGGGGTCCATCCACGTTATGACCCTGGGACTGTTCGCCGCCATTGCTGACGTCACCATCTCCTCACGGCAGCGCGTGCTGTTGTTCGCCGTGCTGGAGATCAGCGTGGCCCTGGCCGGGGCAGTGTCTCAGGTGAGGTGTGTGTGTGGCTGGCTTGTTGGTAGTTTTATTCAGCGGTGGGGGGCGAGGAATAGTTTAGTAAAGTACTGATTAATTGCTATTCTGATGATCAGTAAAATTAATGCGTATTGGTAATCACTGCATCACGTGTGCATGCGAATC
>CM065717.1:31695155-31712655 GCA_033310375.1 Conus canariensis
ATCAGTATGCCCTGTCTTGTGATTTCAATGACTTTGGGAAATCAAATTTGGATACGTACCCACTTTAATCAAATGTACACACCAAACGATTGCTCGAGATTGAAGGCAATTGTGTATCGTTATCACTAAAGAATGGAATTAAATGTTGGCCAAACTTCAACGCATTGACTTTCTTATTTTGACAGTTATGAATGTTTGTGAAAGTGATCCTTAACTTTTTGTTCGTAGCTTAGTTCTTTCGAAGCTGTGGCTGATTTCTTTTTCTCTATGAATTCTCCCATCTTCTTGGTCAGGTTTTTGGTTTCTACTTCTGGGATGGTTCATTGACCAAGCGAGCCTTGTTTTGCGGGAGCCTGATCATCTTGTTCATCGTCGTCATGATCAACACTGGTCGCCTGCCTGTAGAGACCTTGTTTGAGATGAACTTGCCTTTCTGCTGGGGGTCGATCCAGATTGGTTTCTTCACCGGGTTCCGCTTGCTGCTTCAGAATCTGGCTGGTGTTGCGACATTGAAGGTGTGTACTTTGTGTGCTGAGAAATGTGTGTGTGTGTGTGTGTGTGCGTGCGTGCGTGCGTGCGTGCGTGCGTGCGTGCGTGCGTGCGTGCGTTCGTTCGTTCGTTCGTGCGTGCGTGCGTGTGTGCGTGTGTGTGTGTGTGTGTGTGTTTGAAGGGGTGAGAAGAGGTGGTTGCTGGATAGTGAATGTATTTGCTTGTTAGGCTTGCCCTTCCTGAATGCAGAGCTGCAAAGGTAAACTTTGTATACCTGTGAAAATTGACTCTTCCAAACAGTTTTGGCACACGATTGAGAAACCAAACTCAACATCTGCATAAGTTTTCACAGAACGCTGATCTTCCATTAGGCCCCCCCCTCCCCCCTCCCCCCCCCCCCCCCGCCCCCTCCTCCCTGACCTCCCCACGGCCTCGTAAGACAAGTGTTTTGGCCCTGAAATCATCACACTGTAAGGAGACCGGGCCACAACTAGGTCGTGATCCATAAATGCACTTCTAATGTCAGAAATACGTTCACGCTGCCATGATTCAAGGCTGCATCTTCTGGATGGTTGGACGCCTCAAGGCCAAATCGGCTTGCGACGGATATCTTACTTACAGGGCTATTAGACACCTGTCCTGATTTGGGAAATTTAACACTTACGACGTTAAAGTTAGTTCCTCTTCGACCAGACCTAGCTGGAACTCCTTTCAGTTGCCTCTGCCATTGCCTTTCAGTGTCCTACCAGAAATCGAGAGCTGTTTTGTGAGATCGTAGGCTGATGAGCCCACAATGTCCCTGCTCCAACCTCTCGGGTGAGGACTTTGCCAGGCTGCTCGCTGAATTGGAGACTGGCATACTTCTCAGTCTTGTAGATGTCAGCTTCTTCCATTCTTTCAAATGGCACAGTAAGTTCAACCAGAATCATTCGAGTGGATTGCTATATTTGGTCTCCTGCCACTCTTCCTGATGATCTCTGGGTGGCTTTCCCATTCTGAAAAGTCGTGCACCTCACTTCTGTGCGCTATATGTCACAGCTGTTCGAGGTCATAATTCGTGGCCTCCTGCCATGTAGAACAACATCGTTGGATCTGCCGGTGATGTACTATTTTCTCTTGCAGTGTCAACTGCATGCACCGTCTACTGAAGAACTTGGTTGTGACTGCATGTGCATCATCTCTGGATTACAACAGTTTCGAGGGCAGGAGGCCATATGTAAATCTGTGAATGTATGGATCCTGAAAGGGACCGGCCGTATGCCATATTTCCTTCTAGCTGAGACTTAAAGTTCTTTTCCCCATGTCGTCCATTGCTGTGTTGGCCTTGCTGGACTGCCTCAAGGATTCACCAGGCATCCTTTTTCTTCTTCACCTCCTGTATTACCACGGCTTTGTCTGCTTTTCCTTGTGTACATGCCCGTAATTTCATCTCTAATGATCTCATTACCTGCCTGCTGTGTGTGTCTTGGTTTCCTCGCGGGTGGTTTAATCGACTATATCCACTGCCTCATAAACTTTTCATTTTCTGCCGGTTTTTAGCTTGGGTCAGACTGCTTTCACAACCTTGTCTCGGATGTCCTCAGGCATGGTTTGTAAGGTTACTTTATAAAGATTTGTATTCCTCCAGGATGTATTTCATGAGTAGCTCAAGCTTTTCTTGTCGACAGTAGGACGCAGTGTTAGTGACATCAGGTGGAACACCAAGTCTTTTCCTTGTGCATGTGTTGATTGGAGCCCCCACTGATTTCACTGTATTAATGCTAATATCGTGTACCAGCAAAGGCCAGAGATCGTTAGTGATCCTCATGAACTGCAGGCACCAGAACCCGTACTTGCCCGGAAGATCACACTAGTCTAGGACCTGCAAGGGTGCTTCTGTCATTTTGTTTGTTTTGTTTACCCTCTTTATCCTTCAAGGAGTAATATATAGCCTTTCAATTCTCTCGTGTAGTTCCAGAGTACTCTCCACCTTCTAATCTAATGTGGCTGGAAAACCTCCCCAAAACCCTTCCACCCTCAAACCTCATCCAACCCCCAAAAAGAGAACTTCATGTATTTGTTTGCAGGAACCTGGCAAAATCAGGGAGGGGGGGGGGGGGGGGGGTTGACTTAGTATCACAATATCGTCATTTCAGCGCCGACATTTATTTACGTAACTGTTCATGTGGCAGAAGGAACGGCTGATTCCGTGAACAGACACAAGCCAACGCATTGTAATTTCTGTTTCTTACTCATGTGCTTTGGGCGGGGGAGAGGAGATCTTTACTTTAGAAGCCTTTACATTCAACATAAAAAAGGAAGTTATACCTGTTTCTTTTTCTTGGGTACGGGGAGGTTGAGGGAATTATCTTAATTCTGTGCAGTCAACACGACAGCTAAACAAAGATATTTCTGTTCCTTACTCTCTGGTATAAATTAAGGTGGGTATTACAGGAATGTTGCTTAGTGGCACCGTTTGTGTTCTGACAGCTTGCTAACAGGTGTAGACGGAACTGGCGGGTAAGATCTGCAGCTTGAACACTGTTATTGAGCTAAAACGGTTGCGGGTGAGAGAAAACAGTCATGCTGGATGAAGTTTGTCGGAGCCAATGTCCATATGAACTGACCAGGATATGAGAAGTGTGCTGATGGTTTCAGGTGATGTCCAAGCATGTACGAATCGAGCTGATCGGCATGGTGGGGCTGTTGTCAGGCATGTCGGGCTTCATCATTCAGTCAGTGGCTGACGTGGATGCAATGATGTACATCAGTACGTAGAGAACCTCGTGACAGATAATCATGATGACAGTGAAGATGCTCATGAATAATGATGAAAATGAGGATGGTGGTGACTGATAATGATGGTGATGATGATGATCATCATCATCATCACCATCATCAGTATCACCATCATCACCATCATCACCACCACCACCATCAGCAGCAGCAGCAGCAGCAGCATAGAGTAACACGTGCTGAGAAAGTGAAACGTTTCCAATAGCAAAGGAAGCTCTTTGCCCTTCACATGAAGAATTCAAGGCGAAAACACACACACACACACACACACACACACACACACACACACACACACACACACACTCACACACACACACACACACGCACACACACACACGTGCATGCGCATGCGCGTGAGCGCGCACGCAAACACACACACACACACACACACACACACACACACACACACATATGCACACCCACACGCGCGGGCACACGCGCGCGCGCGATCGGTTATGAAAAATGCCTGATTAAAACAGTTGTTGAACAGGTAAAGAGTTTTTTATGCCAGTTTGTATGAGTTTTCGAATGAGGAAGAGAATGTGTGTCTCTTAGACAAAAAAGCAGAAGAGCATACAAAACAAAGTGTGAAGTAACGCAGTTTTAATGCACGACACAAAACCGGACAAGAAATTTTCGGCAATATGCCTTCCTCAGCGACAAAAAATACAGACATAAACATGCACAATACTCCCCTTGTGAAGCCAAAGTGGTGAAACATGCACAATACTCCCCTTGTGAAGCCAAAGTGGTGAATTCACCACTTTGGCTTCACAAGGGGAGTATTGTGCATGTTTATGTCTGTATTTTTTTGTCGCTGAGGAAGGCATATTGCCGAAAATTTCTTGTCCTGTTTTGTGTCGTGCATTAAAACTGCGTTACTTCACACTTTGTTTTGTGTGCTCTTCTGCTTTTTTGTCTTGTTCCAGTAACGCTGCAGTTTGTTTCTTTTGCCGTGTGTCTCTTAGGTTAATCAGGGTAGCTACGATGCGGTTTATGTTGAAAAGATATGGAAGGTCTGAAAAACAGAGGAGGAAAATCGATGGTAACTGTGGCGTGAAAAGTCTATTTTGTATTCTTTCATTGACAGGAAGTCAGTGAATGGGTTTAACGAGAGGTGCGACCTAGTTTACGCCTTTGTGTCTTCAAAACAAAACTGCCAGTTGAACGTGAAGCTTTCTGGAACTTACTGATTGAATACAAAAGACAGCCACCCTGTAAATGGTGGCAGTGGTTGAAGCTGGATAACTCAAAACAAGAAAAAAAATTAGGAAGTCTGCAGGCATTTAAGTACACTTTTGGTAGCCATCCAACCGTCTGAAGGTGATGCGTTTTAACAGTCCGTCATCTCAGAACAAAGTGACGAATGTGAATAAATTAGCGAAGGTTATTTCATCTGAGACTTGGTTTCAGCCCACTGGTAATGACAGACATTGCAGCTGTAACACCCCGAGAGTTCCCTCTAAAGCCGTTCCCTTGCGTGGAATGTGGCCTTGCTGTGCTGTCTAAAGATGGTATGATTTCTAATATTGATATCATCACTGCTAACAACATAAAAAATTTAACAACGGGCAGAATCTCATCAACACAATCCGGCGACAACACTTCAAAGCAACCAGTGGTGCGCTCACTATAGGGTGCTATTGGAGAACAGTTTGCAGTTGGAATTCATCAGGCGCTCACAATCGTCCGTCCTTTTCAACATATTCCTGGAACGCATCGTGACTGAAGCACTTGAAGATCATGTGGCACAGCCAGCATCACAGGAAGAACTATCACAAATCCTCGATTTGTAGATGACATCAATGGCCTTGCAGGCAAGGAACAAGACCTCGCCAAGCTTGTTCAACGACTGGAGGAAACATCGACAAGACAGGGTATGGAAATCAGCGCTAGAAAGGCCGAGCTGATGGTCCGGCACAGCAATACAGTCAGCGATGATATAACTGTTCCCGGTCAGAAGCTAGAATCTGGTCAACAATTCACTTAGCTTGGATCCATCGTTAGCAGTGAGGGACTCAAACCAGACATCCTCTCAAGGGCAGCAAAGACAACCACAGCACCGTCCAGTCTAAAACCTTGACTAAAGGACAAGAACAACTCCATCAAACAAGATCAGGCGTCTATGTGCCTGGGTATATTACGTCTTTCAGTACGCGTGTAAAACATGATCCTAACAGCGGATCTGGTATGAAGACGCCAAGCCATGGAAATGAGATGTTACCGCAAGATACTAAACATCCAGTATATTGATTATATCGCCAATCAACATTGTGTCAAACCATCAGATAGCACATAGAACCATATGAAATTCTGCTAAAAATTAGTCAATAAAAAAACAACTGCTTTGTTACAGCCATGTAACGAGATCTACTGGCCATACTAGAACAGTCTTCCAGGGAAGTGTTGAAGGGGGGAGAAGGCGGGGAAGAGAAGAAAAAACGATGGACTGACAACGTTGCAGAGTAGACAGCAAAAACGTATGCAGATTCCCAGACCTTAGCACACAACTTACAGAACTTGAAAAAATGCAAATTGTTCTTCAGTGGGGTGCCCCAATTAACTCCCTACAGAGTCGAGGGAGGAAAAAAAAGAGAAGAACTTGCCCTTGACTGGTTTGTGACAAACACTCAGGCAGTGATTAATGATAATTCTGTGAACTTACGAGTCAAATCAGAAATCGGAACGAAAGAAACTGTACGTAGCTAGCCTTCCGGCCTTTTATAGTTCCATTTTACCACATGATGGGCTATAATGCGCGAAGTATCTGGTAATAACGCGAAGATTTTGTGGCAACTTTTCTAGTCACTCTCACCTTTCAAACATTTCCACTGGTCAACAAGATATTTGAAGGTGTTAATATGTTTGTTCTTTTGGTAATAATAGATAATATGTTCTATAAAGGCACGACTCTGTTGATAACTGAAAATTTTCAGATGTTCGTGTGTATTAGTACAGTGGTGTATATTATATGTGAGACGTACATATGGTAGTATACAGTGTATGGGAGAATGTAATGCATATGTGTACATACAGTAATGTATAATGTATGGGAAAATGTGTGTGTGTGTGTGTGTGTGTGTGTGTGTGTGTGTGTGTGTGTGTGTGTGTGTGTGTGTGTGTAGATACAGTAAGGTATGTATGTGTGCGTGGGTGGATAGATAGGTGGGTGAGTGTGGGTATATACATTAGAGTATTGGGCGGGAACATTATTTTGTTTTATGTAACTAGGGTTAAGAGTATGGGAGTATATCTGTGTGTATGTACAATAGGGTATAGTGTGCGTGAGTATGTGTGTGTACATTTGTTAGGGTGTAGGTTTGGGAGCATGTGGATGCATATAGTAGGGTGTAGCGTATAGGAACATGAGTGTGTGTGTGTGTGTGTGTGTGTGTGTGTGTGTGTGTGTGTGTGTGTGTGTGTGTGTGTGTGTGTGATGGGGTATAATGTATGGGAGCGTATGTGTTTGTTCATACATTAAAAATGTGAAGGTGCATGCGTTTGTACATAGAGGAGTGTATATGGTGTGGAGATATATCAGGATATAATATGAGGGTCCATGTGTTTAGTTATACAGTAGGGTTTAGTATGTGAGAGCATGCGTGGGTAATTACAGGTGCTTGTAGTATATGGGATTGTGTGTGTGTGTGTGTGTGTGTGTGTGTGTGTGTGTGTGTGTGTGTGTGTGTGTGTGTGTGTGTGTGTGTACACAGAGTAAGGAACAGTCTATAGAAGTATGTGTGTGAGTGTACATGATACAGAAGGGTATATTACAACAACTTGGTGGAACTGAAATGACATATGTTATTGTGAGTAACGGTCTGCATGTTTGCTGACACAGGTGGTCTGGTGGGCGTGTTGATCACAGTGGCGGGCCCCATAACACGGACTCTGATGTCCAGGATGGCACCTGCAGAGCGTCAGGGTGAGGCCTGCTGCTCTCACCTTCCTTTTCACTCATCCGTTCCATAGATATAGCTTTCCTTTCATACAGACTTGTGTGTGTGTGTGTGTGTGTGTGTGTGTGTGTGTGTGTGTGTGTGTGTGTGTGTGTGTGTGTGAGTTTAAATCCAAATTTCACGCCCAAAATTAAAGAATTGAGATTTGCACAACTCGTCAAGAAAACGTTGACATTCAACATACATAAAATGGCAAGGTCATATTTTAGACCGCCCCTTTCCCTCCCTGTAATTTGCATATTAATCGTGTGAGGATTCTTTTGTGATGCAAAGTAAGTGAGACAGCAAAGGGAGATGGGGGGGGGGGGGGTGTTGCCGGAGGCCTCAAAAATGAGACTCCCCCATCAGATGCAAATAAATTTAGTGCCAAAAAGATGTTTATATTGAAGGAGGAAAACAGGGGACCTTTCACTCTAAGGCAAATTTGTCACGGAAATTTTGTACGACAGAAATTAATTACAGTTCTGTGTAAAATCTTTTTCTTGTACCCCCATTGTACAACATTTACTACTTCTTGTCTTATTTTGTCTTGTCTTGTCTTGACCCGTCTCGTTTTTCTTGTCCCGTATTGTCTTGACTTGTCTAGTCTCGTCTCACTGAAACAGTGGGTGGATTGTGGACATCATTGTCAAATTCAACGTTCACTCCTGTGACCATCTCAAAAATTGTAGGATCACTGGTCATCTTTTCCCTGTACCTCTTGAACATTTTTAATCCATCATCTTCAGCTTTCTTAACTTCTTTATCGGTGCATGAATGGAAGAGGGCAGAGACAATAGGAATTCACTCCATCTCCTGATCTTACTGTGCCTGGTGACGACTTCTTATAGATGGGGTCTGGCAACGACTAACCGGTTTCTTGCTCACTGTATCTAATAATAATAATAATAATGAATATTTATATAGCGCCTATTCTCGGTTAGAGACCAAGCTCTAAGCGCTTTACAATCCACACTCGTTTACACAACGGGCTGCCTACCTGGGTAGTGCCGACTGAAGAGCTGCCAGCTGGCGCTTCATTTAGTCGTTTCCCGTGTCATCCAGTCAATATCGTCCAATATCGTTCACTCAATTTCCTTGCTTCCTTCATTCTTTCCATTTCTCACGCAGGGTGCATGCTATGTGTAACGTGTCATCCATACCAACGGCCAAACTGACCTTCTCTTCCGAAAGTTGGTGATGGGTTTTTGACGTGTGTGCAAGATGTTATGCGTGCGTTCACACACGGAACCTCGGTTTATAGTCTCATTCGAAGGACTGTATGGGAAAAAGGAGTCAGAACCAATGTTAACTCCGAGGGAATAATCCCCCTGTACCGAAACGACCCGGTGGAGATTCGAACCCGCGACCCCAGGATTACGAGTCCGGCGCTCTACCAACTGAGCTATTCCGGCCCCAAATAATAAATCTGATAAAATCATCGTCTGACCAATGGCAGCGGAGAAACAATTCTCAGCACGGCATTAGTCAGTGATATGTACTCGTCGGGTTAGTCATCTGATACTATTAAGTTTGTATCTTTGTGTGTTAGCACCCTACTTTAAAATATAATGTGCGTGTCTGTGCTCGCATTGACTAGTCACAGAACAATCCTGAAGCACTAAATCTGTGTTATTGTTATTGATGCTCCTAGTCATGATACTGGATGTAACCCAGCTTCTTTTGATATCCATGAAGATGATCGTTCTATAGTTGTATTGATACCTACAGTGTGGACGGTTTTCACAGGAGCTCTGTTTGCCAGTGTGTCTGCCATGGAGACGTTGTGTGGTTTAGCGGCCAGCACGGTCTTCAACAACGTGTACTCCGCATCACTGAACCACTTTCACGGGGCTGTCTTTGTTCTCATGGCCGCCCTGCTCCTCGTGGACTTTGGCTTGCTGGTGTGAGTCTCTCTCTCTCTCTCTCTCTCTCTCTCTCTCTCTCTCTCTCTCTCTGATGTGAGATTTTCTCCTCTCTCTCTCTCTCTCTCTCTCTCTCTCTCTCTCTCTCTCTCTCTCTCTCTTTGTTGTTGCTGATCTGATGCACTTAATCTGCTCCCGTCTCAACTCCATATACCCCACTGCCTAAGCTCAGTTCAGTGGCATGTTTTCTCAGCTGTCAGTCGCCAAGGGCCCTTTCTGCCTGGGGGAGGGGGGTGGGGATGAGCGCCAGCACTCCAAGCATTTTGGAGACCAATTCAGCAAAGAGCACCGGATTTATTTACAACACAATCCACGTTTATGATGCTGTATGCGCATATATAGATAACCGCTTGGATAAACCATTTTAAGTTGCGTGCTATATGATGGCATTTACAGGTAATTTTGTTTTTCTTGAACTGTTGCACTTACTTTCATATAAGGCAAATTTTCAAAATTTGTTGTAAAAGTTCTGTGATGACCCATATAAGCCTTATGTGGTTGATGAAGCTTGAAACAATAAAGGTTACCTAAGGATGAATGAAGTGTGTTGTTCGTTTAACTTGCAATACAGCCATGAAAGATACAGCCCCGCCCCCTTCTTCTCCCGCCCCCATCTCCACCCCTTCCCATGAATAAAGATGAACATGATCGAGCAAAGCTGTATGGTATATTACGACTCTTCAACAGATTGTTCACCGTGGTGAGTCACAAGTTCCCGCACTTTCGAGAGGTTCAGATCACGGTGGAGAAACCCGACACCGGCGCTTCACCTTCTCCGGCACGGCCCGCTCGCAGACCGAGTGATGAGACAACGCCACTGTTGGCCCGCAGCAGGGGCACCAGAGACATGGAGGCCACTTTGTAGCAGTGAAGGCATGCGGTAAAAACAACCAGCCTAAGAACAAGTCCTGCATTTTCTACAACAAAGGTGAGATGTTGTTGTGTCTTCATTCATTCAGCCATTGCTGACTCGCATAATCTCCCTCAACAGACTGTGGCTGTTTTATTGGTAGGATGAACATACTATTCCAGTGGTGAATCTCAGTGATCTACCTCTAGGAATGAAGAAGAAAAAAAATGTACTGATATTGTTTGGGAGTATAAAATGCGATTGAATACCAGTGTTCGTTCGTCTGTTTGCTCGAGATATGGGGGAATGGAAGGAGAGAGGGGGTGAGAGGGCGGGGTTGGGTGGAGCACTCCGTGATGCCATGGGTCTCACCCGCACAGTACGGTGTATCTTTTTCTTATTTTCTTGATTTCTTGCATATTGTGTCGTGCTGGTTGTTCTTGTGCGTTTGTTTTGCAGTTTGATGTCAGTACTTTTTTTTTAATTGGAAACGACTAGGAGGCTCTGTTCTCAACGAGGATGGGGCATTCAGGGGGAAGATGTGCGCTGGTGGTGTGGGCAGTGGAGTCACCAATAGGGTGCTCCCCCTTGCGCCACCCTAGTCTAGGGTCCTTCTTGGGGCCTCAGCGGGGTTTCCACTGTGGTGTAATCCCTCCGGACTAGCATAGCTTTTTCTCATCCCAAGACCATCCGTGCGTGGTCCGTAACCACATCCTCTCCGAGGTGGCACTAGAAACTGGGTAGCGTGAGCCCCCAGGCTAAACACGGCGGATCTCGAGGAGAAAACCTCGATAAATAATCAGGAGACTTGGAGAGGAGATTGGCGCCACCAAGGAATAACCTAAGCCCCCCGAAAAGACATGAAGGACACAGACAAAAGATATAGCATGCCGGATCGGTCGGGGCCGGAACACCAACGACCGCGCTTTCCACTGTTGTGCTCCAGGGTGGAAGTGACAAGTCAGCCACTAGAGCCAAGGAAATCAAGAAAACCTTCAAGTTAGCATCCGAGAAGACCATCATCGGCACATGGAATGTCTGCACACTACACGCTTGCGACAAAGTGAAAGAATTAGAACATGAACTACAACACTACCAGTGGGACATTATTGGACTCGCAGAGATGATATGGACAGGATTTGGAGAGACAACCACAGAAGACGGCCATAAGATTTGGCACAGCGGAGAGGACACAAAACATGAACACGGCGTAGGCTTCATCGTACGCAAAGAAGTCACTGGATGCATACTAAGCTGCACACCCATTTCGAGCAGGATCATCTCCATTCGCGTGTCAGCCAAACCCAAGAACATCACCATCATCCAAGTGTATGCTCCAACAAGCGATCATGACGACCAGGAGGTCGAAGAATTCTACGAACATGTGGAAAAAGTCATAAAGGAAGCGCCCAAGAAAGACATCACCATTATACAGGGTGACTTCAACGCGAAGATCGGACCGGACGCCTGAGATCTGGGCAGGAACAGTCGGCCATTACGGAACAGGCGAAACCAATGACAGGGGACTCCACCTGCTGGAATTTGCGAGCAGCCAACGGCTTACCATCGCCAACACCCTTTACCCACACAAGATTTCCCGCAGAACAACTTGGCACGCGCCAAATGGGAAAACACACAACCAAATAGACTTTATCCGGACCCCTCGGCGCTTCAAGTCAAGCATCAACAGGGCCAAGACAAGAACATACCCTGGTGCTGACGTGGGCAGCGATCACGACCTTGTGCTGCTCACAATGAAGATAAAGCTTAAAAAGAAACACCAATCTGCAAACCCACGAATCAAGTTCGACCTGGAAAAATTACAAGACCCAGCAGTTGCCGAGATCTTCCAAGCTCAACTCGGTGGACGATTCGCAACACTCAGCCTCCTGGACACTGACACTAATAACCTCACCTCCAACTATAACGAGGCAGTCCTGGAAACAGCGACAGAGGTATTGGGCCACCAGAGGAAGAAAAAACGTCCCTGGGTTACCAACGATATCCTGGATCTCTGCGACAAAAGACGTGAGCAGAAAAAGACAAAGCACAGCAGTCCAGAGGGAGCCGAGCAGTACCGCAAAACAAACAAGCTCGTGAGAAGCAAGATGAATGAAGCCAGGGAGAAGTGGATAAGTGAACAGTGCGAAGCCATTGAGAAAAGCACGGAGCAAGGGAATAGCAAGAAAGCGTACGAGGCGCTGAAGACGCTCACAAAGACCCAGCAGAACAAATCAACAGTAATCGAGGACAAAGACGGAACCCTTTTGACCGAGAGCTCCGCAGTGCTGGCCAGATGGACTGAGTACTGCGACGAACTATACAACTATCCCATACAGCCAGACATCAGCGTGCTTAAAAGGGAAACAAGACCACCCAAGGAACCCTCTCCACTGCCTATCATGAGGGAAGAAGTAGAGGAGGCCATCCGCAGCCTTCCAGCGGGCAAGTCACCAAGAGCAGACAACATCCCAGCAGAGCTCCTCAAGCACGGGGGAAATGACCTGGTCACTGTGGTATCATCACTCTGTCAGAAGATCTGGGAGACCAAACAATGGCCTGATGAGTGGACAAAATCACTCATCATCCCCTCCCCGAAAAAGGAAACCTTCGAAAGTGCAACAACTACAGGACAATCAGCCTGATCAGCCACACCATCAAGATCATGCTAAGAGTCATTCTGAACAGACTCAAAGGCGAAGCTGAAGAACACTTGGCAGAAGAACAAGCCGGATTCAGGGCAGGCCGAAGCACAGTTGAACAGATTTTCAACTGCCGCATTATGATGGAAAAACACCTCCAACACCAAAAAGAACTATACCACAACTTCATAGACTTCAAAAAAGCCTTCGACAGAGTATGGCACGAAGGACTGTGGCATGTTTTGAGAGGCTTTGGCATCGAGGAGGGACTAATTCAAACCATCCAGTCCCTGTACAACTCTGCCAGTAGTGCGGTCCTCCTCAACAACAACATCGGAAAGTACTTCAAGACAACGGTCGGTGTCCGTCAAGGATGCCTACTCTCTCCGGTGCTGTTCAATCTCTATCTGGAAAACGTCATGAGAGAGACTCCACATGATTTTGAGTCCACAATCTCCATCGGTGGGCGAACGATCAACAACCTACATTTCGCCGATGACATCGACCTGATGGGGGGGGGAGGAGGGGGGGGGCAGCAACAGCGAACTGCAAGGTCTCACCAACAGACTGGCAGACACATCAAAGGCATATGGCATGGAGGTCAGCTGTGAAAAGAGCAAAGTCATGGTCAACAGCGCAAACAACACCGCTGCACAGATCGCCATGAGCGGCCAACAGCTCGAAGAGGTGGACGCTTTTAAATACCTCGGCGCCACACTCACCAAGGACGGACGCTCCACCATCGAAATCAAGACCAGGCTCGCCATCGCAACATCCACCATGGCAAAACTTCATAAGATCTGGAGCAGCAAAGACATCAGCTTCGCAACAAAGATCACACTATGCAAAGCCCTGGTTCTGTCCATCCTTCTCTATGGCTGCGAGAGCTGGACCATGACAGCTGAGACGACCAGAAGAATCCAAACGTTTGAGACCAAGTGCTACAGACGCATGCTAGGGATCTCCTGGAATGACCACAAGACCAACGACTTCGTTCGTGCCCAAATAACATCAAGGGCAGGCCCGCAGGAACCCCTCCTAGCGCTTGTGAAAAGGAGGAAGTTGACATGGTTTGGTCACGTCACTCGCCACAACAGCCTACCCAAGACAGTGCTGCAAGGAACATTGGAAGGTGGCCGCAGACGCGGACGACCAGCAAAGAACTGGATGGATAACATCAAAGAGTGGACCCGAATGGACAGCCCCTCCCTGATCAGAGCGGCAGAAGACAGACCTGGCTGGCGCTCTCTGGCCCGCAAACGTCCATCATGTCTCCCCCACGACCATCCGGTCAAGGGAGAGAGTGAGTGAGTGAGTGAGAGTGAGAAACGACTAGAGCATCTAATTTATCAAGCGTTCAAATAGTTTTAATAACGATGCATGAAAAGATTCCTACATTTTGGTTCCAAGTTTGGAAATAACAGCACTTACTATTCAGCTGTGCTGTTTGGTTTTGTGTTGGTGCACTGTTTCCACCTCACTGAACTACAATCACCCGAAGTGTGGGGCAGCGGCAGCAAAGATGTTAGTGTCTTTTTTTTTTCCTTCGCAGGGGTGTCCATTTATTTTTCAAAAAATGTGATATTAGGCTGGGAAACCCATTGACAGGTGCTAAATGAATCTGCATATGTCAATATCAGACATGTTTACCTCTTTGTCCATAAGTTTCTATAAATTTAAACAAATCGTATGAAAATGAAACGAAACTACTAAATGCCTAATGGCACATTTATTTATTTAAAAAATGTGATGTTTTAATATCATGATTTAGTACACCATTTGCCAAACGTTACAAGACAGTTTTCTGTGTAAATCTCAGATAGGTAGCAAAACCTGATTTCTATTTATGTTTCTTTATTTGCTTTCTTTTTCCAGTTTTTTTTTCTGAAGCATCGAATGGATCATGGAAATGATTAGCAAAATCCACCGGATTAACAGCTGGGGCAAACTACCCTCCAGCAGATGGCTTTCGGACAGTCCCAGGGGTCTCCAGAGACTCCAGACAAAGTCATCTGAAGGACTGGAACACAATCACTGGGAAGGATGCTTGTAATTAATGCTGAATTATCAAATAATGAACAAAGTGTCCTCTTTCCGAATAGAACGAGAAATAAGAGACGAAATTCAGTGATAAAAGTGAAGAAGCTCTGTTGCTGCCAGTGTGTGTGTGTGTGTGTGTGTGTGTGTGTGTGTGTGTGTGTGTGTGTGTGTGTGTGTGTGTGTGTGTGTGTGTGTGTGTGGTGGTGGTGTGAGAGAGAGAGAGAGAGAGTGTGTGTGTGTGCTTGCTTGACTTTTAGCAGCTGCTTTTAGTCTTGCTTTCTTTCTTTTTTCTTACATGACCTGTTTGTGCCATATCTTTCTTTTACGGCTATATGTACATATTAAGAAACAGGAGCTGCAATTTTGCCTATTTCAACTCGCGTATAATGAATACACAAAAGGATTTGTGAAAACAAAGGTGCGTGGTAAAAGATGGGTATGACATTTGAAAAGGGAGAGAGGTATAAAGTTTTTTTCGTTACCGAAATGCAAGTGCTCTGTATTCAAACAGTTACATAGCGCGGGAGAAGAACACCACGTGTGAGTTGTTGCATATCATGACTAGAGGACGGGACCGTGCAAGCATTTTTAGGGGAGGAAGCAGCTTGGAGGCTGGTCTGTGCAGATCTATTGAAAGCATCTGAAAGTCTATTCAAAGCTTGTGTTAAGTAACAGTTTTGAAACAGTGCGTTGCAGACTCACACGTAAAAGCATTAGAGGATTAATAATTGGCTGTTTGTATGGTTGCTGAGCTGTACTTATCTAAGAAATGAATAAATACTGGCAGTTAACGTATAGCAGACAAAATGTGCCAGATAGTTTGTAGAGGATAGTAGCCTATTTGGTCACAGGTGAATAGTGTACATGGGACAGCGTATGGTCAGTGACTACGTGTAAAGAACTCTGTGGTTACTGTTACAATTATGCGGAGGACGGTGGGTAGTCACTGACAGAGAGAGTACAGAGGATAGTGTGTGCTTTACTGGTAGATAGCGTATAATGTGTGATCACTGACAGATAGTGTAAAGAGGACAGTGTGTGGTCACTGGCAGATAGTGTAAAGAGGACAGTGTGTGATCACTGACAGATAGTGTAAAGAGGACAGTGTATGATCACTGACAGATAGTGTAAAGAGGACAGTGTATGGTCACTGGCAGATAGTGTAAAGAGGACAGTTATGGTCACTGGCAAATAGTGTAAACAGGACAGTGTGTGACCACTGGCAGATAGTGTAAAGAGGACAGTGTATGGTCACTGGCAGATAGTGTAAACAGGACAGTGTGTGATCACTGACAGATAGTGTAAAGAGGACAGTGTATGGTCACCGGCAGATAGTGTAAGGAGGACAGTGTGTGGTCACTGGCAGATAGTGTAAAGAGGACAGTGTGTGGTCATTGGCAGATAGTGTAAAGAGGACAGTGTATTGTCACTGGCAGATAGTGTAAAGAGGACAGTGTGTGGTCACCGGCAGATAGTGTAAAGAGGACAGTGTATGGTCACCGGCAGATAGTGTAAAGAGGACAGTGTGTGGTCACCGGCAGATAGTGTAAAGAGGACAGTGTGCGGTCACCGTCAGATAGTGTACAGAGAACAGTGTATGGTCACTGGCAGGTAGTGTAAAGAGGACGTGTGTGTTCACTGGCAGATAGTGTAAAGAGGACAGTGAGTGGTCACTTTCTCATAGGGTACAGGGACAGTGTGTGGGTTTTTTCTTTGAGACTACATGGTTTGTTCTTTGACATGACCAGGGTACCAGAAATGCGCTCCAATGCACCATTTTTTTTTTTTTTTTTTTTTGGCTGTCCCAACCTCTGCGCCACCTCAGAGGCAATGCACCCACGCCGCTCATTCCGACACCCCGTCCACAGCCAGAGCCCGGTCGGCCCCGCCGCAGCCCAGACACCGGCAATCCACAGGGAGCAGTCAATTTCAAGTCGTCAAGCGGCAACCCACCGGAGGAGACACTGCACTGCTGCCGAGTCACTTCGGTGGTGTTCAGTGGCGCCTGTTCTGATCTAACATACGCAGGACACCACCTACTAAGCCCCCTACTGACGACAATAATTGCTTAGTCGCGGAGCCGGCGTGAGTGAGCTCTCCCTCCGGAGGGCGCCACCACGTCCGTCCAACGACAGCCCCCATGGACTCGCCGATACCGGTGACCCCGACGGAACCAAACCAAGGCCACAGACGTGGAGAGGACATCGAAATTGAGGTCACCATGAGAGCAGGGCATGAAGGGCCACAGAATTTGAGACATTTTTTTTAATGCTGATCGATGAGAATGAGGATGATTAAGATGATGCTACAGATTTCCATTTCGGTCTGAGACTACATGACAGGGCTGTACTCTACGCTTCCTTTCATAATATATCCCGGCGTCAACCAGGCCCGAGAGATACAGGCACCTGCAGTGTTGGTCAGGAAATTTGAGCAACACTCAGAAACGCATCCATTAAGTGGATGAAACTCGACTGTGTGGTCCCAGTCTTCCCAACTGAGTCCGCAGCAACTCAACTCTGGGTGGGAGCCGGTCGGGGCAGAAAAACCCACATGACTTCTGATGGGATTCGAACCCACGACCTCCCAGCCGGGAGTCCGCGACGCTAACCACTTTCCAATGCACCATTTGTCGAGTGTGTTCATTGGGTTAACCCGACATCATCACCTTTGAAGTACCAGTTACGGTTGCCGGTTTGGCTTGGTTTTTCTTCTTGAATTACTCTTCTGGCAGATAACGCATGCTGGCACCTTTTCTTCCTTGAATTAGAGAATGATTTCCGTGAATTCTACACACAAAATATCATACGATGTGTGAAGAATGGTCGTAGTCGAATTTGA
>CM065717.1:31715155-31737655 GCA_033310375.1 Conus canariensis
CACACACACACACACACAACGCACGTACGCACGCAGGCACGCGCACGCACGCACGCACGCACGCACGCGCGCACACACACCACACACACACACACACACACACACCAATAAAAAGGAGTCAAATGTAAGAAAGAAGTAGCAAAAAGAAAGGCTGATTCTGATTCGATGTCTCGATAAGTTGCGCTGGCAACCACTACACATACGTAAAGGAGGCAAAGTCTTTGCTCCACAAGAAGGGAGGCAATGCTGATTGCCTTTGGTATTAGTCTTAGGAGTTGTCCAAGTATTGTCGTCTGCATCGATGTGGTTGTATGCGGATTACATCTAATAGAAGTGAAGAATGAATTATAGCCAAATGTGGTGCTTTGAAAGGAAGACGGCGGAGCTCCCTTTGTTCTGCTCTGAAACAGCATTAAGCGACTGGATCTGTGAAAAAGCGAAAATCTACATACAAGCTTTAAACTGAAGAGGGCGTGGACGGTTCGACCTTGGCCTGCCAGAAAAACTGCAGATGAAAATCTCTGGAACACGTTAACAGGCACATCGAACGAAGAAAGCCATGCGAAGTTGTCAGCAAGAAGTGTTTCAAGGAGGCTGAAGTTACAGGCTACAAAATGAGAGTTGTGAAAAAGAAATTGGTGGTATCCAAGAGAAATCGTGTTATCAGACAAGTATCACATGTAAATAAAGCAGCCCAAGTCGTTGAGCTTGGTGCAGTTGAACTTTATTTGACCGTGGAACGTCACTGGGGGAAAAAAGATCTTTTTCCCGTGACGAAATTAAGATAGGCTAAGTCATTGGCAACGACCATAAAACTGGGTACTCTGTTGCAATTTCGTCCGAATCAGACAGAGTCCGTACGTTACAACCTATTCCGGCCAGCAGACACAGCCAGCCAGCCTACTTTTCAAAGCTCTGGTACAAGTAACCAGTCACTGAAGGGATTAGACTATCATGTGGTACAAATTCATGAATATTCATTAGATAATGACCTAAAACCAGTGCATGTGTTGCTGTGCCAATTTCGTCCAACCACCATACAATTTCGTCCATGGTGAAAATGCAATTTCGTTCAAAGGCAAAGAGCAGCAAACGCATGCATAAAAATGAGTGTTTATTACTTATTCCTGGCAGATTTTTGTCGTCTGCGATGTATTTTAAGCCTAAAAGAAACAAAGGAAGATGATTAAGACAATACAAAGTGAGTAAAGATAGAAACCAGAGTACACATACAAATCCTTACATGTACGCGTACACTCACACACGCACATGTCTATGGCCGTACACGCACTCAGACACGCACTCAAACAAAGTAGCACACCTTTACAAGCATTTAAATGCTGGTAGTTACTTTAAATCAATGGAAATATGAATCAACAGCTAGACTCATCCTATCTCATCCATGCCTTTGAGAGTATGGACGAATTTGCATACAGTACATTTTTTCATGCCATGCAATTTCGCACACCAAAAATTTGTCAATTTATCATAATTACTTTAATACACAGAATAAACACAGTTATAATTATAAACATTAATGACTAACACAAGAACCTTTTACATAACCAGGCTTCTGCTCAAGAAAAAAAGAAGCTTTATCAAAACTTTAAAGCAGATATAGATTTCTTCTGAACATCACAAAGCCTGGTCATCAACATGATTCAAAACTAATGGAGGGGGCACAACTGCAATCGGTAAAAGTCAGTACATGCAATTGTACGCAAAGACTAGACTCCCTCATCAGAACAGTTCACTTTGAGGAATCTGTAGTCATCCACTCCAACCTGGATTCTGTCGCCCTACAACATACTTTACTAGCAACCAGAATACGGTAAGTTTTGACAGCGATAGGATTCACACTAAGAACTGAGATCAAAGTCGGTAGATTTGTTGTGCTGCTAATTGACATAATTTCAATAAATAAACAATAATTCTAAATAATTTTATGCCAAGCAGTTTGTATCATTTATATCTGTCCACTGTTTTGTGTACTTTTTTCTTTACAGCTGACTGTAAATTTAGATTTGACAGCACACACACACACACACACACACACACACAACACACCTCTACACCTACCGCCCCCCCCCCCCCCCCCAAGTCATATCACAAAGGCACTATTCTCTGACACAAAACGCTAAACAGCTGTAACATACACGAAGTCCATTTACAGCCGGAAGGATATACCGGAGGAGACTGTATGTGACAATGGTCCACAGTATGTGAGAGAATAATGTTACACATTTTCACAGAAATAGAAGTTCAATCACAGTACAGTCCAATAGATTTTCGGGGGAAAAAATACACAGACACTGAAAAAGATGTTACACAAAGCATGGGACAGTGGATAGGACATTTGATTGGCGGTGCGAAACTACAGGTCCACCCCTATCAGCAGTACACTTCCTTCTCAAGCAGATGTACTCATGAGTGGAGCACTCGGAACAGGACTCGGTGAAACTCCTCCTCGCCCTCCCGCCTCCTCCTCGTCCACCCCCACCCCCCACCCCCACAAACAAAATCTAAAAAGAAAAACTCCGAGTAAGTCAGAACAGAAGTGAAAAAAAAAAGAAGTAAATACTATTTTGAGAAACGAACAAAGGAGTTGTCTAAACCGAAAGCAGATGATAATAAAGTTTATCTTTAAAATGCAGTTCTTCAGAGAAATTAGTAAGTAATTTTTTCAAGCACCCTCACAATTTTTCCACCTCTGATGCTGGTATTTTCAGAACATAGTTTTTTGGAAGTGTCCTTATGCTCACTTGTTCTGCTTGTTTGGGACCGTGGGATTGTGTCTTTGTTTATTCTGTTGTTTTTTTCTGCGTGTTTGTGTCAGAGTCACTCTCACTTTCTTCTATGAAGTATACTGTACGTTAAAAACTGTTGTTGTTTTTGTTGTTGTTGTTTGTTTTGGGTTTTTTTTTTTTTTTTTTTTTTTACAAATGAGACCTCTGCCTTGTTTAATATTATCGGAGTTCATTTTCTTTACTTTCATCAAATCTCTTCTGTTTCTCCTCAGTATGCCTGTTCCTGTTTGAACACGGTATGATCTAGAGGTATTTGCTAGTCTGATACCATTGCCTGGAACCCACTTATCTTCAATGTAATGTGTAATAGTCATTGTGAAAAGGACGTGAAAGATAAATGAATGTTTTCTTTGCTTTACTATTTTCAAATGTTATGAAGGAAATCAAGAAGTTCTTCTGTTGTTTTAGTATGTGGAAAAAGGATAAAGAGTGAAAATCATACTGTGTGATGCACACAAAAGAATAGTTTAGCTGATGGATGAAATACCACTATCATATTGTGATGAATACGAAGGTACCTGGACATTGTGGTGTCTGAATCACAAAGCCAGTGAAAAGACAAGTATACTATAAACGTTATTTTTTTCAACATTTTTGTGAAAGAATTGGGTTTTCTTAACGAATGAAGAAGAAATGATTATTACGGGAATATAAAAAAGTATACATTGCCATGTTTAAAAAGGTTCTTAAAATTTACTTTTAAATGATAACATCAAAATGCTGAAGACGGGAGATGTCACAATTCTATATCAGATTTTTTTGTTTGTTTTTTGTATACAATATGAATGTAACAAAAGTTATCATTGGTAACCAGAGACTCGACGAAGACTGCAATCAGACTAAGAATGTTATACTAGGCCTAAATACTGTTAGACACGCAATGACTTCTTTCAATGTGAGCGTGGAAGTAGAGAAACAAACACGACACAAATGTAACCCTGTTGTTTCAGTGTTACCACTTTAGCATTCGTGCCATATTTCATGATGAAATGTACACAAATAAATGTTATAAATCATAATCAGTTTTATTTGAAATGTATAATTACTGCTATTGCTTTTTTGTCTCTGCCTAACATTTCTTGTGACCTTTTCATAAGCTTCGTCATAACTTCATGCACTGAATAAAAAAAAAGATCCTATTAGTTCTAGTACTGCTCAAGGAAACCAGACTTCTTTTCTGGTTTGATCTGTAGATCCTTTTTCATTTTCCATATTTTAAAACGTATACCTTGCAAGAAACGTTCTGATCCAATCATAAATGCATATAACTGAGGTGATTTATTACTGACATATGCAGGCGAGATAATCAGGAAGAAGCTGAGAGAGAGAGAGAGAGAGAGAGAGAGAGAGAGAGAGAGAGAGAGAGATTTCCAGGGTTTCAGCAGTCATGAAGAGAGGGGACTGCCAAAAAGAAGGAATAGACTGCTCACTTGACCTACATTAGTCAGGTGAACAGATTTGCTCATGATCGTTCGCTTTCACTTGTCTCTTCGAACGTTGATCGTCTGCTGTGTCTTCGGACTTTTAATCTCCTCCATCACCACCCCTTCAAAAAGAATGGCACGCTGGTTTGTTTTGTACAAGTCGGGAGACACGGGCGAAATCAAATAAACTGAAGAAGGGTCTCATGACCACAGCCTTTGTTTGCACTTCCATGACGCACCAAGGACGCTCGCGCCACATTGTTTGCTAACGCTAACAATGATTTCAGCTCTCTGTTTGGACCCATACTTCCCCTGTGTGTGTGTGTGTGTGTGTGTGTGTGTGTGTGTGTGTGTGTGTGTGTGTGTGTGTGTGTGTGCGTGCGTGCGCGTGTGTATGTGTGTGTGTGTGTGTGTATGTGTGTGTGCGGTGTGTGTGTATGTGCGTGCGTGCGAGTGTATCTGTGTGTGTGTGTGTGTCTGTGTCTGTGTCTGTGTGAGTGTGTGCTCAAAATTTTACAAGGCAGGACGTTAGAAAGGAAAAATGTTACTGCATATGGAGAAACGAACAGAAGAAAAGGAGAAGAAGAAGAAGCAAAGATTAGAGAAGAAAAAGAGTTACAGAGAAAAGAATGGGAGAGCACAGAAGAATGGAGAAGAAAGGAAAAACTGGACTGAAATGAACAAAAAAAATCGGGTAGATCGAAGCGATCGAAGGGATGGATATGTGAGCAGTATATGAAGAAACATGAAGAGTTCCAGCTTTGCATGATTTCAGTTTTGTTTAAAATGAAGCTAGACAATAATAGTAGTGGATTAGATCAACAACTAGTAACTTTAGACCTTGAAAATGTTTAATTATCAGTAACTGAGTCAACAAAAATTAAGATGTACACTAAAATTTATGCTTTTCGTTTATTCCTTAAGAGAAGGAAGTCATTTTCAGTCAGATGATCATGAATTACATTTAATCCAGGTCCGCACACATAGTCATTACATATGGCGCAAATTGCCATCATTACTGGAAGAACATGAATAGTGGCTATAAACTTGAGTATTCTTTTATAAATGAAACACAAAACTTTGCTGAGCTGGAACTTTACTTGGGTAAGTTGACTTGACATTCAAATTCTTCTGCGAGTCCAGATTTCACTATATCATACATGATTCGTAATATTTTCTTCCTGCTCTGAAAGAAATACATGCCATAGGGGAGTGTACTACGTACGTTCAAACAGAGAACTACGTTTCTCCGGACCGTTCTAAAAATTTTCACGAATGTGTACTCTCACATGCTTTATGTATGCACTTGAGCGTGCATCTTTGTGGGCGTTTTACGTTTCAGCGAGTTTCAAGCTACCAACTTTTGTTAGATTTAAGCACTACGGGTCAAGCTACCGGGAACTTTATGTGTCCAAGCTACCGGGAACTTTATGTGTCAAGCTACCGGAACTTTATGTGTCAAGCTACCGGGAACTTTATGGTGTCCAAAGGTCATACCGGGAACTTTAGGTGCTCAAAGCATACCGGGAACTTTAGGTGTCAAGCTACCGGGAACTTTAGGTGGCTGGTACGCCACGTACATGACAGACAGACCACTACGGATACACAGTCCTGGAAGAAACGGCTACTGCTGTCGGTATCTTAAATACAAAATAACATAACAGATCATGAGCAATAAACGGTCTCTGCTTTTAGTATCTTGAATACAAACTTGGCATAGCTGATCCTGAACATTTAATGAACACTATTTCAGTATCTTGAATACAAAATAGGCATAACAGATCCCAAACAATAGCGTCAGTGCGCTGAGTAAACATTTCCTTGTAGGGAGGACAAGATGCACACACACACACACACACACACACACACACACACAACACACACACACACACATCAGTGTCCATGATACTGGCCCTGGCCATGTGCTGACACTTTCCCGCCGATATCTGTCTGGGGTAAATCGTCTTCTGCATTTTGTATGTCTCTTACTTGTGATGGCTAAAGAAGAGAGATCTGCCTTTTAAACAAAATTAGTTGATTTGTACTGTTTTCAGTGTGCGTGACTTTGTACTGTTTTGTCGATTGATTTGTACGGTAGCTTGTTTTCAGTAACGCTCCATTCAGTTCAGTCTTTCTTTCTTTTTGTACTCCCAGTTCTTATAGAACAGGGAGTACTTTAAAATGGGAACGAAGAAATGCTGTCTGTGTGTCTGTCTGTGTGTCTGACTCTGTCTGTCTGTGTGTCTCTCCGTGGTCAAAATGTGTTCCACTCGCTCCAGACAAAACTGGGCCTATCTTTCTGAAAATTTGTAGGTATGTTCATTATGGGTCACGGATGATGCCCGATGTTTTATTTTACCGTTAATAACGGCCATAACGGCTCAAAACGGTTTTTCTTCTTGCTAACATTATGACGCATGTTTGATTGTGACGTTTTCCAGGAAGATAAACTGGGAGTACGTTTATATGCTTTGCATCTTTGTTTTTACTACGCAGTGCGAAAGAGGAGCCCTCCTTGTGTTTCTTATCGGGCCAAGGACCTCTTTAGCGAAACGGCAGTTTACAAGATCACTTTGCTTTCAAATGAGGTCTTGAATGCTGTTCTAGGCTTTGTTTTCTTCTGTCATCTTTGCCCAAAATACTGGTTTCAAAACAAACGACAAACAAACAAACGCAATCTGTTGCATATGCGTAAGTGTGTGTTAATGTGCGTACGCGCTCATGCGCTTTGTGTGTGTGTGTGTGTGTGTGTGTGTGTGTGTGTGTGTGTGTGGTGTGTGTGTGGTGTGTGTGTGTGTGTGTGTGCGTGCGCAAGCGCGTGTGTGTGTGTGTGTGTGCGTGTGTGTGTGTGTGTGAGAGAGAGAGAGACAGAGAGAGAGAGAGTGTGATATGACCAGTCCTAGAGCGTTGGAAAGGCCGCACGCATTCAAGCACAAACTCGCGCGCGCTCTTGCACACACACACACACACACACACACACACACACACACACACACCACACACACACATACAAACGCGCGCGCACACACACATACACACAAACACATTCGCGCGCGCGCGCGCGCGCGTGCGAACTCACGCACGCACAATATGAGCACACGCGCGCACAAGGTTAAAAAAAAGTGGTACGGTTGTGTAACCGCTCAGTGTTCAGCTAACCCACTACATCCTGACTTGACCTAAAAAGATAAAGCGATGAAACCCTCCCCACCCCACCCTCTCTCTCTCTCTCTCTCTCTCTCTCTCTCTCTCTCTCTCTCTCTCTCTCTCTCTGTTCAAGCGTGTGTGTTTGTGTGTGTTGTGTGTGTGTGTGTGTGTGTGCGCGGTGCGCGTATGTGTGTGTGTGTGCGTGTGCGTATTTGTGTGTGTGTCTTCAAGTGTGTGTGTATGTTTGTTCAAGTGTTGTGTGTGTGTGTGTGTGCGCGCGCGCGCGCGCGCGCGTGTGTATGTGATTATTTGGATATGTGCTTAGGTATATGTACGTGTGTGTATGTATGTCTGTCTGTTTGTCCGTCTGTCTGTCTGTGTGTATGTCTGTGTGAGTGTCTGTGTGCCTCTTTGCCTATGTGTGTGTGACTGAATGTGCCTGTGTCTGTGCGCGCATTTGTGTGTCTGTGCCTGTGAGAGTCCCGACGTTTGATTAAGCACAAACCTGTATCATGGACCCTCAAGGTGTTAATGCTGTGTATGATCTGTTTGATAGTATTCGTTACACTTCCTAACCTCAATTAAGAACGAGGCAGAAGGAGGGAAATCTTTTCGGGTTATCAGTGGATTTTGTTTGTTTATCGTTTTGTTTTAACCATAGCCAGTCCTTGAGCATTGAAAAGATCGTGGGCATCTTCAATCGTCAAATACTTTAAAATGCTTTAAAAGCTTGATGTATTCATTGAAAGGAGGGGGCAGGGGGGGGGGGAGGAAGCACTGGTGGGAGGGGGGCACAGAGGACAAGGAGGTCAAGATATGTAAGAAAGACAGTGTGGGGAGGAAGTGGATGGTGGAGGTGGTGGGCGGGTGGTTGTATGTGTGGGCGCGCTTGTGATTTTCGTTTGAGAGAGAGAGAGAGAGAGAGAGAGTGTGTGTGTGTGTGTGTGTGTGTGTGTGTGTGTGTGTGTGTGCCTGTGTCTGTGTCTATGTGTGTGCTTGATCGTGTATAGACGATGGTTTTGCTCTTACGCGTGCATGGTTGCGGTTTTTCGTTTGTGTTTGCATGGGAGAGTGGTGATGGATTGTGTGCGGTGAAAGCGCTCGTGTGTGTGTGTGTGTGTTGAATTGTGCACCTGACACATGACCACGTGATGCGAGTCGTATTTACAGTGGTCGTTCTCCAGCCGTTTTGACTAACACTCTCCACTTTAGATGAAAGGCTGGCTCTGTGTGGGTGGGTGGCTGTGCCGGGAGAGACAACAAAAAAACCCAGTGAGTACAATATCTGTTAAGTGTGAAACCTCATTTCTACCTGTTTAGTCAAGAGGGGTCGTCTCTGCGTGCGGTCTGAACCAAATACACCGCAACACGTTCACTACACGTAAAGTCTCGCATGGAACAACCTTAAAGATTTTTTTTCCCCAGCAGATAAACAAATATTCATCTCAACCGAGGTGATCTGTTTTTCGTCCATGTCCATTGGTTGGTTGCCCCGTTTGTTTGTTTTTCTGCCGTGGAGTGGAGATAATATTTCCATCTTTCTCTGGCGGTTTGTTTGTTTGTTTGTCTGTCAGCAGGATTACCCCAGAACTGCGAAACCGATTTCAATCAAACGTGATTGTAATATTCAATTTGGCTAGGGAACAAACCCATTAAATTTTGGTGCTGATGCATGATGCGGATCCAGATCAAGTGACGGATCAGGGATAGGTTCAGCAAGATTATTACAAACTTTCCATTGAAATGAACACTGTCAAGTACTGTTAGAAATCGATACCTATCTCTCAAGTAGTATATTTTCGTGGAGTATTAAAACCATATCATAACATGAATGTTGATATTTCAAATTTTGCTTATTCAATTACCGATAGCATGCATGGTAAGTAATATTCCTGTCTATGCCTATTTTTACTTCCCTCGAGTAAAAAATGATTTTGTTTTCACACGTGAGCTGACTTACAGATTTTTTTTATGAAGAAAGGGCTACCACAGCCTCCTCCCCCTCATCCTTTTTGTTCCAAAGATGGTACAGCGAGTACTATCTTTTTTAAACATTTTGCTGTGGAGAATCCATTCGACATGGCCAAGACAATCTCCCAAGTACGTCAACAAGACTGTGGGGGAATATTATAATAACTTGTCGAATTTAACGAAAGAACACATTGATTTTCGTGTGGATCTAGATCAGAGTCCTGATTTAAGAATTTTCCGGAAGATATTACTACTGTTTTTCCAGTTAACGTGAATGCTGCGAAACTTTTTTTTTTTTTTTTTTTTTTTTTTTTTGGAGTGACTGCGGTCGGAAATAGAAACAAGATTAAAACAGAATTACAGTGCCGCCAATGGAAAGAATAAACAAACTGCAATACAAACACCACGCTTTTCGACCTTTTTGGTCATGTTCAGGCAAGACCAGTGATATTCAAGACAATGAAAACACATGATGAACTGACAGTCACTTATTTCTTCGAACTGGGCGAAAAATAGCTATGGAATGAACACGGGGTTGTTCCCCGAAGATGGAGTATGGCTGCCTTAATGGCGGGATGAAAAACAGTCATACACACAAAACTCCACTCCAGGAATATCAGCCTGCGTACGCAGAAAGAAAGAAAGAAAGAAAAACGGGGTTGGTGGGGGTCAACACGATTTGAAATAATACTAATAATGGTGATGCTAAAATTGAAACACAGTTACTAATACTACTACGAATAATGATAATGACGGTAGCATAATCATATAATAATGATAATGATGGTAGTATAATCATACAATAATGATAATGATGGTAGCATAATCATACAATCATAGTACTAATGATTACAAAGATGACGTCAGTAATTATAACCATAATAACGAGACAAACAGCAGAAGAGGAAGGTGAAGAGTTGGAGGATAGTGAAATGATATGGTTATAGTAGCAACAGTAAGAATGGTGATGATGGTGGTTGTGATGACAACACTGATGATGATCATGACAATAATGATAACAATATCAAGATGATGATGATAGTGATAGCGATAAGAGAGAAGGGAGAAGAAAAAGGAGGGGGGGGGGGGGGGACAGGAGGAGGAGAGGAAGAAAAAAAGAGAAAAAGGAGGACATGGATAATAGGAAAGATAGTAAGATAGATTTTAAGAAATGCATTAATGATTATAATAATATTTATGATAATGGTAAGAGAAATAATGATAATGACAATAATGACATAGGAAATGTGGAAGATAGTGAGTTAAAATCTAAGCAATATACAAAAGCATAGAAAGGTAGAAAATGCAAATGGAATGAAGCTGATAATAATATAATATGAATAATGAAAGTGTTGATTTTGATGGTATTAATTACAGAAATAATTGTCTGTAGTGGTAGCAGCAGTAGTAATAGTAGTAGTAGTAGTAGTATATGTTATTACATGTAGTATTTTTATTATTATTATATTATTATTACTATAATTATCATTATGATAACAACAATAATAATGATTATTCATGGCGCTTAAGCTTACATCATAAGCAATAAGCACTTACAAATACACAAAATGTTAAAGAAATCATAAATGAAACCAATAAGAAGATGAATATTTCAATAAGTACCATGCATCTACAAACAAGGGTGCATATTCACACGCACACACACACACACACACACACACACACACACACACACACACACACACACACAAAGCACATGATCCAACACACACACTGTCGCACAACAACGGAGACAACAGTGTGCCCCCCCCCCCCCCCACACACACACACACACACATGCGCGCACGCGCACACACACACACACACACACACACGCGCGCGCGCGCGCGCGCGCGCACGCACGCACGCACGCACACACACTACGCCTACGAAGGCAGGCGCGCGCGCGCACGCACAGCACACACACACACACACACACACACACACACACACACACACACTAATATTACCATATTACATGATAGCAATGTTAGTACTAAAATGTGTTTTCTGTTAATAAGGATTACTGTTTTTCCATTCGCTGTCCTCATATTTAATGATTATGTAATTTCAGTGGATGATTTTAAGTGGTTTCTTACCCGTTAATCATCATGTTACTGCTTTTTTTATATTCTGAGGCATACTCGAAGACTTGGGCTGTTGCACACTCACGCAGGTAAATTTACTTGAATGATCATTGTAAATTTTGAGGTTTGTTTGTGTATCAACGTTCGTGTGACAACTTCACAGGCTGCATCATTCCCTTAATAAACGTTACGAAATGACTGCTTTACTTCGGACAAATCTACACTTGGCAGTTGAGTCAAACACTGCAGCAAGCAAAACAAACGCTTTCATATTTTCTGGTCGTACGATCTTGTTAAAAATCCGCATGTGCGTCACTTACCACTGAGAGAAGATCAGCGTTTTTTTTTTTTTGTTGTTGTTTGTTTTTTGGCGGGTCCTCCAGCATCCAATTTTTTTCGCACATTTTCACTTCTTCTTCCTCCCACCCCCCCCCCCCCCCCCCCCCCCCCCCCCCCCCGGTTTTTTTTTTTTCAATTTTTTTTGTGTGTGTGTTTTACTTTTGTGGGGGGTGGGGTTGGGGGCTCCATCCTCCTATTTTTTCCGATCTTTTTGTCAGTCTTTTCTCCCTTTGTTTAAAACACGCTCGCTCACCATGCCCAATCTGTATGTTTCATTATCGATAGACACTCGCGTGCTGACTTCAATATTTTAACGTATGATACAGCGCGTCTGGGTTTATGACTTACTGTACTCATGTGTGGTGTGCTGACACATTCATACTGCTGTTTCTACTGCTCTCTTTCAAAGTGACAGAAAATGACGAAAGATCTCTTCACAGTAATTATAATAGTGTTTCAAATAAGGCATCCAAACCATTCAAAGCATAAAAATGAGATAGGGTTCTGAGAAGAAGAAGAAATAAGAAGAAGTAGTAGTAGTCTTAGTAGTAGTAGTAGTTGTTGTTGTAGTAGTAGTAGTTGTAGCAGTAGAAGTAGTAGTAGTGGAAAAAGGCAGTGTATGCATGTTTGAGTGCATGTGTCTGCGAGTGTAAGAGAGTGTGTATGAGTGAGTGTGTGTGTGTATGTGTGTGTGTGTGTGTGTGTGTGCGCGCGCGCGCGCGCGCGCACGCACGCACGCACGCTCTCTCTCTCACAGAGGAGATCAGCTTTGTGACGAGATGAGTAAGTGTTAGGTAGGTCCTCTAGGGGAAGGACTAGGGATAATTTCTCAATGAGAATTAACATTTCACCTACACCCTCTCTCTTACTAGTGGTGGAAGGAGCAACTTTCCGGTACTAATCATCGAAGAAATTTTTATTTTTATACCGGGACTGGGTAAAATACGGAACAGTGGCTCTGAGATAATTTTCCTTAGACCTGTACTATTATAAGTACATGTAGCTCCGAGAGACAGAATTGAAGAGAGAAGTTCAAACATTCAACATTTGATTGAACAACAAACAACTGCCACAAGTTAAGTGCACTTTCACACATCAACTTTTATTGTTTACACATAGGTAAATATTGGCGGGTCAGTTCTATAGGCTAGGGTTTAATTCTCATTGGACTACCACAGTGAGTGGACCCTTCCTCACTCCTACTTTACTCGCTTGCACTCAGTGCAGCAAGTTTTAAGTTGGCATACAGGGGTCTGTCTGAGTTACACTGAATGTATCCAAAGAGGTACTCATAGACAGTCTCCCCTGTCTCATCATAAAGTGAGGGCAAGGGTCTGATGGATTTGAGTCCAGGTGGTAAGCTAACTTAGCTTTGCTTCGGAGAGGGTAGTTGACCTTTCCTGTGGCTGGTGACTGCCCCACTGGTGTAGATTGGTTGCCTTGTGTCGCCCTGGTGTTGGGCGAAGTCCCAGCTTCTGGTCCAGCCGCAATGTGTAGCGTGTCCAGGATAGCCTGACCAGGATCGCGTGACCAGGATAGAGTGACCAGGATCGTGTGACCAGGATCGCGTGACCAGGATAGAGTGACCAGGATCGTGTGACCAGGATCCCAGTTTTTTCCTGGGAATGAACAGTGAATGACTGGAGATCAACGAGGGTACCGAGATTTTCTCACGCCTTCTCTAGTTGTCTGTCTTCCTCTGGTCTGGTCTACAGGTAGTCCTGAGGGGTCAGTGAAGGTGAGCCCTGTGTGTCTGGTATATATGCATTCTAGTTGCCGGATTCGATTTTGACAACCTGTCACTCACACATCAGGGGTGAGAGGGGGAGGGATCTAGTCTTATCACTAGTCGCCTCGGGAACCGTTTGATCCTAATCGGCATAGCTCACAGACTTCCGCGGCCAGTTAATTTATGCGTCCGTATGGATACATACTATCGTGGAACGATTCCCGTGACATACCTTACACGAACCAGTGCACGAACTGTAGATATGAAGGGGGGCGGGGGGGAGTGGTGGTGGGGGAAGAGCACGGCAGAGGCGTCGCGCCTTTGTTTTCACGGGATAGAGGGGGGATGGTGTGTGAAGCTAGCGCCGGGAAGGGGAGAGGGGGGGGGGGGTGCGAGACGGGCCATTGCCACAATGAAATTGAAATTTTACTGCGTCATAGCTACTCGGAGTGGGGAAGGAGAGTTGAGAGAGGGGGGGGGGGGGTAGGTCAACAAGAACGAAAGGCGTCACGAGTTTATCGTGACGCAATTTCTTCATCTGTCATAGTTCGTGTCAGCTGTGCGATTTGCACTAAGCGGGAGAAAGGGGGAGAGGGGGGTTGAGAGGGGGGAGTGGATATAGATTTGAAATCTATTTTTTTGTTTGGGATTTTAGTGGGACCGATCGGATGGTTTTGTCAAGCGTTTCGTCACAAGCTTTGTGTTTTGTCATGATCTGCTCTTCTGACATGGAAGCACCCGTTTCGAACTGATATGGCAAAGCACCGCAAAGATCTCCACTGAAGCATTGTGTATTCTGGTGAGCTTCGTATTGACAATCATAATCACTGTTTTCAGATACTAGAACAAGCAGTGAGCTAGAATGGTTCGATCCATCTGACCGGCTTACTGCAGCCATCTTGTTTTTTGAAACCAACCAGTGTGAGAGCTTGACGTCGTATTCAAGAGAAGTTAATCAATGCCGAGGTTTGGTCGTTTACTTCCCGTCTTCTTGATTACAACTTTGATTACCAGTTTTCGTGGATCGATTTCGTGTGACCGGTAGCGATTCGAGTGTTCGTTTTCACACTTTGTCAGACATTTGATAGATCCGATTAGGATTACCAGTCACCGCCGATCTGTAATATAGACCCTTAAATGCTTCTGTGTTTTTATTATTTGACGTTATCTAACACGTTTCCTCACTAGCACTAGAAGTGTAAAAAGCTGTGCCAAGAAAGTGTGTGTTGTGTGTGTGTGTGTGTGTGTGTGTGTGTGTGTGTGTGTGTGTGTGCTAGAGAGAGAGTGAGAGAAAGAGAGTTCAAGGAAAGAGACAAAAGGGAAAAATTTTGTCAGTGTTACTTCATGTTCCAAACTTCCGTCCCCACCTCTCTCTCTTCCCCCCCCCCCCCCCCCCCCCCCCCCCCAGGGCTGGGTGTTAAAAAGCATGCGCAATTTGCTTATCTCATTACCCTGGTAAAATAAAATTTCGTTCTCTCTCTCTCTCTCTCTCTCTCTCTCTCTCTCTCTCCTCCCTCTCCCCCCCCCCCCCACCCCTCCAGGGCTGGGTGTTAAAAAGCATGCGCAATTTGCTTATCTCATTACCCTGGTAAAATAAAATTTCGTTCTCTCTCTCTCTCTCTCTCTCTCTCTCTCTCTCTCTCTCAGAGTGAGTGAGTGAGTGCACTTGTTTGTGTGTGTGTGTGTGTGTGTGTGTGCGCGCGCGCGCGCGCGCGCGCGCGTGCATGTTTGAATGAAATCAAACAAACAGCAAAAGCAAGCTTCAGAAATTTTGTGGCGAAAAAAAGCGACAATATCTAGTATACTTCAAACTTCAAGAGTTTCTCCTTACCTCACCCTCTCCCCAACCATCCTGTCATACGTCCGTCAAACACACACGGCCTGGGCAAAGTCAGAGAGATAGGCAGACAGACAGAGATGCGCAGATGCCGAGAGTGTTTGTTAACTGAATTAGTCAGTAATCCATTATTTACCCGTTCTTATTTTTCTAATCCTATAGCTTGCTATGGATGAAAAATAAAGCAATGACAACAAATAGTACACTAGGAAACTCTCGTACAGGAGGTAGCGGTGGGAATGCAGGGGAACAACGAGGAGTGGGGAAGGGAGGGGCGGGGGGTGATCAGAGGACAGGGGGTTAACAGGGTAGAGCTTGTCGCACAGTTAAAAACTGTATGACTAACAGAAATATACCTGATAACCCTTCTGTCTTATCTTAAAAGATTTACTTCATTTAGACGTATCTTAAATAAATGTTAGCGAACCGCCAAGAGAAACGTGGACAAACGAGTCACAAGACAAAAAAAACACGACGCGTTTCGACCTCTTAGGTCTTTTTCAAACAAGACACAAACAAAGAGGACATTGAAAATGAACGAGTTATCACTTAGCTTTGATCTTCATCAAGACGTGTTCACGCTTTTCTTTCAAGCTGCAGAAGTATCCTCAGGCGAAATTTCAAGGGTGACTTCATTTTATCCAGTGTCTTTCATTCTCGATGCATTCCTTCATACATTCATTTACACACTATTTCCTTTCTTTCTTTCTTTCTTTCTTTCTTTCTTTCGTCCCCTTCTCCTTCTCTCATTAAACAAACTGAGAGAGAGAGAGAGAGAGAGAGAGAGAGAGAGGGAGGGAGGGAGAGAGAGAGAGAGAGAGAGAGAGAGAGAGAGGGAGAGAGAGAGAGAGAGAGAGAGAGAGAGGGAGGGAGGGAGGGAGGGAGGGAGAGCTCAAAGAAAGAGACAAATGGCACAAACTGCACTGTATCAAGCACAGTGAAATAGTGTGTGGCAGACTGCAGCAAAGTAGTGCCACTGATAAGAGATTTAGCGCCGTTGGGGCGTGGCTGTAAGGAACAGAAGGCTGGAAAGAGAGTAGTGCTGCCGCTGTTGACACGTCTTGTATTGAGACGTAGCGATAGAACTGAAAACTGCATTACCATCGGCACATAGGGCTATTGAGCGTACTTAGGTGGCGCCATCAGAGATACCGTGCGACATAGTTCCCCGTGAAATGACTGAACTGCGTCTTTGAATTGGATGCGTGGTTGAAACTGCTTTCTAATTGGCAGCTCTTATTTTGCGTCAATATAAGAGGCATACAACAGCCTCAGAGTATCTTTAGTAATCAGAATATCTCTAGTAATTAGCCACATGCAGTCAACATCAGCTTTGTCCCCGTTGCAGTTGAACAAATTATTACGAATGAACTAGCGATAGAGACTCAGAAAGAATTGTCGATACAGTTAATCGCTTACTGCTGAAAAAAAACAACTCGCCAGCTACTAATCGTTTGCTTTTTGACATCCGTTTCCTTTTCTGATGCTTGCTCTCAGGTAGAGTAACCGCTTGGTCGGTTATTTGTGCTTTTGAGTTATTCTTGTTCTTTCTTTTTGTAGCCATTGTTTTATTTTGTTCGTTTTCTGTTTTGATTGTTCGGTTTTGCCCCCCCCCCCCCCCCATCCTCTCTCTCTCTCTCTCTCTCTCTCTCTCTCTCTCTCTCTCTCTCTCTCTCTCTCTCTCTCTGTCTGTCTTCTTTAAGCATGGAGTGTATATTTTGGGGCATGATTTCATAAGCCGTTAGCTTTTATTAATAGCCATGGCCATGCTGTGCTGGATTTATTTTTCCAGTTTAGGAAACTTTACACTAATTTTCTTTTGGTTTGTAACAAGAAATGGTCATTACGACCAATTTTTTATGTTCCTCGTTCTTGATGGTTATAGTAAAGAGAGGGACGGTGGTAGATATTACGATCATTGATATCGAGTCTAATGATCTATGTCCCAGAAATTGTAATGTGACAGACTTTGTTGCGGGGCATAATGATTTTGTAGTCAAGGCAACAAGGAATTTCTGTTGGGAAAACCAGGTTGCTGACACGAGAAACATCTACTGACCCCAGGTATTGATTCCAGATTTTGATGCTAGGCATGAAAATACTACAGGTTAATACAATTTCTGGCCTGTTTTTTCTGAAGGCAGTAGTGCAGTCTGCAGGCACCAGTTGTGGTTCTCCGTCCACTTGCTTCAGATGGAGTTCACTTTCCTTGGTGTGCGTCCGTCGTTTAAAAGACTGTTGCTGTTGTATGTTTCGCCGGTGACGTGCGCTCATACTTGCTCGCCTCTGTGTGTGTGTGTGTGTGTGTGTGTGTGTGTGTGTGTGTGTGTGTGTGTGTGTGTTTATGAGTGCGTGCATGGGCATATGTGTGGGAGCGTAATTTAGGGTAAAACAAACTTATGACTGAAACGGTAAGTGGCAAACTATTTTGTTTTTGTAAAGGTATATGTACAACAACATGAAATCGGAGGTGAGGGGGGGGGGGGGGGGGGGGGGGGGGGGGGGGGGGGGGCTGTCAGCTGTCCAGAACTACAAAGAATGTGTCTACAGCTTTTTTTTCATCCATCGCCTGTTATTGAATGCGGCGAGAGGTGATCATCTTTGATTTGCTAATCAAACACATTGCACATGACACATATCTATAAGAAAATGCAATTTTCGCTGTAATGCAGAAAGTTTCTGTGAAAAAATGTTGTGTGCAAATACCCAATCTATCTCAACTATTGCCGCTATCCTTGTGACTTTATTTCATTTCCTTTAATTTGGGAAAATGGAAGCATGTTATAATTCAGTGGCAAGCAACACATAGAGCTTTAAAATGTAAACGGCAAGTTCATGCGATAAAGATTAAGACTTTGGAGTCACATTTAATTATCGTCTTCGTTTTTAATTGACCCACATGATAAACAAGGCTGATCATATTTGTGGGACTGAAAAAACAAAATACTGTCTCATTTAAATTGACACCATTTTGAAACTTGATAAACTATGATGAGGCCACATTTTGAAACTGGTAACATAGTCGAAGGCAAATTGGTTGCAACTAAAAATGTCTAAAGAGGAGGGACATACCTTCAGTCAAGTGCAGGTAAATGAGATGCTTGGAAACATTACACAGCGTGTAAACTGACACAAGCGTAAGCTAGTTAAAGGACGAAGATTAGGGGAGATTTGTTAGCGCTTCTCTTTTTCAGTTTTGACATGGGTACGATATGTACTCTGGTTACCTGCAATAAAGCGCCATTTTTCTGTTTATGAGAAAATCATGTTAAAACGCCCACAAACTAATTTCAAAGTGACGTGACTGCAGGCAGAAACTGAAACAAATTTTGAAAGGAATCTAAAGTAACTCCAATGGTTAACATGGATGACGCTGAGGCCCATCTTGCGCCGAATTTGAGAAGGTAAGTGAATGCTCGTTCTTCGTTTTCATTGTTCTGACTAGCGTTTATCTTGCCTGAAGAAGACCTAGAGGTCAAAATGCATGGTTTGTCTTGTAATTTGTTTGCCCATGTTAACCGGCGGAGCCTAAAATGTGCTCACAAAGTAGCTTACGAAAAAGTTCATAAGAAAACAGAGTTGCACAAAATTTGAATTCACACTCTTTAGAAGTTACGAAACAATGCCAACACTGCCAAGAATCTTAAAGACTCGGATGCATGGTGCAGTCTGGCTCAACATTGCGTTAGACAGTAGATCAGAAACGGGGAAAAAACATCTCAAGGAACGTTTTCATATCAAATGATATGCAGAGAGAGATTTTTTTTCAAAAAACCAGCAAAGTGTAAAACATCGGTCATAAACTAGGTAAGCATGCACTTGACAAAATGTTTCCTGAGGAAAAGAAATTATTATCATGTTAAAGAGAGAAAAAAACTGCAATCCAGTAGTATAGGAATGTATCTGATAGGCTGAGTATGATCAGAGCTAATTTCTTTTTTAATTGATAGAAAAGGTAAGAAGCAACAAAGAAGACCGCTGTGGTGGGCTGGACTCATGTCGATTGACCAAATGGGCAAATTTTAGGCGTACAACTTTTTAAAACGTGGCAGCCGTTACCGACAGAACAACAGATACGTTGCTGCAATAGGAAAGGTATCTGCTCCTCGCCAAATTTGAAGAACAATATGATCCCACATTCACTGGAAGGATTCAGAAATCTTTTAGCAGAACTGGTAGTGTATTGTGGCAAAAGATTTCTCTTACAAGCCATAATTTTTCAGGACAACACCTGCCCTGTGCGCATCTCGAGATACATTCTACAGTTGTATCTCGAGATGCATTCTACTGTGATATCTCGAGATACATTCAACAGTGATATCTCGAGATACATTCTACAGTTGTATCTCGAGTGCATTCTACTGTGATATCTCGAGATACATTCTACAGTGGCATCTCGAGATACATTCTACAGTGGCATCTCGAGATACATTCTAACAGTGGAATCTCGAGATTCATTCTACAGTGGCATCTCGAGATACATTCTACAGTGGCATCTCGAGATACATTTTACAGTGGCATCTCGAGATACATTCTAACGGTGGCATCTCGAGATTACATTCTACAGTGACATCTCGAGATTCATTCTACAGTGGCAAAGAGTCAATAAATATAGTATTCCAAACTTTTTTTTCAGCCAGGCTATATGCCAGAGTTTGGATTGAATTTCATGAAAAACGTTTGCAGGAAGATAAAGCCTCCTAGCAGAAAAAGACAGGAAATTAAAGACAGAAGAAGTTAACTGTCAAACATATCGTGTGTGACGTTCAGAAAACTACCATGATAGTACTAGCGCGATGAGTAGTTTTGGACTAGATTTGCGCCATACAATATTTTTTATCATCATCATCATCTTCTTCTTCATCATCATCATTAGACTCCCCAGAATAATCCTGTTTCTTTAAAGATCGGACTCGTCAAAACAATCCCCTCCCCTCCCAGTTCCCCTCAACCCCCCCCCCCCCCCTCCCACCCTGCAATCTGCTTTATATATTCTATAAGTTTGTGACTCGACCCCCCCCCCCCCCCCCCCCCCCCCCCCCCCCCCCCCCTCCCCCCCGCATTGGACGCGTGTAGCCGGCGAAAGGCTTATTTCCCGTCGATAAAGTTTTAATTGAATTGTTCTGGCCGTGCTGTCATTGCGTGTGTGTGCACCTGTCCCCCTTGTTGTCTGGACGAGTGTGTGTGTGTGTGCACTTGTCCCCCTTGTTGACTGGACGACCTGATAACACACCGCGTGCTGCTGGAAGTGGAAGAAGCGGTACGATTCGCCTCTGTGACCGACATTCCTGTTTCTTTCCCTGTTTGCGCGGCTATCGATCAACCACCACAGGGTGAAAAGCGTTCTCCATCACGGTGATTATACACGATATCGTTTTGAAGATAAATGGTGTGGAGGGCAAATGATACTTGTGAGTGCGCGCGCACGAGCGCGCGCGCGCATGTGTGTGTGTGTGTGTGTGTGTGTGTGTGTGTGTGTGTGTGTGTGTGTGTGTGTTTGCTTTGGTGTGTGTGTGTGTGTGTGTGTGTGTGTGTGTGTGTGTGTGTGTGTGTTTGCTTTGTGTGTGTGTGTGTGTGTGTGTGTGTGTGTGTGTGTGTGTGTGTGTGTGTGTGTGTAAAGTAGCCACCTTGGAAGGTTCTGATAAAGTTGAAGCATTGTAATGAGGAACATTTATCGCCTATTATGTTCTGGGTTATCGTTTTGTAAAGGAGAGTGAAAACTTAACTGCTGTGCTTGCAAGTGTTGTTCAGCGTTGTCCAAATTTTAGTTCTCTGACTCGTAAAATGTGACATACGTCCTTAGCCCGATGGTGTTCCATGTGTTGGCCCGCATTCATCACTGTATTTTCAACTTGAATATAACCTGATATTTCACCTGCTTTACAAGAAGTGGATGGATCGTAATGGGAGGGAGATTGACCCCCCCCCCCCCCCCCCACAAAAAAAAAAAGAAAAAGTTTGTTTCGTGTAGTTTTGTTTTTCCAAACAGTCATTTCAGTAAACCTGTAGATTCCTCGTTAAGTTCGTTTATTTGAGAAACAAACAAACAAAAACAAAACTTTACTTCATTGCATACGGCACATTTCCATCTGCTCAAAGTAAGAGACCAAGGCACTTAGTTTCAGATCGGCATAAAACAAGACCATCAAAAGAGACTGCAGCGTTTCTCAGTCACTCATGCTGGCCCCGCAACTCAGCAGAGTTTTTTGTTTGATTGTTTGTCGTTGTGTTTCGCTTTGTGGGTTTTTTTCTTCTTCTTTTTATTTCTTATTGTTGTTGTTTTCAGTCAGTATTAATTTCGATATGTGGTGCCCTGCGCATGTTGGATGAACACAGACACCGTCCAACACACTTGAGTCCATTCATCAGCAGTGCAGTGTTTGCTGTGGTGAGGTGTCTCATGGTGACCCGATGATGATTGCTTCCCGTGGATTGCCGATGCTGGGCCGTGACAGGGGAAAGAAACCTCGCTGGGGCTGTGTACAGGAGGAAAGAAACCTCGCTGGGGCTGTGTACAGGCGGAAAGAAACCTCGCTGGGGCTGTGTACAGGGGAAAGAACTGCTGGAGAAACCTCGCTGGGGCTGTGTACAGGGGAAAGAAACCTCGCTGGGGAGAAACCTCGCTGGGGCTGTGTACAGGAGGAAAGAAACCTCGCTGGGGAGAAAACCTCGCTGGGGCTGTGTACAGGAGGAAAGAAACTCGCTGGGAGAAACCTCGCTGGGCTGTGTACAGGGGAAAGAAACCTCGCTGGGGCTGTGTACAGGAGGAAGAAACCTCGCTGGGGCTGTGTACAGGAGGAAAGAAACCCGCTGGGGCTGTGTACAGAGGAAAGAAAACCTCGCTGGGGTGCTGTGTACAGGAGAAAGAACCGCGCTGGGCTGTGTACAGGGGGAAAGAAACCTCGCAGGGCTGTGTACAGGAGGAAAGAAACCTCGCTGGGCTGTGTACAGGGGGAAAGAAACCTCGCTGGGGCTGTGTACAGGAGGAAAGAAACCTCGCTGGGGCTGTGTACAGGGGGAAAGAAACCTCGCAGGGGCTGTGTACAGGAGGAAAGAAACCTCGCTGGGGCTGTGTACAGGGGGAAAGAAACCTCGCTGGGGCTGTGTACAGGAGAAAGAAACCTCACTGGGGCTGTGTACAGGAGGATAGAAATCTCGC
>CM065717.1:31742655-31832655 GCA_033310375.1 Conus canariensis
GTTGTTCCTGGAATAACGGTTACAATTTTCAAAAATCAACAGGCAAAACAAATCGCTGTATGTACTCAAGGAAGTGTTTACATTCACAGAGCCAAGCCCCCCCCCCCCCCCCCCCCCCCCCAAAAAAAAAAAAAAAAAAAAAAAAAACCTAAATGGAAGAGAACTTCCATGATAGTTGTGTTAAGAAACACAATTTTCGGTATGATCTTTGTCTCTTCGATTACCGACCAGTTTCCCCACCAAGCTGTCACCTCAACCCAACTGCACGACCGTAAATCCACAAAAATCATTCAATCACAGAAAGTCTCCCCACAAGAGAATGTCTTCAAGATTAATGCCACCGCGAAACAAATGAAACAATTCACATTTTTATCACAAACAGGTAGCAACAGTTCAAAGAATAAAAACAAATCCCATGAGGTAATTTACAGTACTTGAGCACTCTGTCTGCAAAACAATTGCCGACAGAGCGGTCGCCGTGGTCGTGTGCACTGAACTCCATTCACCCAGTAGCAACACCACCGCTGATGAAGACGGACGGACGTCTGTCGAAAGCTCTAAGTAAGTGCTATTCCCAGCTGAGTGACCTGTCTAAGTCCGGTAGTCGTTAACTGCCGACTCCTTCGATCAGACACCGCTAAAGCCAAATAATTCAGTTGAAAACTTGGACAACTCCACATTACGTGTTATACTTCAGTGAAAGCCCAGTGGTCAGTGAAAGCCCAGTGGTCGCTACTCATGTTACTTATGCAGTCTCCTCAAGCACCCCCAAAAAACTGAAAATTATGAATTCAATGAATTATAGGTTCCTCTTCTTAATCAGACAGGAACTGGCTGACCCTCAGCTCATAAGCCATACCACGTTCCATCTGGACCGACGAATGTCTCTCTCAGTCTTGGGCTGATTGAAGCTTAGCAATACCAGTCTCTTAATTTCCCACTGTCTCCTTAGGAAGAACAATCTCCTGATCCTATGCAATCCCACTATCTCCTTAGGAAGAACAGTCTCCTGATCCTATGCAGTCCCACTAAACTCCTTAGGAAGACAGTCTCCTGATCCTATGCAATCCCACTATCTCCTTAGGAAGAACAATCTCCTGATCCTATGCAATCCCACTATCTCCTTGGAAGAACATCTCCTGATCCATGCAATCCCACTACTCCTTAGGAAGAACAATCTCCTGATCCATGCAATCCACTATCTCCTTCGGAAGATCAATTTCTGATCCATGCAATCCCACTAATCTCCTTAGGAAGAACAATCTCCTGATCCTATGCAATCCCACTACTCCTTCGGAAGAATCAATTCCTGATCCATGCAATCCCACTACCTCCTTAGGAAGAACAATCTCCTGATCCATGCAATCCCACTATCTCCTTAGGAAGAATCAATTTCCTGATCCTATGCAATCCCACTATCTCCTTGGAAGAACAATTCCTGATCCTATGCAATCCCACTATCTCCTTAGGAAGAACAATCTCCTGATCCCATGCAATCCCACTATCTCCTTAGGAAGAACAATCTCCTGATCCCATGCAATCCCACTATCTCCTTAGGAAGAACAATCTCCTGATCCCATGCAATCCACTATCTCTTAAGGAAGAACAATCTCCTGATCCCATGCAATCCCACTATCCGTTAGGAAGAACAATCTCCTGATCCCATGCAATCCCACTACCTCCTTAGGAAGAACAATCTCCTGATCCCATGCAATTTCCACTACTTCCTTAGGAAGAACAATCTCCTGATCCCATGCAATCCCACTAACTCCTTAGGAAGAACATCTCTGATCCCATGCACTCCCACATCCTCCTTAAGTGGAACAATATCTCCTGCAATCCCTCCCACTACCTCCTTAGGAAGAACAATCTCCTGATCCCATGCAATCCCACTACCTCCTTAGGAAGAACAATCTCCTGATCCCATGCAATCCCACTATCTCGTAAGGAAGAACAATCTCCTGATCCCATGCAATCCCACTACTCTTAGGAAGAACAATCTCCTGATCCCATGCAATCCCACTATCTCGTAAGGAAGAACAATCTCCTGATCCCATGCAATCCCACTACCTCCTTAGGAAGAACAATCTCCTGATCCCATGCAATCCCACTACCTCCTTAGGAAGAACAATCTCCTGATCCCATGCAATTCCACTACCTCCTTAGGAAGAACAATCTTCTGATCCCATGCAAACCCACTAACTCCTTAGGAAGAACAATCTCCTGATCCCATGCAATCCCACTACTCCTAGGAAGAACAATCTCCTGATCCCATGCAATCCCACTACCTCCTTAGGAAGAACAATCTCCTGATCCCATGCAATTCCACTACCTCCTTAGGAAGAACAATCTCCTGATCCCATGCAAACCCACTAACTCCTTAGGAAGAACAGTCTTCTGATCCCATGCAGCCTCCTCCACTCAGTCTCGGGTACACCTAAAGTTTGGAACAAATAGTCCCTGCAATCTCCTTCAGCACCTCCTGGTGAAGATGTAGGAATTCCATGGACAGCCTTTTACCTCATCACAGCCAGAGAGGCACTGGCTGACCTCATGGCGTATGCCCAAACCACGTCCCCCTGCGCCGGAGACCGTCTTTCCCAGTCTAGGGCGGACTGAAGTTTAGGAAGAACGGGTCTGAAAACAGTCTGGAACTTCTTTAGATTTAAATAAACAATTCTTATCTTTGTGGGTTTTTAAAAAAATTTTTCCAAAAGCGTAAATAATTCTTAGACGGCAAAAATGCCAACATCATTGAACTGTTTGGAATTCAAAAGGAATGGCGCGGAGAATTTTGAGATTGGAAATCTAAACTCTTGATTTACGAAAGGCTTCAGTTACCAACTATCCTCTCAACCGACACGACAGCTAGGAACGTACTGGAAAGTCTCCAATTGCAGCTGTCTCTAGACGGTGCAAAAAAAATGTATAAGTATCAATCGAAGTGTGCCCTAAGTGAATAATTCCAACATCGGTTGCACGATACCAGAACACGATTATTTCTCTCAAAAAATTGGATGCAACCAGAATTTACATAAATTCTGGACCAAAAAAAAAAAGAAACATAAAAGTAATGGGTAAGATTTCCTCTCTCTCGCTCTCCTCTCTCTCTCTCTCTCTCTCTCTCTCTCTCTCTCTCTCTCTCTCTCTCTCTCTCCATCAAGCTTCCTTTATTTGGGAGGTGGGGCGTAGCACTTCTTACCGTAATTAGAATAAATTTGCCTGTTTATTCAACATACTTTGAAGCACTTCCTCATAGAAATTTCATTCCAATTTGAGGCATTGACAACCTGTTCAAGTAACCCGTGCAGTTCTGATCTGGCCTCCTGCCTTCAGCTGAGCACACACAAAAAAAGAAAAAGCAAAAACTTGGAGTTGTAACAGTGTTCGGAATAATGACAGTAATATACACAGATTATGTCTTTAAATACAGAGAAAGCTTCTTCAACATCACAGACATTGCAAAGCCACTTTTCCCTTCAAGGATGATTATGATTTGTAACTGTGGCTGTTGTCATTTACCAATTAACCGTTGTCAGTGTTTGCACTTAAAGTATCTTTTTCTCCTTTTTCAACACAAGAAACCTCTATCAAATTTGACGACCCGAATCATAAGTACCGTCAGTTGAAGAAAAATAAAACCATTGCACAGACTTTAAGTCAGGTTTCAAGGAGGTTCCAGTGGAACATATTTAAAAGGCTTTTTTTTTTCAAAATCACATTCAGAAACTGGTGTCTCAATGATACGTCACAAATCAGAAAACTGCTTTATCAGGGATATGTTACAACTGATGTAATGTCATTTGATTTATTTGAGTAACTTCAGAACATTCAAAGGGACAAACTTGACTTCTTTCGCCAGTTTCCATGTGGCTGCGCGCGTGTCTCATTTCATCGCTCTGACAATCTGGCACTGCTTTGTGTTTATCCCAGGTCCCTTGTGCCGTCGGAACAAACAACAGTCGTACGAAAGACGCTATAGATTGGCTGCAGTCTAAAACGTCCCAGCAACTCCTCTACTTCAGCCTCGTTCATTCTGTTCCTGCCATCTTCGTCGCCATCTTCATTGGCTCCTACACGGATCATTTTGGCCGCAAGTGAGGCAACTTTCTGTGGGTATGTAAGGGGGAGGTGTGTGTGTGTGTGTGTGTGTGTGCGCGCGGCTGCGCGCGCGGCGCGTAGTGCATGTGTGTGTGTGTGTGTGCACGCGCGTAGGTGCATGTGTGTGTGTGTGTGTGCGCGCGCGTAGGTGCATGTGTGTGTGTGTGTGTGCGCGCGCGTAGGGGCATGGTGTGGTGTGTGTGTGTGTGTGTGTGTGTTGAGAGAGAGAGAGAGAGAGAGAGATGGGGTAGATGCAAGAATAATAGTTGTGTCTGTATGCTTGCGTTTGCGTGTGCGTGTCTTTTCTCTATCTCACAGTCACCTCTTCCTAAAGAGGTATGTTTTCACCTGCGTCCCTTTGTGTATTTGCCTGTCAACAAACTTACGTAAAAACTAAAGAGACAGCCTTAACGAAACTTGGCATGAGGAAGGAACGTAGCTCAAGAACGAACCATTAACACTGGCATGGAGCTTGCACCTTTGGAACGGATCAGGTTCCAACAACGGATCCAGGATTTACTGAACCTTGACAGAGATCAGCGCTCTCCCAGATGCTGTTCTACTTAATACATCTCTTCTCTCTCTCTCTCTCTCTCTCTCTCTCTCTCTCTCTCTCTCTCTCTCTCTCTCTCTCTCTCTCTTCTCTCGCTGTCTCTTTCTCAGTTTGAAACTGTGACCCTTCACTACATAATCACACGCTTGTCACCTTATTTACAGACTTTATGATTTATTAGATGTATGTTTCATGCTCACTCTGACCATGAAAACTGTTTTAACTTCGGGTGTTGATTTTGTGAGATCTGGACTTTATGTGATGGTTACCCTCTGACTCGCACTTTTGTCCAAACAAACAAAATCCAATTTTCATAGAATTCTGTGTAAATGTTAGTCACATAAACGGTAATGGTTTCGTGAAATTTGGCGTTTACACAAGAATTTCTTTTCAAAATTTGACAATTTCATTCAGAATTTAGATGTAACATTTTGAATTTCAGGACTGCGTTCGTAATAAAGAAAAAGAACTGTCAAGAATGTTTAGATAGTAGCATGTGCAGGGAAAAAAACTATTAGTTTCAACCAGATCTTCAAATCGATCTCTGACAACCATAACCCTCTCTTGATCACTTGCTGCAATTCCTGTCAAGTGACAAGCAACTTAGCTCATGGTGGAAGGTCGCATTTTGCCAGAACTGAGTAATCATCTATTGCTTGGTCAGCTGGCTGACCGCCCTGGTGAAAGAGCCAAATGCTACTGTCTGTCTTTGGTGTGGCTGCGAGGGCAACGACTACAGTTGGTTTCGTAGTTCAGGGCCGAAACACTTGTCTGAGGGGGGTTTCTTCTCGAAGACTGTATGCTGTCAAGCTCTCCTTTAGAATTTCTACCTGCTCCCTGCAGTGGCTTGGTCCATCAACTCATCTTTTACTGATTCTTTGTACCGCACACCTGATTCATAATTCTACTTCAGCATCTTCGTCAGTAATGCAGAATCCACTGCGCACACATTCTAACCAAAAACAATCCGTATCAGTAGCCAGTTCTCGTTCCCACGATCAGATTTTTGTGCTAATTGAGCTACCACTTATCATACTTGCTAGAAATTGAAGACTGAGGGGGTCTCGTGGGAGATACGGACTGCAGTAGGCGGGGCCTACCTAGGTGATGACAATCTGCTGCGGAATGCCTTATGTTGATGTGGCGCTGTTGGTCAGCTATGCTGGCATTGCATCGTAATGGGCTGTGTGACCCTTTCCACATACAGAGCGTACGTCATCGTACACACAATGATCACCATCAGTGCAGGCCTCCGGGCTGAACTGCATGCAGACCCGCTTTCCAGCTGGGCCCACGATACACTGTCGCATGCCACCATTGCTGTCTGTCTGCCTTATGTGGTGGATAGCCTTCTGCTGGGCTTGGTCCCGGAGTACCACTGGTGCCAGGTTAGGGACATCAGCGCCCCACTGGAACCCACATGCTGCCTGGCGTTGTCAGAGTCCGTCGTCAAACATCTGCACACTCTGCCACGTGCAGTGGCTGCCCAGTTCACTACTTATCTCCATTTTTTTTAATATATGATTTCACATTAAAGTCCGAGTGAGTCGTCGGCAGTACTGTCATAATTTGGCTGTTACCACAACTAAGGGTGATGGCAACACCTTTTCCAGGTTTGGTTTGGTGTTCAACTTAATGGTGATCCCACCACCTGCACCCACTTCAACCTCTGCAAGCATTGCCGTGGAGAGCAAGTCCACGCGGACAGAAAGTTAAAGCCCTCCTTTGCCTATGTCTATACTATGATCGATGACACAGCATGTTCTTTAGCCCATTCCGCAACGTCCATCTTAATTTTCCAAGCTACCTTCACTGACAAAATAAATAACAGACCTCGCCGCTTTGCCACGGCACCAGCGAAAGTGTCTAGCTGCTATTTACCCCCATCCTTTCCATCTTTCCGTCTCACTTCACTCTCTGTCTCTGTCTCTCTCTGTCTCTCTCTCTCTCTCTCTCTCTCTCTCTCTCTCTCTCACACACACACACCACCACTCACACATCCACACACACACACACACACACACACACACACACACACAGCCCATTTGCCTTCCCCACTCCTCCCCCTTGTCTAACACTTTACTCCTCCTCCTCCTCCTCCCCTCGTTTTCTCGATCCCCGCCATCCCTGGCTAGTCCCTACACAACGGCTTGTGGAAATGGGCAGTTCTAACAGTTGCCTGACATGGTAGGAGGACTTAATGCTAAATTAACGTGAAAGGAGTGGGGTTGATAGGTGAACACCCGTACTAGGGGAGGGTGGGGCAAGGGAGGAGAGTGGCGCAATTTTTCCCTTAATGGTGGGAATTGTCACATGCAAAATAGTGGAAATAACTGATTTACGCCTTAGTGGTGACCAGACAATTAGCTGATAGTAATGGTTTTTTGTTTACTCTGAGCTGTTCTCAGCAAAGAGATCAATTAGAAATTGAGCATCTGGTCTGGCATATCCAATATCAAAGGGTAATTACTTCCCTGCAATTAATCATTAAAGTTACATTGATTTCCTGATTCGCGTTGATGATTTACTGTTTAAAAAAGGGAATAAAGAGTCTAAAGGGATGTAAAAATGATGCTACATAGTTGGAAACAGATCAGTTTCCATCACATGCACAACGTAAACAAGAATCATTCTTATGTGGTCCAAAATCATTTGAATTACAACAGGTTTTCAGTTGTATATTTGACCCAGTAATTTTGAATTATGGATGTAGATTAGAGTGTTGTAGCTGTGTACAAATGGAATGGTAACCAATATATACAGAAAACCGACAACAGTGAGTGTAGACTGGCATGTTACAGCAGTATAACAATAATAGCAAGAACACATCACCAACACCGCAACAATTATGGATGCAGACTGATGTATTGTAAAGTTTTGTTAGTGGTGTAGTAACACCAGTACGCAGACCGCCAACTGTAGTGACTGTAGACTGGGGTGTTGTATCAATAGTATCAGCAAGGGCACAAAATCAAGGTTGGTCTAGGATGTGGTCTCGGCTCCTATGTTGTGGCAATAGAGTAGTAACAGCAGGTTCACAGAATCAAAATGGCCGCCATAGTTCTAAGTTTCAGCAGGACGAAATGAACAATTGTTATTACGTCAGGTTTCTGGTTCTGGCGCCAATGGTGGGCGGGTTCTTGAAATCCATGGTCACCATGCTGGTCATGTACTTGAAACTGGACGTCGAACTCCTCTACCTGGCCTTTGTTTTGGAGGGGGTCCTGGGGTCCGTCCACGTTATGACCCTGGGACTGTTCGCCGCCATTGCTGACGTCACCATCTCCGCGAAACAGCGCGTGCTGATGTTCGCCTTGCTAGAAATCAGCGTGGCCCTATCTGGGGCAGTGTCCCAGGTGAGGTGTGTGTGGCTGGCTGGTTGATTGTTTTATTTAGCGGGAGAACATGGGAGGGGGGGCAATGATTGATTTGTATTCGTGTATTCAGAAAATGGCTCATTCCCAACAGATACAAGCACTTATACCATGAAAAGAGCACCGTTTTGCCTTTTGTTTTGTTTACATTTGTTTGTGAAACATTTTTTATATAGATACATCTTTCTTCAAATTTGATAAAAGTTGGCCTCCGCACAAATGTACACTTTTCTTCGCAAGAAACAAAAAAAGGCAACATCGCGCAGAAAAACAACAAAAAATCGACTGAGACTTGCCTTTAATTGAACACCCAGTAGAAAAATAAGTGATGGTTTTTTAATTGTACGTTAGAAATTATAACGAACATTTCAGTGGGTCGTAACGACTCTTTAAAGAGGCAACATGTGTTGTTGTTAGTGTAGTCATGAGACAAAACACGAAGCTGTTCTCATTTCATCGTTAGTTTGAAAGTCAGTAAGAGATAGGTGAGTAAAGTACATTACAACACATAGCTTATCAGAATCTGAAAGAAGCGATTAAGTGTTCATCTTATTGCATATAAATATGTGAATAAGTGAAGTTTTGGGGTGAATACTATGCAGATTAATACATTCTTTGCACGGAAAAATACAGTATTGTACAGTACATTTCAAAGCACTGTAGTCCTATGTGTGTGAGGGGGGTGGGGGAGGGAGGGGGGATGAACAGAAACTAACGAAGAAACATACATCTATTAGCACAATATCCTGTTCTTTCTATACAGGTTTCTCGGTTATGTTTTGATGTCAGTTTGTTTTTTTTTTCTCTCTCTCTCTCTCGTCCTTTTATTGTGTTTGTGTGTCTGTGTGTACGCGCGCGCGTGCGCACGCGTGTTGTCACGTAGTCATTTACACGACCTACAGCACAAAGTATAAAAATACAAAACAGATCTATTGTACACATGCTGATATTTTACATAAAGAGTGACGCCGAACACAAATGGCTGCAAATTGGGCGCTTACTATTTTCCCAACCAGTTTTTACAGAAATGAGACGATGGACCCAGTAGGCTTACCGAGTGCTTCATTTTAGATTGCTTGTAGCCCACAATCAAACATGAAAAGTATGAAAACAAATGCTGATGGAATGAGCCGCCATATAAACATAACAAACGTTGAAGGGGCCAGTCTCATCCTACTGGTCTTTGTCAGGCGGGAAAACAACCAGCAAACAAACGAAGGAAATAAACGTGTAGTGGGGAGAAACAAATGAAGGTGAAGGAGTCCTCAGTTACTATAGAAATGGTTGAAAGGAGATGGATTGAAAGGGCGGATAGCAGAGGGTTGGTGGAAAGGGGAAATGAGTTGAAAAGGATGACGTAGAAATATGACTACTGAATTCTTCACTGACAGCAATGGGAATCATTGAGTCCCGTATTTTGAACAGAACCATGTGTATATTGAACAAAACATTTTCTGTTATTTGAACAGAACCATGTGTATATTGAACAAAACATTTTCTGTTATTTGAACAGAACCATGTGTATATTGAACAAAACATTTTCTGTTATTTGAACAGAACCATGTGTATGTTGAACAAAACATTTTCTGTTATTTGAACAGAACCATGTGTATATTGAACAAAACATTTTCTGTTATTTGAACAGAACCATGTGTATATTGAACAAAACATTTTCTGTTATTTGAACAGAACCATGTGTATATTGAACAAAACATTTTCTGTTATTTGAACAGAACCATGTGTATATTGAACAAAACATTTTCTGTTATTTGAACAGAACCATGTGTATGTTGAACAAAACATTTTCTGTTATTTGAACAGAACCATGTGTATATTGAACAAAACATTTTCTGTTATTTGAACAGAACCATGTGTATATTGAACAAAACATTTTCTGTAATTTGAACGGAGCCGGAGTCGGCATTCGTCTCCTGGATGAGAACTCTGCACGTCCGTCCTCTGTTTTGTTTTGTTACCTCTGCCAGCGAAGTTACGTGTTTACTCGTGTCTGTTGCTGTGCTTGTTTGTCTTTCAAGATTAAACAACCTGATCTAAACTTATTTCGATGACACCAGATGGAAAGACGGAATGCGGACCTTAAACGCACAGTTAAATGTTGGTGCTGACGCCGGATGAAAGCAGATCCAGGGCTCTTTATTTCTAATGTTGTTGAATGCGGCATTTTTCGATATTTTCTTTCATTCCTCAAGAAATGATGCGTTGACCTCCATTGAAAAAAACTTTAGGCTTAATAATTGTACTGATGTCTGCGAAGTCGTAAGCTTTGGTGTGGATTCTATGAACAACCTGAGCCAGGTGAGCAAAATAACATTCAAAGTTGTGGTGACGGAAGATAGTTTATTTTGAGGAGGGCGAGGGGTGGGGATGGGGAGGGGGGGCAATCTGAAATGACAAATTCACAAAAATGTCACTGGAGTCTTCCTTCTGTTTAAGAAGAAAAAGGGGGTGGGGAACCTTATCTTCCAATTTTCATAAAAGCGAAGGAGAGAGAGAGGGGAGGGGGGGGGGGCACAGAAACACACTACTTTTGTAAACCTGAAACCTATTGAATTTCATGGAGATTGGCATTATGATTAAAAATCAGTTCAAAATGATGACATTCAAAGCGTAATTTAGTATAGTTCATTTGGAACAAACTAACGTTCAAGCAAACCTAGAAAGAAAACAAAATAATCTCCAAACACACAGGAGTATAATTTTATGTATGAATGTCTTATGCGTGTGCTGTAATGAACAAGGTTGATGAGGAAAAAAAAGTTCTTGAATAGACTAGCTTTCAGGTGTATTTCCATTGCGTTGTTTAGTGGTCATCTCTGCACAGCTTTAATTCCTTTGCCAGCCACCTACTCCCCATCCCTACCCACCCCAGAATCCTTACACTTCTTCCTCTCACCACATGCATTCAATGACAAGTGGAGTCACTATGCAAATGCATGTGGCTGATGTTTTACAGATTGGCACAGGCTTTCTGATTGACGCCCTCGGGTTCGTGGTGCCCAGTTTGATCATCACCTGTCTGTTCTTCCTGGGTTGTCTCTGCATCCTCTTCTTCATGCCAGAGACACTGCGCACGAAACCAGAACGTCTGGTGCTCAACCCGCTCGTCCATCTGCGAAAGGTAATTTATGATTGAAAATACAAAGGGGATGGTGGAGATGATGATAGTGGTTTATCATGTTGATGGTGATAACGATAATGAATGGGGTTTTTTTTGTTTGTTTTTGTTTTTGTTTTTTTTGTTATCTTCAAACCGGAGTCACAGTGGGCACCTTTTACGAATTTTCAAACAGATGAAATACGTACTGTGTACGGCGGACCTCATCGAATTGCTAGTGATTCTTTCAGTGTAACTGTGTCCCTGCCTTAAGAAATTCTGTGCCAGTTTTTTTTTTTCTTTTCAGTCACGCCTTTTGACCTTTTTTTTTTTTTTTTTTGAAAGGACATTAAAGTAAATCCGCCACATAACAGGGACAAACAAAGTACAAGACAAACACGCCCATCTTGTGCCGAATTTGAGAAGATAAGTGATTGATTGCTGGTTCCTCGTTTTCATTCTCCACAATGCTGTTTATCTTGCCTGAAAAAGAATTAAGAAGTCGAAACGCGTCCTGCTTTGGCTAGTAATTTGCGCACGTGCTTACACACACACACACACACACACACACACACACACACACACACACACACACACACACAATTTCAATTCAATTCAATTCAAATTTAATCCTTTGACCCCTGTTGGGGCATGGAGGATACAAATGTAACAAAGAGAAATACGAAACTCACTCAGAACAATGTGTGAACATAGTTGCGAAATGCTGAATTCTGGTGAACTGTAATGATCTCATTAAACAATCTTCCCATTTTTTAGAAACTGACTAATATTCAAACAAATGCGTCTTCCTTTTTGAAATAAATTACAAAAGTTGAAAACAGACTTTGGTTTTAGATATTTTTTAGGGATGAATTTTTCACGAAGTTCATTATATTTTGGACATTCCATGATGCAATGAAATTCATCTCCAATTTCACCCATTTCACAGTTACGACAAATACGCAATTCTCTTGGAACATTATGGTGTCTTCCAATTTCAATTTGCAATTTATGGTTACTACATCGAAATTTAAATAAAGATATAACATAAATATCTGGTAAGGTAGAAATATAATGTTCTTTTCCAAAGACAGTCTTTACACTTTTATAGAATACACACTTGTTGCTGTTTTCAAGAGAACTGCGCCAATCACGAGCATAATTATTTTGCAACTCCTTTTTAACACACTTACATAAGTTACTTCTGTTTGTGAATGAATGAGATTCCCAAACACAATCAAAACCAGTTTCAAATAAAATGCTTTTAACATAACTAAGCCATGGTGAAACGAAAATTCCTTTTGTATATAGTTCATGTAAGATATTATATACTTTGTTTGAATACTTCTTAGAATCAGGAACAACTAAGTTAGCCCAGAACCTTATCATTCTCACTTTAATCAGTACAGATAAAGGATAGATTCCGGTTTCACCATAAATCATTGAAGTCATTGTAGTTTTATTTAATCTCTCTCTCACACACACACACACACACACACACACACACACACACACACACACATACACACACACACACACACACACACACACACACACACACACAAACACACACGACTATCATCACCATCACCACAACCCCGAGACACAGCCCAGCACATCTCCAGCAGGTAGTTCCATCAAAGCTGACTGATGACTCTCTGTGATCTCTCATCTCCTTGGCCAGGTGTTTGGCTTCTACTTTTTGGAAGGCACCGCGCACAAGCGAGCCCTGTTCATCTGCGGCCAGAGCATCGTCTTCATCGTCATCATGATCAACATGGGCCGCATCCCCGTGGAGACGTTGTTTGAGATGCAGTCGCCCCTCTGCTGGGGGTCCATCAAGATCGGCGTCTTTACGGGGGTCCGTATGCTGCTTCAGAATTTGGTGGGCGTTGGAACCTTGAAGGTGTGTAAAATTGTGGTCTGTCTGGTTCATAGGAATCGCTGTTTGTGAGAAAGGGTAGGTGGGGGGCGGGGGGAGGGGGGGGGGGAGGCAGTGGGTATCATGCGTTCGTCAGACTTTCCTATTCCAGAACGCAACGCTGGAGAGAAGCTCTCAACGCCTGCGATGATCAACCTTCCTAACCGGTTAACCACTTTTGGTGTTAATGAGAAATGTAGCTCACAGAAATATATATGTAAGGTTTCAGTGAACACTGGAATTCCCATGTAGTGCTTGTTTGGAACGTCTGTATGTGTTGTTCGCACTGGTGCGATATGCATAGGCCTACATCTCAATGGTTGTACTTAGGGAGATAAGAAGCACTCTGGTGGCGCCTAACATCATTGCGATTAGGATGTTGCTCAAAGAATGGGAAACACTTCATTCGTCGAAACCCACCTAGACAAGATCTCAGACAATAAGAAACTGTCACACCGTATAAGGGTAGTGTTGGCAAAGTCAGATCACTCTCCATCTTTTAATTTGCCTTTGTTTCTTTCTTTCCTGGCTTTAAAACCTGGCAGGTAAAGGAACTCCTTCCTCCCATCCGACTCCTCCCTCTGGGTCACTTTCGGACTGTTTCCATTCCACGTGGTAGAAAAACAAAGCCATGTCTGTTTCTTTCTCTCAGTATGCGGGGTTACTTTAAGGGGCTTTCCGCCGAACAAGGCAGAGAAACAAAGATTTCTGAGTGTTTCGTTTGTGGTGTGCGGGAGGCGTACGTAGGACTTAACTTTAGGAGCTTTTCCCTCCAACAGAGCAGAAAAAAAAAAACAACAAAGTAATTGTTGGGCCTACCTCTGTCTCTGGTGGTGCGTTTGAGACTGGGGATGAGGTAAGATTTGTTCACTGACACGGATTGTCTTTGGGAATTACGTTAAAATTTGTTCACTGACACGGACTGTCTTCCCAATAATGACACTGGAAGCAGAACCAGTTAGATCAGAAAAATTGCCTGATCACTGCTGTTTGACGACAATAGTTTTGGGTTGAAGGAAAGGTCATGCTGGATGAAGCTTGTCAGAATCTGTGTCCATATGATTGGCACGGTGTGTTGTTGGTGGTTTCAGGTGACGGCACAGTGTGTTGTTGGTTTCAGGTGACGGCACAGTGTGTTGTTGATGGTTTCAGGTGACGGCACAGTGTGTTGTTGGTTTCAGGTGACGGCACAGTGTGTTGTTGATGGTTTCAGGTGACGGCACAGTGTGTTGTTGATGGGTTTCAGGTGACGGCACAGTGTGTTGTTGGTTTCAGGTGACGGCACAGTGTGTTGTTGGTTTCAGGTGACGGCACAGTGTGTTGTTGATGGTTTCAGGTGACGGCACAGTGTGTTGTTGATGGGTTTCAGGTGACGGCACAGTGTGTTGTTGATGGTTTCAGGTGACAGCACAGTGTGTTGTTGGTTTCAGGTGACGGCACAGTGTGTTGTTGATGGTTTCAGGTGACGGCACAGTGGGTTGTTGATGGTTTCAGGTGACGGCACAGTGTGTTGTTGATGGTTTCAGGTGACGGCACAGTGGGTTGTTGATGGTTTCAGGTGACGGCACAGTGGGTTGTTGATGGTTTCAGGTGACGGCACAGTGGGTTGTTGATGGTTTCAGGTGACGGCACAGTGGATTGTTGATGGTTTCAGGTGACGGCACAGTGTGTTGTTGATGGTTTCAGGTGACGGCACAATGTGTTGTTGATGGTTTCAGGTGACGGCACAGTGTGTTGTTGATGGTTTCAGGTGACGGCACAGTGTGTTGTTGATGGTTTCAGGTGACGGCACAGTGGGTTGTTGATGGTTTCAGGTGACGGCACAGTGTGTTTTTGATGGTTTCAGGTGACGGCACGGTGTGTTGTTGATGGTTTCAGGTGACGGCACAGTGGGTTGTTGATGGTTTCAGGTGACGGCACAGTGTGTTCTTAGTGGTTTCAGGTGACGGCACAGTGGGTTGTTGATGGTTTCAGGTGACGGCACAGTGGGTTGTTGATGGTTTCAGGTGACGGCACAGTGTTGTTGATGGTTCCAGGTGACGGCACAGTGTGTTGTTGATGGTTTCAGGTGACGGCACAGTGTGTTTTTTATGGTTTCAGGTGACGGCACAGTGTGTTGTTGATGGTTTCAGGTGACGGCACAGTGTGCTGTTGATGGTTTCAGGTGATGTCCAACTTTGTGCCCCTGGAGGTGATCGGCGTGGTGGGGCTGGTGTCCGGCTTCACAGGCTTCATCATCCAGTCCCTGGCTGACGTGGATCTCATGATGTACATCAGTACGTAGGCAGCTTCACAATGGGTGATAGTGATAGTGGTGATTGTGATGAATGCATATGCAGCACCACGTCCCAGAGGTAAATAGAAAGAAAACGACCAAAGAGATGAGAGAGATCACAGAAAAATATGTCAGCTTCAATGGAAACTACCCACTGGAGGGGTGTTGGGCTGTGTCGTGCAGTTGTGATGATGGTAATGGTAGTCCTCTGTGTGTGTGTGTGTGTGTGTGTGTGTGTGTGTGTTGTGTGTGCGCGTGCGTGCGTGCGCGCGCGCGCGCGCGCGCGGCGTGTGTGTGTGTGTGTGCGTGCGTCTACGCTTCGCAGGAAGTGGTGAAGTTGAATATGCTCAAAGTATGCACCCGTGTCCACACATGCACATACACACAGAGGAACACGCATGCAAACACGCAAGCACACACGCGCGCGCATTTACACACACACACACACACACACACACACACACACACACACACACACACACACACACACACACACAGGTGTTTTAAGATTTTTTTTATATAGAAGAAATAGGAAATTGGGGGACAAAAAAATATAGAAGATAAAAGAAAGAAAAAAAAAGATTTTACGGAACATGACCATTGCAACAGTCAAGTCTGGATAATACAAAAGAAAAACAAAGTTAAGCAGAACAAGAAGCATGCAAAGCGTGTTTATCAAAGGTCCGTCGCTGCTATCAATGAAACTGGAATTTCTAACAGGGCTTGGGAAGCAAAAGGTCTAACACAATAATTGACCAACTGACTTTTGAGCCCTAGAACAGGACATGGTCTATCATTGTTCAGTTTGAAGCTTGTTTTGCGCCATCCGGTTTTTTTCTCATTCAGTCAGTTGGTTTGTTTTAGTTTAGAGATAAGATGAATAGAATAGACCTGCTAGAATGTATTCGAGTTCGGAAGAGTTTGTTGGCAGATTATTGTTGGTAAGAGATCGATAGTTCTGTGTAAAAATTAGTCAACGATGTGAGAAGTTCTGTGTAAGGTACAATTAAAAAAAAAGGATTAATGATCTACACACAGCTCCATTTTTTTCTTTTGTTTCCCTGTTAAGATTATATTCTACCTGATATAACTGGTTATGAACACATCATATAGTTCTGATTTGTCCTGCCAACTGTTAAACATATTTCATTCAAACCTTTACTTATAACCTGAAAATCTCAGCATTGATCCTGAGCAACTTAGGCAACTTACAATTACTGCCCAGTGTTGGGCTTGTCATTCCTGTCCTAGGTCCTTGAACAAATTGTTCTGTTCTGATTTTTGACCCATTTAGATACAAAATTTTGACTACCTTGCACCCATCCATTCAGCCTGTTGAAATATCACCAGACTAATTTGTGTTGTTGTGAGTTGTAAATGATCTGCTATGGGCATTTGATTAACGCTGTGTGTTAATTCTTTTGTTGCCGGATTGGTCCATTTGATACATTGATACTGTCTTTTTTTCATAATAAGGTTGCCATTCTGCTTTTAATGAAATGGAACGATTCTCAGACGGTTTAACCGTATTTTAAATGCAAGGGTCGCTTACGTTGAATCAAATCTGTAGCATCAGAACTAAACTATGGTATCCCCCAAGGTCCTATGTTTGGGCCCATAATTTACACTATATACATCAGGTTTCTAATTTTCTCGCTATTGAATCAGATTCTTAGTATGTGTGTGGGTGTAATTGTTTTGTAGAGGGAGGAGGGTGTGTGTATGTGTGTGCACCTGTGTGCGCGCGTGCGCGCGCGCGCGCGCGCGCGCGCGTGTGTGGTGTGTGTGTGTGTGTGTGTGTGTGTGTGTGTGTGTGTGTTTGCCTGTCAACAAATATAGTAAATATCTAAATGCATGTACAAAAATACGTACAAACAAATGTACACATCAGACCACAATCATGGAAGAATATAGGCAAAGAGTTTTGACGACAGATTATAAATATCTGAATATGAAATGTGTGTGTGTGTGTGTGTGTGTGTGTGTGTGTGTGTGTGTGTGTGTGTGTGTGTGTGCAGGTGGTGTGGTGGGTATGTGGATCACAGTGGTCGGCCCCATTGCGCGGACTCTGATGTCCAGGATGGTGCCCCCAGACAGACAGGGTGAGTCTTGATGCCGTCACCTTCACATCCTTTTCAGCCCGTTCATTCATTCGTGAGAGTTCTCTCCCTTTATTTTCCGTGGAAACTGTACCTTTTTGGTGGTGTTTGACCAAAGATAGTACGCCCTCCGTAAGGCGTACTATCTTTGGTTTGACTCATATTGTGTAACAAATGAGTCCATGTAACAACGATGTAATTTTTGTCTGTGTGTGAGTGCACTTTTGCGTAGTAAACTTTAACATTAGCATTTTAGCAGAAAGTGCAGACTTTAGGTTAATCAGACTTAGCAGAATGAGAGATGTTGTCAAAATCTATCTGGTCGTCTCACACGTGAAGTGGTCACGGAATCTTAGCTGCCGCAAATCTGAGATTAACATTTTCTGCAAATAGTCATCTTCAGTCACTTATAACCATTACTTTATACGCCAGTTAAAGGTGTTGAATGATGTAATATGCGAAAACTGTAACATACGTCAAGCTACATTTTGTCAGAGTCAGGCCATTTAATGCCATTTGGACATACTTTAATTGCACTATCTTCTGAATGTGCCCGTCTGCTGCTGGTATTGATGTCTACCGTGTGTATGGTTCTGGCAGGAGCGCTGTTTGCCAGTTTGTCTGCGGTGGAGACGTTGTGCAATTTAACGGCCAGTCTGGTCTTCAACGGCGTGTACTCCGCCACTACGGGCCACTTTCCTGGAGCCGTCTTCTTCTGATGGCCGCCCTGCTCATCGCGGACTGTGCCTTGTTGGTGTGAGTGTCCTCTGTGTGTGTGTGTCTGTGTGTGTGTGTGTGTGTCCTCTTGTGTGTGTGTGTGTGTGTGTGTGTGTGTGTGTGTGTGTGTGTCCTCTGTGTGTGTGTGTGTGTGTCTGTGTGTCCTCTGAGTGTGTGTGTGTGAGTGTGTGTGTGTGTGTCTGTGTGTGTGTGTGTGTGTGTGTGTGTGTGTGTGTGTGTCTGTGTGTGTGTGTGTGTTGTGTGTGTGTCTGTGTGTTTTTTGTGTCTGTGTGTGTGTGTGTGTGTCTGTGTGCGTGTGTGTGTGTGTGTGTTTCCCCAGTTTTATGTCTTTACACTTAACTCATTTTTGCCTGCTTTTTTTTCCCAGCAGATTCGATCTTTTCAAGGTCTTCAAACTTCTTGAAAAATTGTGATTTCAGTCAAGATGAAAAGTGATTTGTATCTGTTATTTTCGTTTTTTTCTTCAGGAAACTGGAAGACATAGGGAAATCTCAGAAAGGGATGTCTTCCCTGAGTAATGGAAGTTTCAATTATCCGTGTCAGTTCAGGTTCCTAATGGTTACTTACCTTACGACTGATGACAAGTTTCAGTGGTATGGATACAGTATTAAAGTATACGTGATGTTTCTCTGCCTTACCCGTCACTTTCTATACCGTTGAAAAACAAAATAGTAATCGTGAAAAATCCGGGGGAAAATGTTTGAAATTTTTGAGTGAAAGTTGTATTAACCTGTTAAAATTCAAATCTCATTATACCAGGAGACTGCTGTCTTTGCAGGAAAGAGAAATTGGTGGATTCTGATCAACATGCAGCAAAATGTTAATGTTCGTTTCAAATGAAATTGATGAGGCATAGGGGAAAAAAGCGAGAATAAACGTATTCCTTTTTGTACAAAAGACTAGATTCGTCATGAAGTGCTATTTTCAAGAATATATTCAGACTGAATCCTTTCAAAACCGAATGCAGTTGTATGTCATGTGTGTTTGGGTTAACCTTTAACCTTTCAGCGAGTGGTACTTTTTTTAAGTGTGCTTCAGAGACATGTGTCATTACGGTTACAATCAGAAAAGTACGCATTTTGTCATCAAAGATTCTTAGCAGATCGAAAACAGACACTCCAAAGAATGATGTGTCCCGGTTGAGTTACCCTGTCCTCGTGTGTCCTTCGGATCTTCTTCTTCTTCTTCTTCTTCTCTCTCTCTTTCTCTCTCTCTCTCTCTGAAAAAAGTCCCCTGGTTGTGAACTGGCCCTCTTGATCACAGTCCCCAGCATAGGAGAGAAATCCTCAGCCAGGACCGATAACTCTCTCAGTCAGGAGAAACATGTGGAGGTCAGCATGACGACCTGGTGCTTTGGCATTTACACTCTCAGCAGAGTCGGAAGAGATTTGAAGGTGCATGGCGAGTGGGTGGGGAGGAAGGCTTGGAGAGCAACAACATTTTTATAATCTGGGCGGGGTGTTTTATGGTTACGTCCCCCTACCCTACCCACCCCCACCCATCCCCGCTCCCAGGCCCCACTTTTTTCTTCTTTTTTTTTAAAGATCTTGGATACGATGAGAGCTTTGATGGAAACGCTACCATTTTCAAGGGACATAATCACGTCTAGCAAGATGCCCCTGCTCCTCCTGCACGCCCACGAACACTCCTACCTGCACCCCTCCCCACCACTCCCCCTCCCCCCCCTCCCCCCCCCCCACCCCACCCCTTCGTCTCTGGAGCAGGGTGCCGAGCTCGTCAGCCGTCTGCAGCGAAGGTCATTTGTTTGCCATACACACCTCTCTCTCCACCTGTGAAGGCACGAGAGGCAGTCTCCCTGCTCTTTGAAGATCATCTTGTCAAAGAGTTCAGGAGGGTTTTTTCCCCATCATAATCCACGTTTCTGTTGCTTTCTGGGGAGACATATGATGGCATGGAGGAAATATTATCAAGTTCCATGCCTGCGTTACAAAACATTTTTTTTTTTTTTTTTTTTTTTTTTTGGTCATTACTCATTGAACATTGTCATACAGAGCAAATTTCTTAAATCTGTTTCTATTTCATGAAAAGTCCAGTGACAATCATGCTATGACCATAAACGGACGGGTGGGCTCTAATACTGTCCAAAAAAAAGAAACGCATACTTTTTAATGTCTTCACTATGGATGCCAAAGCACTGGTAGGATGTAACCAACCTAGTGGAAAATGTTTGTTTATGTCTGTGCTTCATGTGTGCTCACGCATTCAGCGCCAGTCGGAGAGCACGTGCACAAAATGGCCACTTGGACCATTTTTTTCATTTTTTGGTCGTGCTTTGCGCCTGAGTGAGGCAAATTCATGCACGTTTTGGTGAATGAATGCACAAAGGAAGGCAAACAAATCATACACACAATGAGTCATTCTGAGGAAAACCAGTCCTGAATACAAAGTGCAAAGATGCCACGACTCAGCAAGAACGTGAGAACACACTGGGGCGTTTGCAAGCTGGGCAAAGTCAGCCTGAAGTCGCCCGACTTCAACGTGAGCCAGAGCACCCTCAGCAGGCTTCTGAGTCGTCATCGCATCAGCGGCTCCACGGCAGACCGACCACACTCAGGAAGACCTTTGGCAACAACTCCAGCTCAACACCGCTACATCCGGGTCAGCCTCCTGCGAAATCGCTTTCAGTCAGCTTCACCAACCGCCCAGCAGTTATCCAGAGGTCAAAGAATCTCTGACCAGCCTGTACGGAATCACCTGCATGCTGCAGGGCTATGGGCTTGCAGATCTGTCAGAGAACCTGTCCTCACACAGCGTCATCGTGGGAACAGGCCGCAGTGGGCAACTCAGCATCGTCCCTGGACCCTCAGGAACCACTGGAACAGGGTCTGGTTTTCAGACGAGTCTTTCATCCTGCTCCAGCGTCATGACAGGAGGAAGGGGGGTGTACCACAGACATGGCAAGCGCTTTGCGCAGAACTGCATGGATGAGGCACCTGCCTATGGTGGTGGGGGCGTCATGGTGTGGAGGGGGGGGGGGGGGGCGAGCATCCACAATGCTGGCAGGAGTCCCCTGGTGCTAGTCCAAGGAACGCTCAACGTCCAAAGGTATGTGGCTAAAATTCTCCAGCGTCATGTCCTGCCTCTTATAGCCGGGCCTCGCACGCTGTTCTAACAGGACAACGCCAGGCCTCATACTGCATGACGAACAATGCAAACCATCGCCAACAACATCAACGTTCTTCCTTGGCCTTCAGTGTCGTCAGATCTCAACCCCATTGAATACATATGGAATGAGCTGGACAGACGTGTCCAGGCGCGAGTGCACGCTCCTGACAACGTCAAGGAGCTGTTCACCGCCCTCCAGGAGGGGTGGTACACATGCCAGCAGAGGTGATCTGCAATGTGATCCGCTCCACGCCAGCCAGGTGCCAGGCCGTTGCTACTGCAGGTGGTGGACATACCCCTTACTGAGTCCTCGCTGCCTGGAAGGGTGTGTATCGGAAATAAAACAGGAAGTGAATGGCCTATGAAACAAACAAAATTCTGTTGTGAAATGATTTCAATCGAATTTTTGCTAAATTAATGAAATTTGAAATAAATGTTCTTCAACAAAAGTATGCATTTCTTTTTTTTTTTTAACAGTATATGTGGCACCGCAGATCTGCAATATGGTAATGACATAGTTCAGTCTGGGGAAAATGAGTGAAGATACAGGTGATCCAGCAAAGAAATGTACTATGTGACAACTGTTGACAGAGTGTTCATGGTACATGATGACTGGTGACAGTGTTCATTGTACATTATGGCTGTTGTCTGGAGTGTTCATGGTATGTGATGACTGTTGACAGTGTTCGTAGTATATAATGACTGTTCACAGTGTTTATTGTATATAATGACTGTTCACAGTGTTCATAGCACATGATGACTGTTGACAATGTTCATAGTATATGACTACTGTTGACAGTGTTTGTACTATATGCCTGTTGACAGTGTTCATATTATTATGACTGTTGACAGTGTTCATAGAATATGATGACAGTGTGTTCATAGTGTATGATGACTCTTCACAATGTATTCATAGCAGGTCATGACTACTGACAGCGTTCATAGTATATGACTGTTGACAGTGTTCATAGAATATGATGACTGTTGACAGTGTTCATAGTATATGAAGAGTGTTGACAGTGTTTGTACTATATGCCTGTTGGCAGTATTCATAGTACATGGTGACTTTTGACAGTGTTCATAGTACAAGCTGACTGTTGACAGTGTTCATAGTATATGACTGTTGACAGTGTGTTCATAGTATGAAGGTTGACAGTATGTTCATAGCACATGATGACTTGTCAGTGTTCATAGTATATAACTGTTGACAGTGTTCATAGTACATGATGACTGTTGACAGTGTTCATAGCAGATGTGACTGTTGACAGTGTTCATGGTATATGATGACTGTTGACAATGTTCATAGTATATGATGACTGTTGACAGAGCATTCATAGCAGATGATGACTGTTGACAGTGTTCATAATATGACTGTTGACAGTGTTCATAGTATATGATGACTGTTAAAGTGTTCATAGTATATGATGACTGTTGACAGTGTTCATGGTATATGATGACTGTTGACACTGTTCATAGTATATGATGACTGTTGACAGTGTTCATGGTATATGATGACTGTTGACAGTTGTCATAGTATATGATGACTGTTGTCAGTGTTCACAGCAGATTATGACTGTTCCAGTGTTCACAGCAGATGATGATGCGTGACAGTGTTCATAGTATATGACCGTTGACAGAGCGTTCATAGTTTATGATGACTGTTGACAGAGTGTTCATCCTGCTGTGTCGACGGTACCCTCACTTAAAGGAGGTTCAGATTGACACAGACAAACCTGACACCGGCGCTTCACCTGCACTGACGCCGCCCTATCGCAAACTTCATGATGAGACGACACGCCTCTGATCGCACTGAGAGACATCGATGTCCTTCAATGACTGAAACAGAGGTCAGTTGCAAACTTGTCCCTTCTCAATAATCCACTGTTGTCTGCCATGTTCACCAAAGATGGGAGTATGGCTTCATTAATAGTAGAATGAAAAACAACCACTGGTATTCTTGAAAGGGACGGAAGAAGAAAAGATTGATACATTTTGTTTCCAAATTTTTTTTTTTTTTTTAAGAAAAAAAAATGTGACAGTAACTACTGTTCAGCACGCTGTCTGGTTTTAGGTCAGTGTACTGTTTCCACCTCACTGAGCTGTAATCATCCTGAGTTTAGGTCAGCGGCGGCAAAGGTGTTGGCGTCATTTTTTTGCTCTGCCCAATCACTGTTTCAAAAAAGAGAAGAGGAGAGCTTGGAATCCATTGGAAGGTAAAAATGTAGATGTACAATTATGAATATCTACACATATCATTACCAGATCTCTTTACCCCTTGAGATTACATTCTTTTTTCTTTCTTTCTTTCTTTTTTTTTTTTGATGAAATGAAAATGATTCAAACGTAAATATATGTTCAAGGGCTAGTTTATCAGCTTATTGAAAATATATGCTGACATTGTCATGCACAAACAATTTAAATGTTAAAAGACCAATGTTTGGGGTTTCCATATAAATGGTAAGCTGTGTGTGTGTGTGTGTGTGTGTGTGTGTGTGTGTGTGTGTGTGTGTGAAATTCCACAGAATCTACAGCTGGGTGATCCATCCTGCAAAAGATGGCCCACTGACAAACACCGGCTGTATTAAAAAGGATATCAGCACGAATTCATTCCGGAGAAATCGAACAAAGTCACATGGAAGGACAGTTATGATATATTACAAAACATGAAAAGATGTCATTGCCGCCTTCCTGATTGCTGCAAGGAACAGAGAGAAGATTCAAAAAACAAAAAAAAAAATTAAGAACATGCTTTGTGAATGTATCAGCTGGAATAGGTCTCATTTTTAACTGCTGTTTTCCCTTTCTCTCTGTCTCTCCCTCACTTTTTTCTTTTTTTTGGGGGGGGGGGGGGGGCCGGGGGGGAGGCTAGAGAGGCGGGTGTTTTGTCATGCTTTATTTGTTGTACATGTCCCGTCTGTGCCATATTAGTCTCGCTTTTCCACCACATGCTTGCAAACACACATGCACGCACGCACACACATGCACTGCACGCACACACACACACACACACACACACACACGCACGCAGCACACACACACGCACGCACGCACACACACAACACCAACAACACACACACACACACACACAAAAGGCGATTTTCTTATTCCAACTTCTGTGATGAATTAAAACACACCACAAGATTTATAGATTCTATAGACAAAGGGCAAAAAGTGGGTGTAACAAAATGGAGTATATATGTGTAATGGAATTATTTAACAGAATTTCTTTAGTGTAACAATCATTGTTACTGGTGCAAAGTGAGCGTGTGTGTGTGTGTGTGTGTGTGTGTGTGTGTTGAGGGAAGGAGGGTTGAGGGGTTTTGCCTCCCTGTATTTTGTAAAAAAAAAATAAAAAAGTTGAACAAAAACAAAAAAAATGGAGGGGGAGAAAGACATGCAGATTTTGTTTGCAAGACAAAACAATCTAATGTACTGAAACAGCAAACAAAGCACAGCCTTCGTCAAAGAGACGTAGACTCTTTACAGTATGGTGCACCATGTGCCTAGAGGGCAGAGTGGACTTGGGCATTTAAGGGTTGGCAGAGAGAGGGAGTTTGGGGGAGGGGGTGGGTGGTGGAGGGAAGACTGCTGCATACTTTTTGTTTGGGACGAATGCACTAGCAAATGACTGAGGTCCAGCCGAAGTTTGAAGCAAATAGCCAGGGCAAAGTTGTGTGATGTGTTTTCCGTTTTCCCCCACATGTGTGTCACAGGTTATTTTCATGTTCCACAAGTCATGTTTAATTTCATGCATACATTTTTTTATTTCCTTAAACTTAGTGCCTAGTTTCTATCATGCTGGCCAAAACATGAAGTTCATGATGTTTTTTTTTTCTCTTTTGTAGTTTCTGTCAAGGCCTGTTTCTGACTCATACCATAAGACAAGCGAGTCTCTGTAATCAGATGCAATGCAACAAGTGTGTGTGTGTGTGTGTGTGTGTGTGTGTGTGTGTGTGTGTGTGTGTGTGTTCCACTGAAAACTTCAGCAATGCATTGCAGCTACCAAGGCTGACACTGGCAAAATGATAAATAAAAAATTGATGAGAGATAACTGCCATCCCCTGCCCAAAGATTTTTATGGAACAGTAAAGGCTGAAGGTTTTCATCAATATTTCAGAATAGGAACTAAGAAATGTCATCAATATTATTTGTTGCTCCCACCCTACACGTGTAAAAGGTATGTGGATGACAATTTATGCAAATAATGCAATTAGTACAATTTTGCAGTCTGCCAACATCTTATCATAAAATGCCACTTCGTCCATACAAAAAAAACACATGAAAATTATCATATCTTATAAATAGAACTGAGATTAGATGCATACATTTAATGTCTCATCAGATTTTACCGTGCAAGACTAAATGAATGCAACATTTATAGTGAATAAACAAGTAAAGCCCCACGACAGCAGCAAACTATTCTTTCTTGTTTTAGCAGTAACATGCATAAAAACTGTGATCATGACCTGAAATATATGACTGGTTCATTCTTGTTTCTTTTTCCTTTCAATTTAGAACATATGATTTTCAAAAATAGAGGATGCATGAAAACGTTTCTAAAAAACAGAATTTTTCATAAGAAGAAAGGCAGGGCAGTCATCAAAAGGACACTTTTCGCAGAAAAAGAACACAAATGCAACATGTTCTTTGGCAAGGGATTACCCCCAAAATGTGTGCTACATACAGTAAAAGCTGCAATTCTTGTATCGTATGATCAAGCTTGCAAGTTAGAATTTCCACAAACATCATCTGGCAAAATGACACAGAAAAAAAGGTTTAGAACCATGGCGCCTCAATACAGGCAGATTCATCTCCATGCTGGGTGTCCTCATCTATGAATTGAACAGACAGCGGCAGCAAGTGTACACAGCACATTTGTGGCTTCATGGTTAACATACGTGTATGAGTTCTAGATGTGTTTTGAATGCTATGACGTGCTGCCAAAGCAACCTTTGTATCGTGTTAATCAGTTGTGACTCAACACCTTCATCTTTAAAGTTCAGACATTGCTACCAAAACCAGAATTCCAGTCTCGATTCTGTTTCTGACTTAACATCACAGAACATTTCAAAATACTTCCTTTTACCTTGTAAAGTTATCATTTTTGCATTTTCCCAACACATCATTTTTGCTTCTTTTTTCTTTTCTTTTTTAATTTTTTTTTCTTTTAACATTCAAGTGTCCATGTCATCTCAAATTCTCGTCTGTCTGAATTTGCCTGGAGAGAGTGTGTGTGATCACTGGCAAACAAGTATCATTGTAGTGTGTGTCAAGAATATGCTGATGTTTGGCATGCACAAAATAAGCAGTAATAAAGAAAGGAAAAGCACACATGAATGTTTTGAAAGTGGTTTATTCAGATCTGACATTCATACAAAGTCAAAAATGAAAATAGTAAAATAAGTGGGTACGGTGGAATACATGTCAAAAACTGTCTTGATGACAATGTTAATATGATAACAAAACATGGGATCATAACATTTATTTTCCAATAGAGAAATAAGCCATTGTCCTCTTTAGACGAATTCAAAAACTCAACTTGATGAATTCTGCTTTCATTTTTAGATCAGTTAACACTACTGGTTCATTGTTTTCCAATCAGTTACCATAATCAAAATGTTCATGTACCGGCCACATTGTGTTGGTGCATTCTGTGTTTACAATCGAACCATGATTCTAGTGATGTATTGAATATAAGCTAGCCATGCTATTCAGAAACCTTGTCTCAAATGGCATTCTCCACTTAATTAAACATGCATCTGCCTCATTATACAAATATCCCTGACTGAGAAAATACTCCTGTCAGATCCGATTTTACAAATTCTAAAACAATTCTAGTGCAACAAACAAGACATAATACTGTGTAAGAACGAAATACCTACTAACTGCAAAACAAACTCTGCAGTCAATGAGAGTAGTCAAGGCAATAGCATCCCCTCTGCTTCATGCTAAAATGCACTGGACACTTAAACCAACCATGATCCACGCAAGTACACATCCACCATTGCACAAACAGAACCAAGTTTTCTGGTACAGACAGATCAGCCCATGTGTATATAAACAAGACTATTTCAGTTGAACATGTGACAATATCTAATAGGGTTCCTCCTCTTAATCTTGGACCTGTCAACATTATGCATGTACTACATCATAAGTCTTTTGTCTTCACCAAAACGTTCATTTCCAAACATGTTTGCCATTCAGTTAAAAATGAATCTGTTAATCAAAAGGGAACAATAAAATACAAAGCAGAATATGTACCTGCACAAATACGTGTATAAGTAACTAGAATGGGAAAAAAGGCGACATTTTCACAACCTGTCTAGATACAAAACCAAGACCTCTTGATTCACGAAAGACATTTAAGTGCAAAACATACCAAGAATGTTGTGGCCATATGTACACTGGATTTCATGATTTAGCTATGACACACATTGAAAGTAGCTTCTAAAAGATGAGAGAACTACCAACGCATGATCAGTTATGAAAGACAGGCACTGATAAACCATATGGCAAGAACATATAGGAAGCAAAGCAAAGCAAGGACTGAAGGAAGAGTTGCACTAGGTTCTTGTCCAATTCGAGATCAAAAACAGCTTCAGATTTAAATTATACAACTGCTTTTTTTTTTTTTTTTTTAAGAGCGCATGCAACTGGAATTCAAAAGGATCTCTTGCTGAAACTACTGAAAAGCAGCATGGAAAGATCAGCTAGAATCTATAACTGACTTGATATTCCACCTCTGATCATTCAGAATATCCCCATGCTCCTCCCCAGCGACAGACAAAGAACGAGAGAGAGCAAGCATATATGGGAACAGACATATATAGAAAGAGAATGCGAGCACAAGAAGTATATTACACAAAGAGAAGACAGTGGATGAATTTCTGTTTCCCTTCCCTCTCCCTACAGCTGGACACTGGAGTTCATTAGAATGTCTTGCTGAAACAAGTGACAAGTGGCACAAGTACATTGGCTAGAACTTACAAGAAACTTGATTTCAACTCAAACCATTCAAGACATCCTGAACCCCCCCTCCCCCAAAAAATCAGTTGGTCCACAGGAGCAAAATATCTATCGTGAAGCAATCAATAACGATATGCATGGGTGTCACAAGACCAGACACAGAACACTGATAACATTGTACGATTGAGGAAATAACTCCAAGGATCATGGACATGTCCAAAATGCGTCAATCGGGATATATCCTTGCCAAAATAACAATCTCCAGTAACTTTTCTTTTCTCTGCCATTTCTTTTACTGTCTGCTTTAAAGCCATATTGTCCAAATGCCCTCTTTATCTTCTTTGTGTGTGTGTGTGTGTGTGTGTGTATGTGTGTGTGTGTGTGTGTGTGTGTGTGTGTGTGTGCACCTAAAAATAAAATACAGATCAACTACTTACATCATCTCACAGGAGTCGTCTTTCCTTTGTGTGGGTGTGCATTTAAAATTGAAATAGAGAACCAATCACGTACAAGTCACAAGGAGTTTTCTTTCTGCGCATGTGCACCTAACACTGAAAAATGGACCAACAAATAAAATACAAGTCATAAGGAGTTTACTTTGATCGTATGTGCTCCTAAAATTGTAACACAGATCAACCAATTACATCAAAGTCGGATGGACTTTTCTTTGTGTGTATGTACACTAAAAATTAAAACATACACTGAACAATTACACCAAATCAATGGGTGTTTTCTCTGTGTATATGTGCACCTTACATTAAAACACAACAGGAGTTTTCTTTGAATGTACAAGCACCTTGAATTGAAACACAAGTCAACATTCATCTTTTCGAAGTATGTATGTGCACCTAAAACTAAACTGCAGACCAGTCAACTACATCAAGGTCACAGGGGATACAGATCAATCAATTACATCAAAGTCTTTCTTTGTGTATATGTGTATCTAAACTTGAAACATAGATCAACCAATTACATCCAACTTGCAGGGGGTGATCAAATAGGATGTAACCAACTTTGAAGAGGGACCAATAGTCAAATAGTTAACACATTTGCCTGCAGAGCTGATGGTCATCAGTTCAAACCACATATGGCGTCTGATTTGGGGGGGGGGGGGGGAGGTTGGGGGGGGCTCAAAAACCCCTCTGTCCACCAAGTAGTAAATGGGTACCCGATTCAGTTCAGGGAAGGCTAAGGACGACTGAAGGGGAGGGATTGGCTGCACCTTCCATCATGCCATCCCTTAGATGCAGCAAACCTCCAACAGTTTACTGCCCCTATGGACAACAGGCTATGGCAACTTAAAATTTTGAATAGAATCAGAGCAATAACCCCAAAATATAAAACATCAATTTTTTTTTTTTTTTTTTTTTGAGGGAAAGGATGGGGGGGGGGGGGGGGGGGGGGTAGTTTCAAAATCCTGTGTTCACCAAATAAAGCAACAAGGAACAATCACTCCCACTGATTTAACAGAAATTTGAGCAGATTCATTCTGGCTTTAAGTGTGCTCTACTGTACAGTTACACTAAAACCAGCATGGACACTGCACCTAATCCTTCTCTCCAAGATTTCATTTACATTGTAAAAAAAACAACAACTAAAAGACAGTAAGAAAGAAGAGGTAGAGAACCTCCAGATGGTAGGGAGGGGGGGGGGGGTAGTTATTTGTGCTAAGATAGCCCTCTGCATTCCGACGAGGACTGCATCAGCCAGGCACTAATGAAACCACCAAAGTGACTAAACATGTGTGTAGTACCCTCCGGTGGTTTGCTCTCCAACAATGACCTGATGTACAGCTACAGTAAACAGCTAGCGTTAGAACCGACTATGACAGTCCCTGTGGCAGTGTATGGGGAAACCAAAATGAACATGGATATTGCCACTGTCAATCCCATTGTACTATTTTGTAGCATAGCTGACCAACCAGGCCTTTTCAAGACATCATCACATCCGAAAAAATATGTCCTGTCCTGAAAGGAAACCTTAAATGAGGCAGGGATCAGTAAACATTAAATAACAAACCAGTAGGGTAACTCTTGCTCCCTTGATGAAATTGACAAGTATTTATTTCATCACAGAAAAAGAGTTATCCTGCTTGTTCATTATGTCCTGTCCTGTATGATACAACAAGCAATACAACCATTTAATAACTTATTTAGATTATATACATATATAGGATGTGCTGACTGTGCCAGCCTTTCCCTTCTTTATAATCATCAATGTAAAGAAATTTAAAACCGATGGGCACAACCACTGAGAGCACAGATGATGAAATTCTACAGACTGAAGACTACATTTCAACACCTAATTTACACAGGATAGCATCCGAAGAATTTCACAATTCTCCCATTCCCCCTAGAAATTTTGGATCTGAATTTACAGGGAGTAACGAAAAAAAAAAAATCAGCATGAAAGAAAAGCCACAAAGTTGGTGTCTTTTAGCACTTCCTCCCTCCTTGCCATCCTCCCCCTCGCCTTCCCTGCCAAAACCCTAAGGGGAACAAGCTTCTATTCCAATGATTTTCTTACTAAATTTTAATACAACTCCTCTCATTTGTAAGACGCATGGTTGCAGTCATCCTCTCTGTTAATTAACAGTCCCTGGACAAACAGTTCACAGCACCATTCAATTCATCCCTTGAATCCAAAAAACAACAAAAACACTGCTTGCTGTAGGAATCCTTTTCTGGAAAGTGGAATCTACACACCTAACAGACCAAAGTGAAGTGCCAACAAGAAGAAATGCTTGCCGCTGGAACAGCCTGAACACAATATCTCAAATGTTGAGATTTTGTCCTTCCTCCCCAAAACCTGGACACCAATCAAAGTATCTTAAACATAAATATACCCGCGTGTATTTTTCCGTCATGGTCGAAACCAAGAATTGGTGCTATCTGATCCCTTAAAAAATCTATTATTAAATATTCTGCAAAAAAAAAAGACAAGCTTCCCGTGCTTTTATGCAAAGCTTACTGGCCCTACTAGATAACAAACATTGTGACCTTGTGTAAAAGCACAACAGACATCCAAAACGCTTTCCAAAAATATTCAGAACAAATATGGTGTAAGGGGTGGTACAAAACTACTGCTTCACACAAAATCCATGACTGAGCAACTGAAAATCCATGAGTGAGCAACTGAAAATCCATGACTGAGGAAACTGTGTCACCATCACAATACACATAACAAGGATCTAACAAAAATAGTTGTCTAGAGGTACACTGAGAAAACTGAAAGACATGGTAACATCTGGATAAACACTGTGAACATCAATGGTGCTAATAATAAAAATCAGCTGCATGCTCCAGTCGAACCAAAATCCCAATCATCACCACACATGGAAAACAAAGCACCACACTACGGGTTAATTCTTTCACCCTGTTAAAGACTGTAGTTGGGACAACCTACTGTTCCCTAACCTGACAAACCAGAAAATGTACAAGTTATGATCAGACCTCTTTAGTGCAGTACTGCTGTTCTTTTTCTAATTGCAGGCTCCACAGATGCTTTGACAGACATGAGCGACAGTGGTGCTGCTAATCAACTGTTAACCACAGCATGTCAGTGGGGAATATTTTGGCAGTGGTTTTCCACATGCATGACCATTTCCATGCTCACCCACTTGAATGGGTCTCTGATCCAGTATGCCCCCACACAAGAACATCCTACCATGAGCAGGACCAAACACAATTTCATGCAACTTGCAAGACATGCAAAATCCTGCTCCAAATATCACCCACCCAACACTGCTGTACTTGAACCAGCACATAGTCGGATACTGTACTGCAGTCTGAACCTGCAACCACTGGGATCAGGTTACGTCAGTCTAGATGACCCAGGCTGGGTAACCAGGAGCACACACTCAGTAACACACCTATCACTGTTCAGGCACAAGGCAAAACATGTTTAGGCTGCATGCCATCTGCTCTCACCAGTGTCTACCATTAAACCTGGCCTTCTCCCTTCATCATAGTGAAGCTCTCCATTACTACTTCCAGTGATCCTTAGCAATGGGGCCTTCACAGGGAGGGAGGCTGGGCTTCTTTATCAGGAGCTACATCTAGTGAAGACAAGCGTTCCATCAACAGTAGAAAAGACAGACAACTCTTCCTCTCTACCCTCCCTGAACCCCTGCTCCTCAAATAAGTCTTCATTTGGAGGGTCTTAGGCAAGCCTTTTCATGCACCAACCAGTGCATTAGAACAATCTGGTACAGTGATGACCGCCTGCAATTACCAGGCAATATCTAAAACTGTTCAAGACTGATTGGGAAGGGTCGTCTTTCCATAAACTAATAGTACTTTAGAAGTAAGGCAATTCAAAACTTCAAAACAAAAACAACACAAATGTACACAGCACACTTCTTTTTAAAAAAAATGATAATAACAGAAGCTTTTAGCACCAACAAAACAAAACACAAAACCCAGTTGGAACCATACTTCATTGCAAAAGGATTTTGGCAGCAAAACAGTGCATATAAGGTAAATATCAACGGAATGAACACAAGAACCAAACGGAATGTAGAAAAAAAAAAAAAGAGACACTGTTAAAGCAAAAGTCAGAAAGAAAAAGTCCACAAGCACAGCCAGAGAAAAATAAACCAAACAGTTTTTGATCACACCACAGATGGAAACACCTTGCATTTGTTTGATACAATAAAAAGCACTTGATCGGAAGCTACACGACAGTTTCTGTCCATACATGAAATGTGAAACACACTACAACAACACCAATTCACAACGCATGAGGAAGTATGGATAGGAACAGTGTCGGCACAAATCCAACTCAAAAACAACAATTTCAGTACACACATGAAATGTACAAGCACTTGACGACAACCAAATTCATAATGCATGAGGAAGTACTGACTGGACTGCATGTTGTTGAGAAAAAAATCATTTGCTGTGATTCTACCTTGGCACAAAACAGGTTGCTGCCTTTGCTATGACATCAGCCAAAATGAAACAAAGCACAGCTGTACAGTATCTCCAACCCCCATCTCTTCCCACTCCCTCCTGAAGTTTAATTAGTAAAATAACGTAGAGGTAACCACCATGCAGCAAAGATTTCAATTCAATCAATCGATAACGGGCACACAGACACTGAAACCAATTACAAGCATAGCAACAGAAGAAATGCTGCTTGTGAATTAAAACAAACCAATGCAAATATGTCAGCAAAACAAAACAAAAAAAATGATTGTCAGAAACACTTTCATACCACAAAAAATATGTATGACCCAGGTAGTCGTAACACAGTATTGCTCTGGTCCCATGTTGATCACTGAACCACGAATCGTTTTCAACGTCTATGGGTAGGATAACATGGCAGATACCAATCACAATAAAGAGCTTCCTTTTCAAACACCAGCTCTGAAAATATGTATGCGAAACGATCTGCTCATTACCATGAAACATGTTTACGCAAGTTGGTAAATGGTGTAACCTTACACACAAATCAGAGATGAAAAACATAGTTTCTAATTCATATTCTTTCCGTTAAGAATCCCTAGAATAAAAACAAGTTAAATGTTGACTTTATGTGCTAAAGGGCAGACAGGAAAACTTTTTCTAACTAGTAATGAAACACTCTTTTTTTATTTCGATGCACTGTATATAAAAACATGATTGGTCCTTTAGTTGCACTTGCACTTCACATTCTCCAACATCTTACTACTGTTCTCCATTCAAAACAAAACTTGGAATAACTTGAACAAGGAAAACACATGTCATCACAGTTCACACCTGTTCTTTCTTTCTGGCTCAAAGTCTGGTTGCAGTCACATGCCAAGAGTAATGGATTAAATCAGTATAGGACCATACATACCATGAGTTGTACAATTCTGGCGAAAAACTTAATGGAAACAATTTGAAAAATGATTCAGTATTTCTTTCTTACCTGTCCTAAAAACAAGCAGCACTTGAAGCACACATGATCTGACTAGAGACGATAAGCTGTACTTAAATGGGGAAAAATGGAATTAAATGATTTCGTCTGAACACAGTTCTGCTCCAAATATTATCAACCAAAAAAACAGTACACACATAATTGCATATTTGAGTGCTCAAGCTCAAAGTTGGTTGGTTTGTTTTTTTACTTGAAAATGAAAAATATCTCATCGATACAAGCAAGGCTTTAAAGAAAAATCTTATACAATTATACAAAAAAAGTAATTAAAATACAGCCATCGTATCAACTCTCAAAAGAAACACGCAACGACAACATTCTCTTCCAAGCTCATTTTTCTATGCATTTTATGACGACAACAGAGAAAATCTTGCTCAAACATCAAAGAAAATGACCCTTTTACAAGAGAAAAAAAAGGATTCCTTAAAATCATGTCATTATTTCTTGTATCACTCTTCTACAGCAACCCTTTCCCACACCTAATTCACTATGCACACAGAGAATTTTTTTTTTTTCTGAGAGGGAGAAGAAGCACACGCTCAGAGACACATGTACACACACACACATACAGGTTGTGACGAGAAGAACAAGAGTAGAGGCAGAACAGAAAATGCTGCTACGCTGCAGTGGTCATACAGTGATGTCCCCATACTCTTTGTTCCACTCTTCATACTTGACCAGCGTCTCTACAGGCACGCTCCTTCGGATCCTCTTCACCGACTCCACAAAGTCAGACATTTTAATGTCTCGCACCTGGAAAGCAAACAGGTGGAGAGCTCATCGAATTGAGAGAATACATGTCCAACGGCCAAACAGAGATGCTAAATCGCTGTGGACAAAACTACAATGGCTCAACATAAACTGCCAAACCGCCGCACTAAATTTACCGGGACAAAACAGATTCTGGAAGTAAAAAGGCCAAGCTCTAGATAGCCAAACAGAGATACTCTCTCTTTGGGGACTAAGCAGATCTTGGAATTAAAAGAGCTCATCTCTTAACAACCAAATAGAGACACTTGCTCTTGGGAACAAACTGGATCCTGGAACCCTAACAGCTCCACTCTAAACAGCCACAGACACTAGCTCTTTCGAACTAGAAGGCAGAACCAAAATGGTTCAACACTTTACAGCTAAACAGAGATTCCAGCTCTTTTGGGTCTGAACAGACATAGGAACTAAAACAGTGCCACCCTAAACAGTCCAACAAAGACACTAATTCTTCAGGACCAAAAAAAAAATAGTGCAATTAAAACAACCCAACCCTAAACAGCTCAACAAAAACATTAGCTCTTAGGGGGCCTAAATGGATCCACCTTACTCTGTCAACAACTGTCAGCCTGTTGAATGGGTTACAATGGGTCACAAAGATGATAAACACACAAACGCTTTCTGACTGCTACCAATGGGCATGCTCCTCACAGGGAGGCTTTCACAGCCTTGCATCAAAATGGCGCACACCAATCATCAATCATGACTGCCTGTCATTACCTCTTTCCATCATTATTCTCTGCCTGCCTCTTTGTTTCCCCTCAGCTGTTCCCTACAAGACGATCTTTGCAAGACCGCTCAGTCTTGTATCATAGACGATACATCTCAGCTTTCTTTTCTACACTTCGGTAAGCATAAGCACACCTTCATACCTGTCAGTGTGATGGTAGATTGTTCTGTGATTTGATTCAAGATGTGCTCGGTGGAGAAGATGCCCTGTGCAATTCTGATTTTAGGAGATGCCTTGTACAATTGTTATTTTTGAAACCACTATACCTGCAGCTAAAAGGCAGGGAAAAAAACCTACAAGGAACACTTCCATCAAGTATCTTCAAATGTCAGATTCTAGTCTAACTTGCCAATGACAAGAGCATTTTCAATCCCCTATGTGCTACCAGTTTTGACTGCATAATAGTGCTGTCAGAAATTATATAATGGATTGGTCTCCACTGCAAGACTTGGTTAAATCTCCCTGAAGTTTGCCAGTATCACTATAAGAAATGAAAGCATTGTGTTTCTTGATGATAGTTGTACACAGCTTACCTTGTTTGCATCCAACGATCGCACTTCATTGACGCTGAGCTCTGAAAACACACAGAACACTTGTACCAGGAAAGAACCATTGCACTGTTTGGATTTTTCCAACGCACGCACGCACACGCACACACATACACACACTATTTATAGCTTCATGCGCAAGCGAGAATGTAGCGATGAGCTGCACTCTACATGTGCCCTACTTTTGTGCTTCAATATTGTGACTATAATCATAAGTGGCTCTCATGAGTGATTTCGCCAGGGTTCAAAACATATATGGTGGTGTGCACAAAGGACTTCATCACAGAATTTTTTACATCTCTCTCTCATTCTCCCTTGCACACTTACTTACAAACACACGCACGCACACATGCATGCACACACATGTACACACACACGCACGCATGCATGTGCACATACACACACACACACACACACACACACACACACACACACACATACACACACACTCCACGTATCTTGGAAAACAAGCGAGATCATACAAGTGCAATGTATGAAAGGTTTTTACATTCATGACTTATTCATTTCATAGTATACTGCTTAATAAATGTTAAACTTATAGTGCATTACTTGCAAAGGTGAGAAAACAGAAAAACAGCACTGAAATAACACAAAACTCTTCAGTATCACAACCATGAACAGACACGAACTGAGTGAGCAAGTCACTGAAGTCAGAACTGACCTCTGATGGGTCCTAACGCTGCGTCTTTGGCCAGTGCTGTCAGATCACTGCCGGAATAGCCATCTGTCAGCCTGCAACAGGTATCATAATCACTGTGAACCTTAGCCTTTTCACAACCAACACACCATGGTCAATGTAAACTTAATCTTTAAGTACTAATATACCTCAGTCACTGTGAATCTAAATCTTTCAACTACCCACTGTACCACTGTCACGGTAAACTTTAACCTGATTTCCAAGTCTTCGTCTTCATGGGCCATTAAATTGTCTACTCATGCTAACTTTTTTGTCAAGGTCACTTACAACATTTGTCATTAATGAAAAAGGTTGGGGAAAAAAAGTAACACTGACCAAACCATTTTGAACGTAATGCAAATGGTTGCCTTAGAAAAGGTGGCTTCGCCGACCAAAATGAAACATCTTAATGCTCAACTCTTCCCAAATAATCAGTAATGTACTGGAAAACTGACCCTCTAATGGGTAGAACTGTACGTATCAGCAGTTGGCAAGCAATGATGGATGGGCAGAATGGGACAGACCAGTAGATTAAACATTAATACTACAATCTCAACAATATTTCAGCATAACAATATAAAAGCTGAAAAAAGGGGGTGGGGGGGGGGGGGAGTTGACCACAAACTTTGCTCTAGGAACAACTATTTCTGATGTCAATCTCACTAGTTGCAGACGCTAAAGAATGGGGGAAGGGGTTGTATCTTACATGACACTACACCACCTAAATAACGCATTAAGATGTGTAGCAGTAACGGCATTTTTTTAAATGTTGGACAGCAGCAAGACTGGAACTGGTAACTTTTGACAGTGACCTTGCTGCTGAGCCAACATGGCACCCACAGTGCTGAGAGGCAGGTCAGACCTTTCACTGTACTGGTCAAGATCAGGGTGGCTTTCTCACTCACGTGGCCAGGTGGCAGAGGTCGTTCTGTGCCAGGCAGCAGCCCTGTTTGCTCAGCAGGTGTTTCAGCATCCCCAGCCGTGTCCCATGGTCCGGAATGGTGACATACACCCGCTTCGGGAACCTCCTGCACAGTGAATCAAAGCGTCAAGTCATCTACGCATTTGAAACAATCCTGTTGTAACTTTCTTTTTTTTTTTAACCTATCATTTATGGGATCAATGCCAACCTCAAGGGCTCAAAATTCAGGATACGAGGGGTTAGGGGGCAGCTCAAGTTTTGACAGCAAAGAATTTAGCATCCAGCAGCTTCAGCTGACCGATGAAGAGCTAACGAAGAAATCATGTCTTCTAATACACGCAGTTCCTGTTAAAATGCATACCCCCTCATTTAGCTCTACCAGACATTTTTTCTTTTAATTAATCACACATTTCACAAAATGACTTCCAATCCACTTTTTTAACAAATGACATCCATAAGTGTTGGTTTTTTTGTTGTTTTTTTTTTGTAAACTGCTTTTCTCGTGCTTAATTATCTAAACAAAAACCATAATTACACTCGGTGAAAAAACTGCCCTGAACAATCAGAATGCCCCTATGCATTTTGGAAAAGAACAGAGATAAATCCAGCCCTAAACACTGACCAATTATACCCGGGACTCCCAGAACAGAGATAAATCCAGCCCTAAACACGACCAAATAATACCCGGGACTCCCAGAGTGACTTCCCTTAATGTCAAGATCACTTCAATTTTTGGAGTTGTCTGTCAGTTATCCTTTGGATCAGACTAAACCGTAAAAGAAGATACAGAACAATGAAGAGTTATAATAAGACAAAGGTAAAAAGTGAAACAGAGCAAAAACCTCACAGCATTTAGCCAAAGAAAACTAAGCAGAAATGGCTGCACCAGCAGCAAAGAAAACAGGAAACCACAATCATCCTGATAGGAAACCTGAAGGCATTCCCCACTTCCTGACCTGAGAACTGCGTCATCCAGCTCCTGGGGGCGATTGGTAGCTCCCATCACCAGAATGCGATCCTCGGGACTTGAGGACACCTGGACAGGGACAGAGCGAAAGGAATGCTTTCTTTTCTATGAAATTCTATCTATGATTGTACTTGTGCAGACAGGTATTTACTTTGTTAACACTGGCAAAACAGGTAAAAAAAAAAAAAGGCAAATGAACAGAATATGAACACAAACAATAAATCATCATCTAACGCTAATCATCTATAAATTAACGACCAAACAGCAATCATCTAAATCGCAATAATCTCCCATCTCTTACTGCATAAAAAAGTTAATGTAACTCTACCAAAAAAAAACTGTGTGTTTCAATGTTCAAATGCATATTTACTTACACCATCAAACCAAATAAACTGTGTGTTTCAATGTTCAAATGCATATTTACTTACACCATCAAACTGAACTAGAAACTCCGTCTTCAGTCGACGACTGGCCTCATTTTCACCTTCTCGTCTTTCGGACAGCAGCGAATCAATCTCATCTGGAATCAAACAATCATCATTTGAATGCTACATCGACACCTTCCAATTGTGACACTTGTACAAAGTGACTGTTAACCTTCAAACTGCTGGCTGATCTGTTATACATCACCTAGTATATTTGTAGATTCACCAAGTTACATTTTTTCTTTAAACTATAATGTGATGCAGCATAACTAGAAGATACAAAGATGTAATACGTAAATAAAAATGCTTTGCCCAAGCTGCCAATTTGTTAAAACATTAACAAACATATTCGTAAATTCATATCAAACTAAAGCCTTTTTTTGTTTTACCAAAACGATACGAAATTACTCTGACCTGCAGAAAACTAAAACGCTTCTGCCCTTCCCCTATCCGTCAATTTCTTCTTCTTAAAGACAGTACCGCTGACAAAAAGGTGGCAAGTTGTTAAAGAAGCCTAGAAGCTGACCACGCATAAGAGGGTCTGAGCATGCACCTACTTTTATTATGCTATACCACATGATTGCAGAATTTAACATATTGTTATTAAAAAAACAAAAGACAGAAGAAAAAGGAAAAAAAAGACTGACCAATGAAAACAATGGTTGGCTGCAGTTGGCGTGCAGCCATGAAGAGAGTGCGTACCAGCTTCTCCCCTTCCCCAACCTGTCAACATCATCATCATTTTATTACACTTGTTAGTAACTAAACATCTCCGCCGGGCCATTTCGGTACAGGGGCATTTTTCCCTCGGAGTTAACATCAGTTCTGACTCCATTTCCCATACAGTCCTTCGAATGACACTATAAACCCAGGTTCCGTGTGTGAATGCACGCATAACATCTTGCACATACGTAAAATCCCATCACCAACTTTCAGAAGAGAAGGCCAGTTTGGCCGTTGGTATGGATGACACGTTACACATAGCATGCACCTTCCCTGAAGGTGGAGTATGGCTGCCTTAATGGCGGGATAAAAAATATCATACACACAAAACTCCACTCCCTTTGTAGGGTAGATGGGATTAATACTTGCCTGTCCATATAGGGAGTGTCCGCAGGAGCATCAGCCTGCGTATGCAGAAGAAGAAGAAGTTAGCCACTAAACTACGTTCAAACATTCCAAGCATGCTTTATTCACAATTTGTAGCATATTTTTCTTCTCTCATAATCACTCGACCAGACTGGTGCATATGTCCTGCTTGGCGTCAGTATGTCCTCCCTCGCTCGGCTTCAAGTTTATGAGTAATGGGAATTCAATCATCCTACAAAAACACCTAAATCTATGTGACTTGCCTCCCATGAATCTCAAGTCACCTCCAAACGAGTGGCTAAATGAAATCCGTGTTCCTTCCTCCTTAGCTATACAAGCACCTCTGGAGCTCTCCATATGGGCACCCCAACCACTAATGTGGTTTTACCACCTCATTGTGTTCTTGGGCATTCAAGCTTCATTCGCCTCTCCCACTCATGGCCGCAATATTCAAGCCAGTCTTCAGAAATGTTTCACAGTCAGAAGTTTAGATTCAGAAAACATTAAGCCAACCATCTCAGATGCATATGAAAACTCTTATCAAAAAAAAAAAAAAATGAAGAATAAAAAGATCACTCACCCATTTTGATGTGAGACTGGAAGCACTGATGTTGAAAAAGACAGAGTTTGACTCGTTGGCAACAGCCTTAGCCTGCAATGTACGTACCATGATTCCATCACTTCACTTGTTACAAAATAATCAATACATCATCTTCCAATTTAGTCATGGTTAACAGCCATACGCAAGGTTTGGACAAAACTCTTTTTTCTTCAATACTAAGGCAGTCAGAACACAACCTGCATTATTTGCTTCCAATAAAACAACAACAAAACACATAGATTTTGAACTTGAAAACAGATGGCTAATTTGCTGAGAAGTGAGACCCCTATTCCCTTCATGTAAAGACAACTATACACTCTGAACATACATGTTCATGTGAACGATCAGCAGTCACAGAAACACATGCATACGAAGAGGACACCACACCTCTCTACACCCCCCTCCTCCCCCCTCCTCAATTCCCTAACATGGACCAGGGATGTCTAAACAGCATGATAAATCTCACACTCATAAAAGCATACATTTGTGTGAACTTGGGGACAGCAAGTACAGATCAAGAGCAGAAGAGGAAAAAAAAAAAACTGTGAATTATACCAGCCTAGGAGGACCACAAACTGGCCCAAGCAGGTAAATAGGTAATGTTGCTTATAGCCCAGCCGACCCCAAGGGCTGTCACCGCACTGAAGTCAACTCACAAGCGCTCAAGGCCAAAGCAGAAGTCGACAGCTTCACTGTAATGAGTTTTATCAATCTTGAAATGAAGAAAGAAAAACGGTCTCCATTTTTGTGGCCATTCATGTCATGCCCTTATGATGAACCTGGTTCCTGTGTCTCTTCACGCTCATCATGTGGCAATGAAAAGTCCAGGTAAGGTACCTCAGTAAAGGCAAGTATCATGGGAACTGTTAAAGGGACAGGCAGATCAGGAGTCCCTTCTCTGGTGGGGATGAACACCCGGGCTGCGTCACAGATTACCCAATTACGGTCATCAACAGGGACCTGAGTGGGTATTGTCTGTACACGTCAGATCAGATTAGTATATACTTATGGTGGGTATTGTCTGTACACATCCGATCAGATTAGTATATACTTATCATCTGTGGACCGACTGCGCTGGCAAAGGACATACATGAACTATGTGGATGCACAGGAAGATCAGAATGTACAACGACAGAACAATGCCACTCAGAGGGTACAGATAATCAAACATTTCAAACCAAAAAAAGAAAAAGGAAGGAGGACGAACCCAAACAAAAATGCACTCAGTAACAGAACCAAGTTTTACTCTACTCCAGAGAGAAAACTGAAACCATTCTCACCAGCATCGTTTTTCCATTCCCTGGTGGGCCAAACAGTAGTAAGCCTCTTGCTGGTGCCCGCAAGCCAGTAAATAACTGGGAAAAAAAAAAGAAAAAAAAAACCTTTGAAACACTCATACTTATCATCATAGCACGCACTAATCAATACAGAAACAATGATTCCTAGCAACACTGGGCCTTCCGAGTTTTGACAGCTGAAGCACATAAACCACTAGAAGTCTGCAAATCAGGAAACACCTCATCAAACAACAAACCAAAACTGAATCAATGATTCCACTATATTGCTGAGCACCTAAGCACTACAAAATCAATCAAGCATTTTGATTATGTCCAAGTGGAAATAAACTGGACCGTAGCATTCCATGAATCGAAACATGAACAAGACACACCAGTCTAAAATATCATTCTAATCTCCTTTTCATTTCAACGTACTATTATGAACTCATTTCAACTGTGTCTACATTTTTTAACCTTATCACAAATTATATCTTTGAGTTACCTAAAGGTACATGTACCGCCAAAAACTTCTGCTTGGATGTGTGTGTGTGTGTGTGTGTGTGTGTGTGTGTGTGTGTGTGTGTGTGTGTGTGTGTGTGTGGTGTGCATGTGTTTGTTTTTTTTAACTATCTTAAAAATGTTAAAATGACAGAATGTAATCTTCCTCTCTAATTCAAAACAAATTACATAACACTCCTTTAAGATATTTGCCTTCAGCCAAAATGTGCATTAATCAGACTATCATTTGTAATACAATATTCTCAATTTCTGTAAGCAAAATCAATTATTTTCTTTTTCACTATAAGATATTACCAGGTCTTCTTCTTCTTCTGCATACGCAGGCTGATACTCCTGCAGACACTCCCTATATGGACAGGCAAGTATTAATCCCATCTACCCTACAAAGGGAGTGGAGTTTTGTGTGCATGACCAATTTTTATCCTGCCATTAAGGCAACCATACTCCATCTTCGGGGAAGGTGCACGCTATGTGTAACGTGTCATCCATATAAACGGCCAAACTGGCCTTCTCTTCCAAAAGTTGGTGATGTGATTTTACGTGTGTGCAAGATGTTATGCATGTGTTCACACACGGAACCTCGGTTTATTGTCTCATTCGAAGGACTGTATGGGAAATGGAGTCAGAACTAAAGTTAACTACAAGGGAAAAATCCCCCTGTACCAAAACGGCCCGGCGGAGATTCGAACCCGCAACCCTTGGATTATGAGTCCGGCGCTCTACCAACTGAGCTATTCCAGCCCCCGACCAGGTCTGAAAACTAGGAATGTTGAAAGCAGGTGTCTGAATTCAGACTATAGAATAACACCCCCCTCTCCCCCGCCTAGCATCCTTGAAAATTGGTGTAAGAAGTTACCTCTGGTCTCAGTGCGGGCAGAATGACAATTTCCTGCAGGGCTTGTTTGGCCGTCTCCTGACCAGCTGCAAACACACAGCTTCCATCAACACAGACAACTCCATCAAATAAGACTGAATCACAACAATATGACTCATAAAACTTTTTCATTACAAGCAAACACAAAAACAAAACAAAACAAAAATTGGCCCCCATGTAGTTTCAAAAGCACCATTCAAGAAGATACCTTTAATCTGTTCAAGACAAACAGTAATGAATTTTCAATACAATTTTCACTGCGTCACAGTTATATAGTAAGATGACAGTGACTTTAAATTAAAGCAGAATTAACCTGAAAGCTCTTTGCGGGCCATCGATTTCTTCTAAAGAGTAGGACAAAAGAAACCAGAACGTATACATTCCCACAGCCTAGATTACACCATCGCAAGACTCTCCAAGATTAGATTAATCAATAAACTGGTTGACACCTTAAAGGCTTATTCCACTCAATGTAAGAAGCAGGGAGCATAAAAATGGTAACTTATAACACCAGACACAAAGCATAATCTTCCTCCACTGACCTACGTCTTTGAAGTCCACTCGAGGACTGCTGTCCACGATCTCCCCTAGAATGAGGTCCGCCAGCTTTTTGTCCACATTCTTCAGCTTGACATTAGAGATGTCACGACGACCCTCATTGTTTTTCAAAGGCTGCAAACAAACAAAGTCACACCAAGGCCAAAAACATGAATAGGAACATCAAATCTGGAAATGCTTGCCTACAGCTGTCCAACAATCTCATCCTTCAAAATGAATCTACACACTCATCTTTGCATGCAGTCTTTTACTTGATGTGCTCCATTTTATACATCTGCTTCACCCGAGTCTGCAGTTGCCACTTGCATATAAGAGTGTGTGTGCGTGTATGCATGTGTGTGTGTGTGTGTGTGTGCGTGTGTGTGTGTGTGTGTGTGTGCGTGTGTGGTGTGGTGTGGTGTGGTGTGGTGTGGTGTGGTGTGGTGTGGTGTGTGTGTGTGTGTGTGTGTGTGTGTGTGTGTTCACAGCATATGTATGTTGTAATTGTAAAGCACAGAAAGGGTTACATGTTATTATTAACATCATAATTCAAGCATAACTGTCATCCATCTTATAGATCTCTTACCTTTATCAGTATTTTCATCTGGTTTAAAAAGGTTGCTGAAGATATGATTTAGACTGCAGCAATATGAACTGACTTTGTGCATCAGATCTATCCACGTACTGGCAATTACCCAAAATAAATAAATACATAAAAGTATGGGTACAAATGGGCTAATATGGTTGTGTGATATCTAAAATATTCACCTCTGGTTGAGACGACTGGCGAGTGTGCGTAGGCTTTCGTTTGGGTAGCGGAGACAGGGTAGATGACACGCCCTTTTTAACCTTGTTACGAGGCAGGGTGTTGCTTTTATGGACAGTCATCGCCTGTGGCCCAAGTTTCATTGGTTTGGTGGAGACTGTTGGACATAAAAAACATTACCTTGGAGAAGGTTGTGGTTTGGAGATATGTCCTGCCATCATTGTTTGTTTGTGTTTATAGGTGTTTGTGTGAGAGCTGGTGCGTCAATTTCTAAGTTCAGATCTATGTGTCTATGTATGCATGTACAAGTGTGTTGCATGTGCTTCGACATCTCAATGCACATCTGTAAAATTGGTCGTAGAGTATTTCTAAAAAAATAAAAATACAAAAAAATTCTTTTAGTACTTGCATTAGTTTTCTTGATGTTTACTATGAGCATGCATAACACAAACGCATACAATATATCTGTTCATGCTTTAGGTGATTGTCAATGCCTTTGTGCATGTTCATGCTCATTGATAAAAATGGATGCATCTTGTGCATGGTGTGCACAGACAAAGAAATCACACACACACACACACGCACACACACACACACACACACACACACACACAACAACACACACACACACACACACACACACAAACTTTAAAAAAACAAAGATATAAGTCAGACTACATCAACAGTTCGTACGACACATCCACTACTTGGCTTCAGGAAATTCTATCAATAATTAGGTCAACACATTCACTGCTGTAAATGTCAGCTTCCCAAGTAAAATCAACATTAAGCCAATACTTCCAACGGTGACGATCTGATGAAATGCTCATTAAGAAATGGTGACAGTCCACATAGGAAACAGAATAGACAGTTTGGGGTGAAAAGCACACCATTTTCTGGTAGTAGAAGGACAAAAGAGAAGAGCATAAATAAAGTATTTCATTAATGAAAAAAAGCTAGCTAAATCTACAGTTGGTATAAGCTCAAAGAATTAATATCAAATGAAGAAGACAAAAAATGAAAAAAAAACCCACAAAATTTTCAAAACTGAACTTAACCTTGACAACCAGCATGTTTTTCGAGACAGTTTTTCTATTCATTATCTGTGCATTGATTTCCAAACATTTATGCTTCACTTCATCACCAATATTTGATGTATTACACAGTAGGCGTCTGTTTTCTGAGATGATGGGCTCCTAAACTCCACCTTTGACCATTCAAAGCACACCTTTGGAACTCCAATGATGAACATGGTTAGGTTTAGTAATGATGTCTCCTGCAATTTTTGACAAATGGCACCAACAGCCAGTGACTTAAAAGCAGATGCACTTGATGGAATCTTGGACTAAACCCATCTCCTGGTCTGGTTTTACAAGGTGACGTCCACTCACAAAACAAGATTTCTGAGTGTGAAAAAACATTTTAGTGCATGAATGAAGCACATTCTGTGCATTAAGGGGTGACCTGACTTCGAGCAGACACTGAATAAGCAGGGTGGGGGCGGGATTATGAAAATGAAAAACCATATAAATACAATACTTATATCCAAAACTGCCACACTTTTTATCTTGTAGATCACATATGGATTTTCAAGCTGGATACCCAACAATCAAACTCGCAGCCTCCTGAACGCAAACTGCTCTCTGGCCAACTGTGAAAACCAGGCATCCTACATGACTTTACCATGCCAGCCATCTTCACTATCTGTGCCACTGGATGACCTTCACTTTTATATTGCTCTTTGGACACTAGTCCTTTTCAACAACTTATGCCAGTCTAGAAATTAATATACCTAAATGCATATATAAACCAACACAGTTTATCAGTGTGTGTGTGTGTGTGTGTGTGTGTGTGTGTGTGTGTGTGTGTGTGTGTGTGTTTGTGAATGTGAGTGAGTGTGAGTGTGTGTGCGTGTGTGTGTATGTGTGCGCGCTCCCATGCATGTCTCTGTGTGTGTGTGTGTGTGTGTGTGTGTGTGTGTGTGTGTGTGTGTGTGTGTGCGTGTGCGTGAGTGTGTGGGTCTGTGCGCATGTGCACACATACACATGTGTGCATCAATGTGAGTCTTTGTGTGGTATGTATGTCTCTGTATGTGTGCATGAGTGATGTGACAGGGACTGCCTGTGTATGCATGTGCTTGTATGCATGGTGCGTGAGTGCATATCACATGTTCACACTTTAGATCCTCAATTACTGTCCATTATTCAGGAAATGAAAGAAGATCTGAAAGTAAACTTGTTCAGTCCAATGCAGGGATTGCAATTATTGCAGAATACTGCATAAACCTTGCATTTTCACAACGGCACATGCATTTTTTCGGAACTGTCTATCCCAAAGACAACTTTTGCCTCGGTCAATTTTTGTCCATCAGTTTCCTCCTGCACATCTTGACACTGTCTTATTTGTCAGCAAAGTTTTTGACTTACAGAGGTATCCAGTGTCTCACTTGTCAGCAAAGTTTTTGACTTGCAGAGGTATCCAGTGTCTTATTTGTCAGCAAAGTTTTTGACTTGCAGAGGTATCCAGCGTCTTATTTGTCAGCAAAGTTTTTGACTTGCAGAGGTATCCAGTGTCTTATCTGTCAGCAAAGTTTTTGACTTGCAGAGGTACCCAGCGTCTTATTTGTCAGCAAAGTTTTTGACTTGCAGAGGTATCCAGTGTCTTATCTGTCAGCAAAGTTTTTGACTTGCAGAGGTATCCAGTCAGAGGCAACATTATAAATTTCAGACAAGACGACCACGGTTTGCAGCACTGCTGGCAACACTTCAGCTCCTGTCAACAGGGACTGTCGGCAAACGTCACTTTCATAACTCTGTACAACACTAAGGTGACTGGGAGACAAGCTGATCAGTTCACAATTTTGTATTACCTTGATGAGTTTCCTAATTTTTCAATACTTGCAAAACATGCACTGGCCTTGCCACTCAGCAGTGAGCCATGTTTCAGCCTTCAGAAATGAGTATAAACTGCTGGAACCCTCTCCCTTCCTGACAGCCGTGCTGACTTCAAAATGCTATTGTTGACTGAATCTTCAAGTTTTGCCCCTCCTTCAATTTTTTTTCCTTTGATTTTACATAACCACGTTGCACCAGTTGCTCATGGTTTAATGATGCTTCCAAAATTTAAACACTGAGGACTGAAGCCAATAACTGCACAACAAGTAAGCGAGGTTTGCAGCATGTGAGAGATGGAAAATATGTTTTGTAATAGAATCTCTTTTCACTATGTTAATGTCTTAGCACTATCTTTATTTTTTTGTGGAACGCATCTATCTTGTCTGGATCATTAGCACTGCATTCCTGAACACAAAACAGCAAAGAGAACTGCAACCCCTGCAATGTTGAACAGTTATCACCAATCAAACATCTTCACTTTTCCATCTCAAAAGCAGAAGAGAACAGATATGGTGACAAAACTAAGTTCATTGAAAGACATAAATTTTAAATACCTATGACATATACCAGTTTCAAAGCGATACACCATGAACATGTTAACAACTGTGTGTACTGCAGTTTGTTTTCATGTCTCGAAGCAAGTTCTGCCACTTTAATCATACTCTCAGCCACCCCAGCATACAATTTCTTCCGTCGAAATACCTGGTATCTGAGAGTTGCCCGAGTTTGATGTTTTAGCTTTCGGCTCATCATTTATACTGGGAAGCTCTTTGACCATTTCTCTCTGACCACAATCTCCACTGGTCTTTTCTCCTGGATTTTCGGGTTCCCCATTTGCAGCAGCTGCTGCAGACTCCGCAATTAACTTTTCTGCACCACAGTAAACGACACCAAGGCACAACATGAAACGGTCATAAACTCAAATCAAAGCAAGCAAGCAGCTAGAAAAGTAACTGTGGATACAAAAATATGAAAGACAAATATTTACAAAACGTATGGCAAGCTGAACTCCCCACTAATTCGCAGCAAAGTGGGGGCCCTGGTAATGGGATTGCAAAATAAAATTCCACACTGACAACCAAGTATCACAATGCTACAAACACACACAAAAATGAAAAAAGAAACCTTCAAGGGAAATATTCCTCACTGACACACAAATGTGCAAGCAAGCAACCATCTAAAAAAGTGCAAATATTACACTTGTGCACCAAGATTGATATACACAGATGAAATGACACAGCAGAATTACACACTGACATGGCAGTAGTTGTGGAGTTTTTCTTCGGTCCTGATCTCTTGTCATAGTTTATAAAGGACACAGGAGGTGAAGAATAAAGATTCTGTGTATCAGCTAAAGTCTATTATCAAAGAAAATAAACAATAAAAAAAATCCAGTACTGAACTTTCAGCCACAGTATGTGTGTCAAACACAAAACTTAAACCTCTCCTACCTGCGTCCACACTTTAGAAGAAAAGTCACTGAAATTGTTGTAAATGACAGAAAAGAAAAAGCTTTCTCCATACTACATCTCCTAAATTTTTCTTTTAAGTTTTGTTAAGTTAATTTCCAGTGTAATTTGTGATGAACTGGTGGTATTATGTTAAAAATACAACCCTCTCCCAACCACCCCCAGAGTTCCCGCAACCTTCAACCTACTCTCTCAAATTCAACTTCCTAAACGGCCGAGTTTTTAATTCACCGCACAATTCTATGTGACTAAGTGAGTGTGCAAGTTCCCATCCACAAAAACACAGACTAAGAATCAGGGCTTAAACTGAAAAGGCATAAGCACCAAAAGTAAAACAAAGAAAAGTTGATGAGTTGGAAGAAAATCTTCAGCCAAGAGTATTCCAGTATGAAAGCATCGGAAACCTCCAAGGGAGTTGAAGATAAAACAGCAATGGCAACCTCCATTCTCCAAAGTTTCTTTTTGTGAGAGGGGTGAAAGGAGTGTGGGGAGAATGAGGGGATGGGAGGGGCTGGGTATTGGGAAAGAGGGAAGGGGGTGGAGGGGGGAGAATTCCGTTAAGCTTTGAAAGGAGAGCATCCACAGGCCACGTATTTCAGCGCAGTATCCTTCCAGACATTTCAGGAAATCAATTTTGCTCTTCGCTGGCTTTCCAGATATACTAGTCATTTCATGTGATAGAATTTTGGGAGGGATCCAAAAGATGTTTTTCCAATGATGGATTTCATCCTGACAGGGCAGAAGATCATGAACCTTGAAGAATACAATGCGACATTGAACATCAGACAGTCCATATTACAGGCAGTTGGGTGATTTTCTCCACACACTTAATGATAGTACTCCTCTCAAAGCACAACAGAATACAACAGTACATGAATTCACTCTCCACAACTCAAACAAAGCCCACAAATGAACATATATGTGAACGAGAACTGGAAGGCAGGGCCTCTATTTTCTGCAGGCCTTCACATTAAACAAAACTGAGAGTACAGTACATCATAAACATTGAAGTCATGCATATGAAAGGGCATGATTACCTGTGTGCTTGGTAAATGGGTATCACAAGCAATTTTATTGTGGAATTATGTTACTGTTTCACAATGGATGTAAACGCTACCTGCCTTTTGTATTGTTTACTGTTGATGCCTCTTGGCCTCATTTCTATAAAAACCACATTCAATAATAATCATTTTCAGTATGCGGTCTTGCTAAATTCAACTGGTTTCAATCCAGAACAGGCTAAGTTATGTAACAGCAGAAAACACCAAAAAGTCAATGTTTTGACATCGCTTTGCTGTAGAAAGAAACCAAGGAAAAAGTGGTTTACACCCGACTTCCTTATCTTTCAATGTGTAAAGGCTCTGTCACCAGCCAGTCAACATGGGCCTTACATCTAACTGATAAAGAGTGAAATGACTGATGCTTACAAACACATTTTGCTCATTAATACAAAACCACTTTTTGATGACATAAAAACTTTATTCAGCTTTCAGGGTAAAACTCCACAAAAGTTTATCTGCGAGAATTTTCAAAATAATCTGGGAATGTGAAAATTGTCTTTTAAATGTGAAATGCCATTCTTCAAGCAAGGGTTTGTTTTTTTTACAAACACATCAACACAACAACAAAAACCTACAGCAGGCAGGCACTATCAAGAAGTTGGTCTCCAGTCAACACAGTCAGTCCACTCAAGAAGAAAGCCAAAATTACCCAGGACTTCCAATCGATCCCTTGCCATCACCAGATTTGTCATCATCTTCTCTCTCAATCGCCTGGCTCGTTGAAATGTTTCCCCTGCACACACACGTGCACACGCCACACACACACACACACACACACACACACACATGCACAGATACACACATTAACACCATACACATGTGCTGATTTACATGTTTATACATATACAATGGGAAGATATATACATGACAAGTACACATATATACACACAGACACACAAGTGTTTTCAAAATCATGCATGCCACATGTAAATGTTGAATAACAATCTCTCTTTGTTGATTGACATCTCCCCTATTTGCTTCATCAAAGTCAGTCAAAACCTGTGATCAACTGATCTTATGACATTATATGAAACTGAAGAGCCCTGTCCAATATGGATCAGAACACCAAATGGACTTATACATTTATCTAGAATCATTTCCTTGTGTTATGGGTCAATACTGTTCCATTTCAAGTACCAAATTATTAACCAGTTACTTAAAACTGGAAATGATAAGCACAATAAGTTTTTAAGATGATGACCATGTCTAGAAATCCTAATGTTTAATTTGATCTTTTAAGTTGTAAAATAAATGTTTACTTTATAATTCATATCAAGATATATGAATTTCTGAAGTGCCTGAAGAAAAACTGTCATGGCAAATTAATGTTCAGTCTTTAAGAAAGAATGAACAATTAACAAATATGGATTCTTCCTTTTCCTATTGTGCCACGCCTGAGACATACCAATGAAGCAACAATACAATTCTTACTAATGCAAGCTTTCTGTGTTACTCGCATCAATTTTTTAAACTGAGGCACAATTTCTAGTCAGAAAAGCAACAAAAATTCATTATAACATCAACTGCTAATGTTTACATTACAAGAACACCAACTTACCATCACCACTGACATCCACCGCTATGCCTTTCTCCAGTTCACGAATACCTTTCTTGTACATCTCAACTGCAGTGTCTTTGCGTGCTGGACAAAGAACATCAAAATCTTTTTGTCATCTCTCTCTCACATTTACACATTTTAGAGACAAGATAATTCAAACACCGGAAAATGGTCCAACTTTAGACAAAATCATCAAGTCAAAATATCAACAATTTCATTTCTCTGTCTTTTCTTAACTAATACAATCTATTGCGTAACATAGTTTAATGATTTTCTTCTTTCTTCTCTTGTAATCCCACAAACAGAAAAAAAAAATGGAGGGATAGTCTTTTATACCATGCTTCCTATAAGCGGGCTTCCACACACTAACTTTATTCAGTTAAAAACAATACAGGCAGCTAGTGAAGGGTTTCTCATATTTATAATAATTTTCCCCCATTTTCTTCATCTTCAAATTTTTTTTTTTCTCTCTCTCTCTAAAAGTTCAATTCTTTGCGAAGTCATTATTATAATGACCGAAGAATTGTTAGCCTGCACTTGTTTTCCCCGCTACTTAATTGTTCAGCATTATACATTTTTTAATGAAAAATTAGAGAAAACATGCTTAAAGCTTCATTTCATGTTGTAACTGAAAACACACATAGACAAAATAAGACACTTAATAAGACACTTAATAACAGCATAGAATTTACTCATGTATAGTCAGTACTTCACAATGTAGGAGTTCCTTTTTCTCCCTAACCATTCCTCCAGTTCAAAGATAGTATTAAGTTCTTCATCATGAGTGGTACTCAGGACAGCACAACACAGAACTCTTTGAGGCTAAAAACAAAAAAACAAAACAAAAAAACAGAGAAAGTGAAATGCTGAAAAGGACTATGAAAAGGAACTGATTTATTTTGCAGAGGTCTCATCACAAACTAATTATCAGCTGCAGGGGGTATGCGGTTTGATGCGAATTTCATTAATTCCATCAGACTTACAAGACTTGAATTATTCTTTGCAAAAAGCCACATAACTGTTGGTCATTCAGTCATTATTGAAGACACTCACTCGCACATAAATAGCTTGGCCTTGGACTACGGGTGCACACTCTCCTAGCCGGCTTCCACTTTATTAAATAGTGAAAGTGTCCATGATGGTGAAACTTTTGCTAAATCCGTGTTGGTGAATGGAATGGTGAGAACATGTCTCTCTTCCCTCCCTATCCCCTCCACACAACTTGGTATGTGGTGGACTTAAACCAGTACCCTTGCCAAGGTCAAACAGCAATTGAATAAACACACACACCCTCCCCTCAATCCACACCACCATCCCAATCAGTCTCCCTTATTACTGTTATTTTGCTCAGTGGTTCAAGGTTCTAATCTGGATCTGCACTGTGTTCTGTAAGTTCAAAGGTATATATCACTGCATCTAAACAGTCTGATTTTTCTGCCCTATAAATCAGATCCACACTCTATTCCTTGAACAGCATAGCCAGAAGTCCAAAATGCTCCAACTTGCAATGACCTTGATCCATCCCTTCATTTGGATCTACACCAATACTTTATGGGTTCATCCTTGAGCCAAATTCCATCTTTCCATGTTTTGTTATTAAACCAGTTTTGTAGTTTTGTGTAATCTCAATGATAAAATAATCTTTGTGTAATCTTGCTGAGAAACAATAAATCAATCCAACAGACATGAATTATAACAATGCTGGCAGAAGTGTTTGCATCTCCCTCTTTTGCCATTGCTTTTGAAACAAACATTGAAGGTCATTCCGTTCCCCCCCCCCCCCCCCACCTCTCTCTCTCTCTCTTTCTTTACATCACTTCCATGCTTACAAGTTACAAATTTGGGCTCTCTCTCTCTCTCTCTCTCTCTACCTGCACACATACACACACATGCATGCACACGCACACACACGCACGCACACACACACACACACACACACACACACACACACACACACACACACACACACACGCACGCACGCACACACACACACACACACACACACACACACACACACACACACACATCACTCCCATGTATTCTTCAGCTTGAAACATCTAAGCAATATCCTCAAGGTATCCTTTATATGAGTAAACCAAAGACTGAGAAAGTTGCTTTTCCATACTTCAAGCAGACAAGTATACTGGGGTAAATCTGTATATACTGAACACATGCTTTATATTTTTACCATAAGATTCAAGTGAATTATCATTCTTCTTTTTCTTTTCCTTAATGCATAGCTGCCAATTTCCTGAAAACAAAACTGGGGAACTAGAAGATGAAAGAGATAAGGGAAGATAAAGAGAGGGCTGTTTGGTTTTTGACTAAAATCATGTTTAACCCCTTAAAGTTACAACTTCTGCTGACAAATGCGGATTTTAAAAAGAAAATGCAATGTTCACTACATGTAACTGCCTATTTCCACGTAGCATCATGTGGGATTTGTTTCACAATACTTCATCAACTCCTTTTCAAACATGACCCCACCTCCTTTCTACACCCACCACCCAAACCTTTAAACAAAACTTTCAAATTTTATATTTTCTTCCAAAAAATTCAGGATTTGGGGAATGATTTCAAGAATAAGGAAATTCCAGAAAAAAAATATGAGGGTTGGCATCAATGCTAATGCCCAGTCTTGAATGAGGGCATTCTGGGGCTTTAAAAAAAATCCTTGAAGAGCTTTCCACTACAGACGGGAAGGAAGGGTAAAAAAATCTCACACCTTCGACCTTCGCAGCATATAGTTCATCTGGCTTATGTCTTGAAACATCCCACCCGCTGACGCTTTCATAGCAACAGTGTCACATTACTGAGCCAACGTAAACAAACCAACCAACCCGAGTCCTCCTCATCGATTTTCAGCGCCCTGGAGATATGCTCAAACGCCTTCCTGTGGTGATGTTTTTGCAGGGCCAGTGCTGGCTCTCCGGGCCCTACCCCTTGCCGTCGACCCTCGGTTGATGCCATGGAACCGGCCAGACACGGAGCTTCTTCATCGGTCACCTTCTGTCCGGCAGCTGATCGAGAAGTCAGAGCTTTTCTGCTGCGGCAGCCAAGCAGGAACAGTGCAACCCACAGTTGGTACGCTAGCGTGCGCAAAACCGCGAAAATGAACAGTAAAGGAGCAGCAAATATTTTCAGATTCCGTCCATGAATTGACTGGTAGTTACGGTTGGGTGGGGGTCTGCCTTTACCGTCTCTGCGGCGTCCAAAGCCCCTTGAAGGCCCGGGTCCTTTGCGCTGCATAATCTTTGCATTCTGCCATGTTCTGGCACGGACTGCTGGGATAGCAGGAAGTGTGTACATTACGTCATATGGGAAACCCCCCTCATTGAGAAATTCTGCTCTGACAGATGCCAAGGTGAGAAACACTGTGGCTCATATCATTACTCATCGCTCAAATCAGACAGGCGACCGTGACGTCACGAAATGTCTGACGACGTGCTGAATTATTGCCAAGAAGAACATTGAAATGACGCTTTATCAAACAAATCAAAACAACATTGGTTTTCAAACAGCGAAGGAAAAACTGAGCAACCCCCATGGGCGAGCTTTCTGTGCACGCCCTGTTTATTCTAGGTTACTGAACAAGATAAACGCCCTTGTCAGCATCCGAGTTGTTTTAATTCATCTTTCGTACCCCCGTGATTGCTGATGCATCCCGGCCTGGTCCATCTTAATATGTCATGGGAAAGGCTCTTTTATCAGTATAAAAAAAAATCCCAAAGAAACACTTCACAGTTTTCACATTGAATTTAGCCGTAAACATAAACAAAAATGAATAAATAGATAAATAAACAGTTCAGTAATTACAAAGTTTACTATGGTTTTTTCCTCTCCCCATCCCCATCTCTCCAGCTCCTGACTTTTTCTGCCTCTTTTGCCCTTTCCGTCGCTCGGAGTGGCTCCACCCACACACCCCACACAAGATGATCCCGACACAATCCCAACACCAGTGCTGTAGGTTAGCTGGTGCGGAGTGCTCGGTGCAATCAATACCAGCTGGTTATGGAGGCAGCTCACATGAGGCTGAGACTGCATTGTTTGTGTGTCGCATCAATAGTGCTCAGTGGTGCCTGCTCTGATCCAGCCAGTGTTGTAAATCAGATCAAGCCAGTGTTGTAAATCAAATCAAGCCAGTGTTGTAAATCAAATCCAGCCAGTGTTGTAAATCAAATCAAGCCAGTGTTGTAAATCAAATCAGGCCAGTGTTGTAAATCAAATGCAGCCAGTGTTGTAAATCAAATCAAGCCAGTGTTGTAAATCAAATGCAGCCAGTGTTTGTAAATCAAATCAAGCCAGTGTTTGTAAATCAAATCAGGCCAGTGTTGTAAATCAAATGCAGCCAGTGTTGTAAATCAAATCAATCCAGTGTTGTAAATCAAATGCAGCCAGTGTTGTAAATCAAATGCAGCCAGTGTTGTAAATCAAATGCAGCCAGTGTTGTAAATCAGATCAAGCCAGTGTTGTAAATCAAATCAGGCCAGTGTTGTAAATCAAATCCAGCCAGTGTTGTAAATCAAATGCAGCCAGTGTTGTAAATCAGATCAAGCCAGTGTTGTAAATCAAATCAAGCCAGTGTTGTAAATCAAATCCAGCCAGTGTTGTAAATCAGATCAAGCCAGTGTTGTAAATCAAATCAAGCCAGTGTTGTAAATCAAATGCAGCCAGTGTTGTAAATCAGATCAAGCCAGTGTTGTAAATCAAATCCAGCCAGTGTTGTAAATCAAATGCAGCCAGTGTTGTAAATCAGATCAAGCCAGTGTTGTAAATCAAATCAAGCCAGTGTTGTAAATCAAATCCAGCCAGTGTTGTAAATCAAATGCAGCCAGTGTTGTAAATCAAATCAAGCCAGTGTTGTAAATCAAATCAAGCCGTATCTTGTATTTCTAATGACAAGACTGAAGAAGTATCCAGCGACAAACTCTTGGAAATAACAATAGATAATCTGAATTTAGAAAGAGAAAGGGTTAATTACCGCCAAGGACACAGACAAACGGACGGAGTACAGAACAAAACACGTTAGTGTTTTGTCCTGTACACTGTGTCCTTGGCGGTAACTAACCCCTTCTCTTGTTTGTCCTGTACTCTGTCTGTGTCCAAGGCGGTAACTAACCCCTTCTCTTGTTTTGTTCTGTACTCTGTTTGTCTGTGTCCAAGGCGGTAACTAACCCCTTCTCTTGTTTTGTTCTGTACTCTGTTTGTCTATGTCCTTGGCGGTAACTAACCCCTTCTCTTTCTAAATTTTGCTTCATTTTCCGCCCTCAGTCACTTCGTTTTGTAACTAATAGATAATCAGTCTCGGTGACAACAACTGGAACTTTTGTCCAGAAAAACCGAGCTCGTTAGCCCTGATTGGCAGCCTATCAAGAAGCAGGAAAACTGCATGTACCCGAGCGGTAGGATAACTTTACCAAACATCCTTCGGTGCCATGGCATTGGACGATGCATTGATGCATTGACTCTGTGTGTTCAGCATGAACTCTCCATTACCAGCACCCTTCTCCAGCAAGCAGGCAAATTAAAACATACACGGATGCATCCTTGCTGGAAGTGGTGGTACATGTTACGGTCTGCCAGAAAGGTAGATGAGACGTGCACATTACATGTTGCATGAGTGAGCTTAATGTTGGTCTTATCACCACATACACCGGACCAAAATGAACTTCCAACGAACTAAAAAGTAGAAATCAGAAAAAAGAAAAGCCTCTGGAAGCTGAATATCGCTCGTGTGCTGCTGCTGCTGCTGCTACAAGGAGCTGTTGCAAAAGAAGATCCTGGAATCTATGACGACTATTGAATGTGCGGGGAACAACGCAGAAGAAATATGGATGTCTGTCAGATAATCTGTTCACAACGCTGCACATGATATTTGGGGGGTTGTGCAACGGAAATGCGAGGACTGGTTCGATCAAAGATAGTACGCCCTACGGAGGGCGTAGGGCGTACTATCTTTGGTTCGACGAAAACTGTGAGATCAACAAACTCAGCAAGGTTCAGACCAACGGGGACTGTCTCAGTGACAAGACCTGCAAGAAGAAGTAAAGCTACCAGCGAACAAGGCGACACATAAAGCAGAAGTTCAGGCAGTTGAACAACCAATGGACGGAAAAGAAAGCCGAAGATTGTCAGCTGCAGCCGATGCCAATGACACGTTCCACGGTAAACTTGTAAACAATGCAGCATCTACAGTAGAAGCTGAGGCAGCTGAAGAACTGATTGTGGGAAAAGACAGCCGAAGATCTACAAGATGTAGTTGATGTCAACCACATGAAAAAGTTTCCCAAGAACCGTCGTATTGTAGGCTATATGGACCTTAGACATCTGGCTCAACAATCTCTCGCTCTTCTGACCCGAAACTCCTGACAGAGCAGATTAACATACCTGTAGGCTGTGCACAGCACTTCAACGCACTCCTGAACAGAGAGTTATCCACATCAGAAGAGGCGATTGCAGAACTGCTTTAACCGTTAGCGAAAAATCGCCTGCAGACCCTCCCTCCAGTGGCGACATGGAAAGATGTTGAAGCCGACCATAGCTGGTAAAGCGTGAACCTGAAGCCGATGACATTTCCGTGGACATTTACTAGAAAAGAAAAAGTAAGAAACTTCTGTTGCAAAATTTGAGACCCTTGTTCCAGATCATTGGGGAGAATGATGAGGCATAACAAGACTTTGTGGATACCTCCATTGTGTACATCTGCAAGACGAAGGGAGACAAAGCATCTTGTGATGGTCGTTGGATCTCCCTCTTGTGTCTTGCAAGGAATGTGCTCAGCAGATTTGTCCTCAACAAAACCATCACCCACATCGTAGACGCCATTGTTTCTGAATCTCAATGTGGCTTTTGAAATGGCAGGGCACCAACGACAAGGTATTTGCTAGTCAGCTGCAAGAGAAGTAACGACAACAGAACCAAGAACAGCTCAGTGTTTGTCGACTTGACTACGGCATTTGATACCTTGAATTAGGATCGCCTTTGGAAGATCCTGCACAAGTTTGGATGTGCCAAAAAGCTCATGAGATTGGTTTCTTCCTTTCACAAGAGCAAGCAGGCATGAATACAGGTAAATGGGGACGTATCAGATCCATTCCCAGGGAAATGGAATGAAACATGGTTGTTTCTGGGCCCCACCCTCCTTTCCACCTTGTTTACAGCAATGCTGATAGATGCCTAAGAAGACTTCGACAGAGGGGAATGGTGATGGGTGGGTTTATGTTTTCAGATTCGCACAGATGGCAAAACTTTCGACCTGCAGCGTCTGCAAGTCAGAACGAGAGTGTTTCAGACCATTCTGATGAGTTCCTTTTTGCGGCAACTGTGCAGTGGCCGCACACCCGATAGAGGGCATCCAGTCCACTTCACATCAGCCTCAAGACGTTTTTGCATCACAATTAGTTTCAGCAAGATGGGGACCATGTTCAAATCCTTACCATCACAGGCCGCCAGTGGTTCCCTCCGCCTCCATCACCGACCTGCTGTCATCAAGAACACAAAGATCAAGACCATGGACAAGTTTTGCCAGCTTGACAGCACTGTGAGCAGCAGTGGATCTCTGGACTCTGTGGTGACACGATGAATTGAAGAGGCTGGCGCTGCCATTGGCGGGCTTACAAAGAAACTGGGGGAAATCACGGCGTCAGACTCTCCCTAAAGATTGCTGTGTACAGAGCAGTGCTCCTGAGTACTCCGCTACATTGAAGTGAGACCTGGACCACGTAGGTACATCCAGCTGCTGGAGTGAGTCAGCCAGCAGTTCCTGTGCAAGACATACGACATCACGTGGAAAGAAATTGTCCAAACCTTCAGGTTCTGGAAAATCGCGGACTTCTCAGCGTAGAGTGTCTACTCATTGAATGTCGGCTACGACGAGTGAGATAAGTCATCAGCATGAAGGGCAGTAGGATCCTCGAACGCTCCTATATGGCAGGCTGAAGTGAAGGCAGTGTGACCCAAGTAGACCTCTTATGAGGTACAACGTTACTCTGAGGGCCACCTCAAGAATTCCTACATAGACACAATCACCTGGTGTCATACTGCCCCTGACGGATCCTGCTGTGGACATCTATGCTATCAGGACATAAAGACATGGGTTGAACTGTTTGTGATTCAGGCAAAGGGGAAAGGAGGAAGCAGGACTCCTCGCTGACTGACTCCTTTCCCTTTACAACTGCCATCAATTATGTGCCTCAAAGACAGGTCTCCACCCTCACTTGAGACTACAGTCCGGCAACGACCTGCCTGCCTGCTTGCAGTAGAAAGAAACTCGTGGAGAGCGTGGCAGCAGAGAGTCCTCAGAAGAGAAGCCCCCTTCAAGCAAGTGTTTCGGCCCTTATCTCCTGACACTCTAGGGGGGTTGGGCCACACCCGGTTCATGACTCCGGATGTCCCTCTGCTGCCCCTTTTTTTTTTTTTTTTTTTTTCCCCATCTTGGGACGAGCCATGGCTGGGATTCGAACCCATGACCCTCTGGACATGCTCATTTTCCACTTAATGACTCGCGCTTTAACCACTGAGCCACAGGGACACCTGATATTTGTAGGGAAATTAAGCCTTATGAAGTTCACTTTTGTTCCTCCTTGACCAGATCCAGCTTGAACACCTCTCCGCCGCTTCTGCCATTGCTTTCAGGGCTCTGGTTTTTTCCTTCCCTGCAACTGAGAGCTGTTTCATGAGGCTGTATGCAGACGTTCCTACAAACCCCCTAGCTCCAATTTCTGCAGTGAGGACTTTGACCTGATAGCCTTCTCTCCTCAGGCTGTTTGCCAGATCAGCATACTTTTCAGTCTTGTAGATTTGAGCTGCCTCCATTCTGTTCTCATATGGCACCGTGAGCTCGATCATGATCAGCTGCTTGGTTGACTTAGAGTGGACTACTATGTCTGGTCTCATGCCACTCTTGCTGATGATCTCTGGGTGACTCTTCCATTCTGGGAGGTCTGCAGTGCACTCCCAGTCATCTGCCCCGTCCAGCAGACTCTGCCTGCATGTTTCGAGTGGCACTGTTGTTCTTGGCCATGATTTGCTGCCTCCTGCCGTGAAGAATGTTGCGGGTGCTTTTGGAGTCCCGATTTTCCCTTTTGTGGTGTTGGTACTAGCCCAGACTGCTTGTACAATCTCTTTGAGCACTTGGTTGTGCCTCCATGTGTACCTTCCTTGAGCCAGGGCTACTTTACATGAGCTTAGGACATGCTCCACTGTTTGTTTTTCATGGCAGAGGGGGCATGCAGGATCGTCTGTTTTCCCCCACTTCACCAGGTTTGCATTTGAGGGCAGAAGGTCATAAGCAGATCTGAGAATGAAGCTGATCCTGAGAGGGGCCATGTGCCAAATGTCATTCCAAGTGAGACTTCTTTGGAGTGCATTCTCCCACGTTGTCCATTGCCCTTGCTGGCTCTGCTGGACTGCTTTTTGGAGTCTTTTTTGGTCTTCTTCTTTTCTCATCTCCTGAATCATCATGTCTCTTTTGGTTTTTCCTTTGGCCTTTGACCACCATTCAGTTTTGGTCACCCCCAGTCCTTGTCTGTTGGTCTGTGTGTGTCCTGTTATTTCTCTGATCTTGAGACTTTCTTTTGCAGAATCCATCGCCTCTTGAACTTTCCATTTTCTGCCTGTCTTCAGCTGGGGCTTGATTGCTTCTACCACCTTGTCTCCTGAGTCCTCCAGCATGCTTTGAAGTCTGATCTTCCCTGCTTTGTATTCCTCCAGGATGGATTTCAGTGGTAGTTTCAGCTTTGCTTGGCGACAGTACAGCGCTATGTCAGTCAGACAGGGTGGGACACCAAGCCATTTCCTTGTGAACTTGTTGATTTTGGCTTCCATTGCCTCCACTATGCTGGTGCAGATGTCATATATCATCAGAGGCCATAGGAGCTTTGGTATCAGCATGAACTGCAGACACCAGACCTTGTATTTGCCATGTATAAACGGCAAGAGATCCCATCAGTGTTTGTGAGTTTGCTGATTCCGTTGCGAACGTGTTTTATCTGTCAGAATGTTAGTCTTTGAGTGATGAAAATGGAACAGACCAACAAATTGAAAACATGGCGACATATAAACGAACGCACAAAACAAGATGTAAAGTAACGCTGATTTAATGTCCAATACAAAACAGACAAATACATTGTCTATTTCAGTACTAATTGTATCTCCACTCTCCGGAAATGTGCCAGTTATTAACGCTTTCCCCCTTTCTTGTCAGTCTCTTTGACTCTGCCTCTTTAATGTGTTTATCTTTACTGTTGTCCACCGATTTTCTGCCTTCGTGGCCTGTCTTGTTCTACAAAATGGACGTATTTTGCATACATTATATTCACTGTTTTTCAGGACAGGTCTTCCCTCCTTAAGCAGTGACAGTCTTGGAAGGTTCCCATGTGAGATGGCTGGGCTATATTAAAAGTCAGACTGATCCAGTCACTGCTTACATCATGGTTGTGCCGTACTATTTTGTGCAAGAAAAAGTCCTTGCCTTCCATCATGGTTTTGCAGTACTGCTTTGTAAAGAAACAAACCCTTGTCATTGATCATGGGTGTCCTGTATTGCCCTGTAGAGGAACAAACCTTTGCCATGTGTTAGTGTACTGTAATGTTTTGAAAAGAAAAAAAAAAACATAACTATTCATTATGAGTGTGTAATTATTTGAGAATTAATTAACTCTTCCTATACATTATGGATATGCAATAATGTTTTGCAAAGGAACAAATGCTTGCCACTCATCATGGGTATCCAGCATTACTCTGTGAAGGATCAAATCCTTGCAATGCTTCACAGATGTGCATCTCTGTTTTGTGAAGGAGCAAACCCTTGCAGTATTTCACATGTGTGCAGCATTGTTTTGTGAAGGTACAAACCCTCACAACACTTCACAGGTGTGCAACACTTTTTGCGAAGGACCAAACCTTTGCAGTTTCACATGTGTGCAGCATTGTTCAGTGAAGGAACAAACCCTTGCAATAGTTCTCTGGTGTGCAGTGCTGTATTATGAAGGAAGTCTTGGAATTCATCATGAACATGCAGTAATGTTTTGTGCAGGAGCCTTGGCATACATCATGAACGTGCACTAATGTTTTGTCCATGATGCTATACATCATGGATATGCAATAATGCTTAATGAATTAACAAATCTTGCCATACTTCTTGGGCAAGCAATCATGCTTTGTAAAGGAACCGATCCTTACCATATCTATTTGAGGTGTGTTTCGAAAACAAAGCCTTCCCATACTACGGTCATGCGGCAATGTTTTGAAAAGGAACAAACTCTTGCCTGTCTTCTGGGGTGTACAGTAATATTTGGTGAAGGATCAAACACTTGCAACTTTTCACATGTCTGCAATATTGTTGTGTGCAGGAACAAACCCTCAGGCTATGCCTATAGCATAGATGTATGGTAGCGTTTTGTAAAGAGACAACCCTTCCAAACGGTACAGGTGTGAGGACATGTTTTGTAGAAATCAAACCTCTGCAATACTTCACAAGTGTGTAGTATTGCTTTGCAAAGGAACAAAATTTTCTTACATAACATGCAAGTACTGACGTTTTCTGAAGGAATAAATCTTTGCCATGGTTGCGCTGTAATTTGCCATGCACAGGTGTGAAGTAACTCATATTTCTTGATTTTTTAAGTAAAACCTTGATACATGTTATGGATATCTGATTACCCTCATCTTTTGTTGTTGTTTTTTTTTTTACTGGAGAAATGAAGAGCAGCCATAGGTTTTAGGCATCAATTTATTTTCAAAGATGAAAAATGTGGAATTGACAAGAATCACAATACTGCAATGATTAAGTATGATAGGGAAACAGGAAAACAAAACAAAATAAAGAAAACTCCTGCCCGATAGGACTGTAAAAACCCTATGTGTCGGTAGTACACATAATGTACAGTGACAGGTAAGAAAAGACAGAGAGACACAAAGAGACTTTTCCTTCCGTTTACTTCATATTTCAACCTGTACCTACTTAAAGGATAAGATCTGACTACTGTGGGCACTTGGACAAGAAAAAGCAATGGTGAAATGTCCATCGGACAGAATAATCCACCAACTTGGGGGGATGACATGTGCACAGCCTTTGAATTGTCCCTTCCAGCAGGGGTGTTGAATTACTTCAGTCAAGACACACCAGTTGAGGTGCTCATTTTCACACAGAAGCAGTGTTTTTTCCAAACTAAGAAAGATTTTTCAACAAATTGCATGTAGTTTTAAGACGGTCTCCTGAAAATATGTGTAAAAACTATAAAGTTTTTCCATTGAAAACTTTCATTCTTCTATAATCAAGAAAACTAAATCATACACACACACACACACACACCACACACACACACACGTTTGTTTTGTTATTCCTGTATTGTCTCTTTTTTGTTAGATACAATCCAAAAACACTTGAGAAGTAATTTCATTGTAATCACTTGGGAGATCCAGCATGCTGAAATTCCAATGAAAATATATCACATACAAGTGAATCTTAATTTCTCGATGCTCCTTTCCCTCATGTAAACTGACAAATATATGAGTAACTATGGGACTTGGTGAGTCAGTTTAAATCACAGTTTTAATTATCGCCGTGTCTACAGCAAAAGGGAGTGAACCAGTGCTGAAAAGTGAGGGCTTTTCTCATGTCTTCCAAGATACGCATGTTGCTTCAAGTAATGAAGATTAACAACAACAAAAGTTCACTACCTCCTGGTGCCAGAATAGTTCAGTTGGTAGAGCGCCAGACTCGCAATCCTGGCGATCTGAGGATTGCGGGTTTGAATCACTGCTGGGCTGTTTCAGTACATGGGGATTTTTCCTTCAGAGTTAACATTGGTTCTGACTCCATTTTCTGAAAGTTCCTTTGAAAGAGACTATAAACTGAGGTTCTGTGTGTGATCGCATGCATGACATCTTACACACACGTAAAATTCCACAGAGACAGCAAAGCAGCATATTTGTGGAGACATTAAAAGATACTTTTCAACCTGTATTTTCTGCAAGACTGGAGACCAGTGAAGGCTACAAATTCAGAACAAGGAACAATCACAAAGATTTACACACATGGCAATGAGAACAGAGCCTTAGCGAAGTCACACGAGCTGCCTGGTTGCTCGTTTTAAACTGCAGAAGGTATTTAGTTTTCACCACTAGTGCAATGAAAGTGGGATGCCCGATTCCATGCAGCAGTTGTAATTATGCCCCAAGTCAAAAGCTACTGTTGTATCTGTTACAATATAATGAACTACATTCAAGGTAATGAACTACATTCAAGGTAAATCTCTTGATCTTTCGGAGAGGGAGACGATACTGGAAAGACGGCAAAGTTGGTTTTTCTTTATTTGTATTTTGTTTGTTTGTTTTTCCCCCATCTCATGCACTGTCTCAGCAATCGCTGTTCCCACATGCTCTCCATCTTTCTTGTACACAGCCAAACTGAGCCTCTTCAACCCGAGCATACCACTACATCTCTTCAATGACAATCCCCATGAACTCGTCAATCCTAAAGACTTCAACATGGATATACCACAGGCAGGAATGTGGAGAGAAAATCAACCCCAAGGCCACAAGAGCAGGGCACCAAGAGCTACAGAAATTATTGAGTTATTAAAACAAAAAAGACAAAGGATGATGATCAATGAAAATGATGCCAGGCAGTCCCATCTTGATCAGCGACGACAGAAAAGGCAAAGCAAAAATCTTGATCTGCTTGCAGAAGCATGTAAAAACCGAAGAGAGAACCACAGAAATAAAGCAGAGAGGGGTATGTGAGGCTGAGGAATAAGAAGAACGTCTGTCAGGAAAGACACATATACAGAGACGCATTCTTTCTGTGGGGGCCTCATCTTCCATGCCCACATGTGGAATTACTCCCTTGTAGTTCATTCTGATCCTACACTTGGTAAAATTCTTTTCTTTTCTTCCTCCAAGGTCTTCAAGAGGAACAGTCTTGTCCACCTCCTTCACACCCTTCATTTGCTCCTCACCCTCCCTCATCAGTATTCCCAGTGTCATATTTTGCAATGGCACAACTCACACCATGCATGTGTCTGACGTTCATAATTTATCCTAATGTCATGCTTTGTATTGGCACAACCCACACCACAGACATATCTGATGTTCACTGTTGAAGCGAGTCGGATTATCACTAGGAACTTGATGGTATGATCTTTCATTCCAGAACTATTCTGAACATTTTCTGCTACAATCAGCATACCTCAATACTGCTGCCAAATCATCTCATTCAAGCTATTTCCATTTATTTCAACTTCATAAAGGGCAGTTTACAGCACGCAGACACAAACACCGACATGCAAGCACACAGTTGTACACATACATATATGCACCTTCATACTGTTTAGAAATAACAGGAAGAGGCACACATAAAGCAGAAGTTCTAACACACATCTAATACAAACCTTGACTTAGTTGTACAATGTGAGTTCTTAGTACCTCTACAAACACAATTGTGGTATTGTTTACACTCACTTCCTTCCGTTTGTTTTTGTCTTCTTTCTCTCTTTCCTTTGTGAGTCTACCATACCTATCTATTTAAACGGGAATTCTATATGATTTTATAATACACAACATTATGATATACACTACTTTTTAAAAAGAAAAGAGTACAAAAACATGGAGACTTTCATAAAATCATACACTCTTTCAAAACACTATTTACAGACATGCACCCATATATTGAAAAACACACTCTCAAACGCAGAGACAGATCAACACATGCAAGCATACATTCAAGGAAACACAAAATGGCATGTTAATCTTTTTTGTTGCACAAGAAAAACAAGTCGTTTACAATCTATACTTGCTTTACTTGCTTCTCTTGGTTTATGTCAGAGCACTTAACAATCCTCTTACTTAAAGATATATAAATTCCACGTATGAAAAGGCTTTGCCATATTGTCACACACACAAGTAAACGGTCACAGTCACCCAACTTATCATGGCAAAATACTGAAAACCCAAGTCAGCATGAACGTGAATGTGCGTGTGTGTGTTTGTGTGTATGAGAGTGTGTATTTATGTGTGTATGTATATGTGGGAAAGAGAGAGGAAGAGAGAGTGTGTGACAGCAACCATATCCATGCTCAATTTTGTTTTTGCATTATCATCATGTCATTTTAACAGATCTAAAATCAAGTAAAATAACAAAGACATTTCAACTTTAAAATGCAACAGAATAGTTTTCACACACACACACACACAAACGCACCCACACGCGCACACACACACACACACATATTAAGAAATGTAAAACTTCGTTCACTTGTGGAAAACAAATGGATGATGCTGGGTCAATATCCAAGGCCAATGACCAGTTCGTCAACATTTCTTTCAAGGAAGTAAATATGCATACCTTTTAACAGTTGTATACAGACATATGTACAATGCATGTATGTGTGTGTTCTGGTGATTATGCTTACTTCTGTATGTGGATGTGTTGAACCATATGCTTTTCACAAGTGAGTGTTCACACACAGACTTGATGTGGGCTTGTATTCATGCACGGTGGTATGAAACATTCATTCACTCAATATCTTTTCATGCAAAATGATAGTTACGCAAGCCTATGCAAGTCAAGACTGTCCATGTGGGTAGGGACAATGAACACAAATACCTATCAACTTAGAGACAATTAACTTGCATGTACATACTCCATTATATAACTACAATCACATACATGTATGCATTCAATGCACAGTTCAGTAACATTGTTTCTCAGTCTAATTACAGGGTTGAAGTTTGATATATATACTTTCTCACATCTTCTAACCATGCACAAAAAGGTTCAGAACTAATTATGGCAATATGTGTCCACAAGTCAATCCATCTTTTTTTTTATAAAGGAGAAACAGAGAGAAACTGCCATTTTTTTTTTTCTCATATCTTTCTCTTCAGCGTTCGATTCCTTGAGTGCTCATGCTTTGTACCAATTTGCCAGAAACGTTTACATGTAGGGCTTGACCATTTCAAAGACACTGGAGCTGAGGAGGGTGCCCGAGTCGTCAAACCTGACCCCGTCCAGGATTCCGTTGGCCAGCAGACTGCCCAGAGACGGGAGGTTAGGGTTTGAAATGAGCGATCCTGAAGGCAGGTTGTTGCTCATCCCGGGGACTGTCTCACTGCTGATCTGCACACCCTGACCTGGAGTCAAAATGGGAGGACCCATCTCGGCTGGCTCACGTTTCAACTCCACTTCACCGATGGAAACAATCGGTCCAGACACAGCCGGCACTTCTTTTGGCTGGTTGAAAGAAATATCGCCGTTGACAAGGGGCGTGTTTTCTGGCTCGCCCACTATCCAGGGTGACACGAACTTGGCTTTTTTCCTGTCGAAGGTCCTGGAGCCTGGTCAGCGCTGGGTCTGCGAGTCTGACCGGCAGACTCGGTGGTTCTCATGATGACAGTGGAATTAGCAAGCGAGGATGTTGTTGTTGTCTCCCTCCATTCTGTTGCAGGCATGGAGACAGCCCGTGCTGCTTCTGACAATATGGTAATGCCACCAGAGCTGCTGAGTTCCGGAACGCCATCCTGAATGTACATGTACAGGTTGGTTGGAGGAGGTTGGGCCTGGGCCTGAGACGGTTGGGTGCGAATGTAGACCACCTCGCCCGTGACCATATCCTTCGCCAACACAATGTCGTCCTGCTGATGAAGAGGTACCATGTCTTGGTCGCCTGAAGAGACTGGGATGACAGAGGTGACACCGTTGGAAATGGCGGCAGGTTGGGTGCTGTGGGCTGCCTCTGACCCGCTCAAGTCCAGAACTGGTTCAGCTGGAAGACAGCATTGGATTGCACTGTAATGCACTTACTGACTGAATGGTACTGCATAGCACTAAACTGCTAGATGTAATAACGCATTTTGCTATTTTGCGTTTTTATTTTCATTTGAAAACGCTTTTACTGAATTGCATTATTTTCATACAACATGGCACTGATTTGATATAATGCTGTGTTGTTTTACTTTCATACAACATGGCATTTTATTATAGTGTTATGCTACATTATATATTTTCATACAACATGACATAACTTTATCATACTGCTATGTTACATCATTTTCATACACTGCTGCATTGTATTATTTTCATACTCTGCTGCACTGTGTTAAACTCATATAGCGCTGCGTTCCGTAATTTTCACATATTAATGTATTACATAATTTTCATGCAGTACTGCACCGCATCATTTTCACACAGTGCTGCGTTACATTATTTTCCTACAGTGCTGCACTGCTTTATTTTCATATACTGTTTTCATATACATTGCATTCATGGTTGCATGGTATCATTTTCATAAGAAGAGCTAATACTAAGAATGGAAGGGCCATTCATTAACCCTCCTGTGTAGTATTCTGTTTTTCTGTAATTATACAGCATTCTATACCATGGATTTCTGAGGAAGGCGGCCCAAGGCTCTACAGACTTGTACCATGCAGTACCAAAAAGGAGACTATAGCACTTAATAATTCAACTTAAAAAAGCAAAATGTGCTACATTTCTTCTTCCACCAGCCAATGGGGCCTGTCCCTAGGGATGGGGAAAAATCATGCTAAGAGATTTGGTGTGCATTGTGTGTGTGTGCACGTTGTGTGTGTGTGTGTGTGTGTGTGTGTGTGTGTGTGTGTGTGTGTGTGTGTGTGTGTGTGTGTGTGTGTGTGTGCGCAGTGTGTGTGTGTGTGTGTGTGTGTGTGCGTGTGTGTGTGTGTGTGCGCGTGTATGTGTGGTGTGAGTGTGTGTGTGTGTGTGTGTGTGTGTGTGTGTGTGTGTATGTGTGTGTGTTTCTTCATGATTGGTTGGTCTGCTCATCCCTGCTACCCATCTTCTCACTTCCAATCTCCCTCCCCGCAACTCTTTGTCTGTGTGTGTGTGTGTGTGTGTGTGTGTGTATGTTGTTTTGTTGTTTGTTTTTCTGAGGGAGGAATCGAGGGGGGTGGGGGCGTTTGATGGGTATTTTCTCTTCCTTTTCTTTTCTTCAGAGTTGTTTGCTATTATGCCTGCTTCTAGGCTGTGTAATGCCCCTAACTTTCATAAAACACAAGAATCTCTAGAAAAGCGTGCAGTCAGAAGTGACTGTTGAGGTAACCTTGATAAAGAAAATGTGCTAGTGTCTCTGATGTGCAAGAATGAAAGAAAAGTCTGCGTGTGTGCAAGGAAACGCAAATAGGTAGAGCATGCGTGCGTGCGTATGTGTGTGTTTTGCTCTTCTTTTTTGTCTGTGTGCTTTCATTGATATTGTTGTTGTGGTCGTTTGATTTCTTACCTTGATTCTGTCTACTTCTCACTTTCTCCTTTACACGCATTTTGATGTTGTCGGCAAACCGGTTTTCGTCATCCACACCTGAAAGCAAAAGAAATCTAGATGTAATATTATCTTTTACCACACTCTCCCTCATCTCCTTCTATTGAAACATGCTCATATGTGTGTGTGTGTGTGTGTGTGTGTGTGTGTGTGTGTGTGTGTGTTTGTATGTGTGTGTGTGTTTGCATGAGTGTGTGTGTGTGTGTGTGTGTGTGTGTGTGTGTGTGTGTGTGTGTGTGTGTGTGTGTGCGTGTGTGCATGCGTGTGTGTGTATGTGTGAGCGTGTGCGTGTGTGTGTGTGTGTGTGCATGTGTGTGTGTGTGCCTGTGCGTGTGTGTGCATGAGCGTGTGTGTGCATGAGCGTGTGTGTGCATGAGTGTTGTGTGTGTGTGTGTGTGTGTGTGTATGTGTGTGTATGTGTGTGTGTGTGTGTGTTTGTTGTGTGTGTATGTGTGTTGTGTATGTTTGTATGTGCGTATGTGTGTGTGTGTGTGTCAGAGGAGGGGTGGGGGGGTGCGAGGGTCTTGCATGAAACAACACGGTATGGCACTCTATGACTTGATGTCAGTGGTAAGGAGTGACAGGGTGTGATGATGAGAACTACGGTGGTGATGATTACATCTGCTCTTCAGTTTGGCAAAAATAGCACAACTATTACCTGAATCTGACTTCCTGCCATATTTTCAAGACTGCAATTGATCAGTGTTTAATACAATGACTGTAGATGATAAACAGACAATGATTACAGACAATGATTACAGACAATGATTACAGACAATGAGTAAATAATGACTTTTCCTGAGAAAATGTGAATACAAAAAGAAATTGCAGAACTATTTATCAAGGAATAACAAATTAGGTAACTTCTTCATACAAGAAAGTAATTTAAATGTGAGTTTGAACAAACTTTGCCTTTTTCTATCATACTGCAAGGAAACTATCAAGACACTTACGGTCCGATACATATGGTCGTTTCCTCAGTGGCTTATTGCTATGTATGGTGGCCAGTCTTCGAGCACTGTCAGCTCCTGGCTCTGAAACCAACCCACAGTTCAAAACTCAGTCTAAAACAAACCAGAAATCTTCAAAACAGACTTCATGGAAAACTGGTAAAGCGTATCATTGAAATCCAAATTTAAACTTCTACACTCCAGTCTTCAATAATGCATATCTGCGTACTATACAGCTTATACATGATACACAATTACTGAAAGGCATTCCAGAAATCAGTTTCACACAGTCTGAAATGATAAGTAAAACAACTCAAAGAGTTCTGTCATTTGAAATGCTTAGTCAAAACAAGCAGACTATTCACGTTGACCATGGACACTTAAGAAACTAATGGCACATACAAAGACCTTCGAACAAATTCATAGGCAACATGGAATCTAAAACTCAAGAAATCATTTTAACCCCTTCCCTGCCACAGTATAAGTGTTTTTCTGTATTGCTGTGTGCCGGGGCCAAATTTTGCTTTTTGCAGTAGGTTCACTCATCTGTTCACTACTCATTCATTTATTGAGATATCTCTTAGATTTTTTGCATGTTTTTTTCTTATACCCTCTGCTATGATGTGGTATCATAATAATTTGATTTGGCTGGTCATCAGTATGATAAAAATCAATATAATCAACTATTTTTGTAATAAATTGACACTTTTTCTGCATACGCACACACACTGCAGCACATCAAACCAAAGAGAAAAGTGAAAAAACTGGTGTTCTTATTGACTGAACATTATACAAACATCTGGTATTCATATTACTGCCAGCAAATGTTTTTCTGTGTGGTAACACATGCATAATTGGGGGTACCCCAATCCCAGGGTAAAGGGACAGAATTTTGCTTTAGCGGTAGGTTCACTAATCTGTTCAATACTCATTCATTTATGGAGATATGTCTTAGATTTCTTGCATGATTCTTCCTTATTTCCTGGTCTATAATGAGATTTCATAATATTTTGATTCTGTTGCCAAATAGTTTGGTAAAAAGTATTATGATAAACTTTTTTCAAATAAAATAATTGTTTTTGAACAATCACACGCATATTGAAACACATCAAACCGCACAAAACAATGAAAAAAATGGGTGTTTGTATTGGCTGAGCATCATACAAACATCTGGTATTGATATCACTCCAATCAAATGTTCTTTTATGTGGTAATACATGCATCATTGGGGTTACCCCAATTCAGGAGTAAAGGGACAGAATGTTGATATTGTGGTAGGTTCACGTATCTGTTCACTACTCATTCATTTATTGAGATATCTGTTAGATAGTTTGCAGTTTTCCTCCTTATAGCATGAGGTATTATGTGGTATCATAATATTTTGATTTTGGTGGCACTAGTGTAGTAAAAAGTAACATAATCAACATGTTTTGTTATAAAATGACAGTGTTCGAGCACACACATACACACTGCAACACATCAAACCACACAACACATAGAAAAAATTGGTGTGAGTATTGCCTGAACATCATACAAACATCTGGTATTGATATCATTGCCAGCAAATCATCTTCTGTGTGGTAGTACATATATCTTTGGGGGTACCCCAATCCCAGGGTAAAGCGACAGAATTCTGCTTTTTGCAGTAGGTTCACTCATCTGTTCACTACTCCTTCATTTATTGCTTTATCTATTAGATTGTTTGTATGTTTTCCCCTTATACCCTGTGGCATGATATGATGTCATTACATTTTGATTTTTTTTGGTAAGTAATATGGTAAAAAGTAATATAACCAACTTTTTTGTGATGAAATGACTGTTTTTGAGTGTATACAAACACATTGCAGCTCACCAAACCACACAAAAGATTGAAAAATATGCTATTAGTATTGCCTGAACATCATACAAACATCTGGTATTGATGTCATTGCCAGCAAATCTTCTTCTGTGTGGTAATATATACATCTTTGGGGGTACCCCAATCCAAGGATAAAGGGACAGAATTCTGCTTTTCACAGTAGGTTCACTTATCTGTTCACTACTCCTTCATTTATTGCTATATCTATTACATTGTTTGCATGTTTTCCCCTTATACCTTGTGGCATTATGTGATGTCATTACATTTTGATTTTGTTGATAAGTAATATGGTAAAAAGTAATATAACCAACTTTTTTAGTAATGAAATGACTGTTTTTGGGCACACACACATACACTGCAGCTCATCAAACCATACAAAACATGGAAAAAAATTGGTGTTAGTATTGATTGGACATCATACAAAAATTTGGTATTGATATTATTGCCAGCAAGTCTTCTTCTGCATAGTACTATACACATCTTGTGGAGTACCCCAATCCAAGGGAAAAGGGACAGAATTCTGCTTTTTGCAGTAGGTTCATTCATCTGTTCACATCTCATTCATTATTTGAGTCTATATCTCTTGCATTTTTTGCTCTTTTTTTTTCTTATACCCTGTGGTATGCTATCATTTCATAATATTTATATTTTGTTAGCAATCAGTATGGTAAAAATTGATAATATCAACTTTTCTGTACTAAACTGACTGTTTTTGAGGACTCGCATACACATTGCAATATATCAAACCACAAAACAACTTTGAAAAAAATGATGTTAGAATTGACTGAACATAATATAAACATCTGGCATTGATATGACTGCCAGAAAAGTCTGTTCTGTATGATAATACATACATATATCATTGTAGGTACCATAATCCAGACATAAAGGGACCAAATTTTGCCTTTTGCAGTAGGTTTACTAATGTGATCACTAAGTATATCTCATTCACTTAGGCAAGTCTTACACCTTTTGCATGTTTTTATCTTGCATCTTTGGCTATAACCTGATGTACTAATAATCATATTTTGTTAGTAAACAGTATAGTGAAATTTGATGAAATCAAATCTTATGACAGTTTCAAAATAAAAACAGTCATATTGCTGTATATAAAACCACACAAAACACTAGAAAAACTGATGTTAGTGTTCACTGGATGCGAGAAGAAACATCTGGTGCTCACTCAGTACATGTTCATAACCCGTACACTACTTCTTTCTGTACATCTCGCAGGTTTCTGGGTTGTTCTTGGGTTGAGCAGCCTCACCAATATAACCCAGTCTGATTATTTCCACCAGTTGAACAGTCTGGTCACACTCATGAATAAACCAGAGTTTCAGAAGAAACACCACCATGAAGACAAAAAAAAAGAAAAACACACACGCACTCAAGAATATAAAAACACAGAGATAAAAGCACACACTGACTAACTGAAGAAGATCTATGAAAAAAAAAATGCACTGCAAAACTAAGCTGTGCTACAGGATCCACACTACTCCCAGTAGTTGAACTTAGTGTGATAATCCATGTAGCACTGTGGATAGCACAGTGCAGGCTTGGAGGGGCAGTGGGGGACCGCACATCACGCCTGATCTTCAACTTCTTGGTGCAGACACTGCAGGCCCTCTGTGGTGCTGCCTTGTTGGGTGTCGGTGGGATGGGGAACATGAAATGCCTCTCCGTCAGCCTCACTTCATCGTCGGACCGGTAGCAGAGGTATAACTTGATCCCGAACCTGGCACGCTTGAGGGGGACGTATTGGCGAAATATAAGCCTACCCTTCTAAAGGAGTAGGCTTTCATCCACACACACCGCTCGCCGTGGCTCATACACCTCCTGAAATTTTTCATGGAGGTGGTCCAGTGCTGGACAGATCTTGTACAGCCGGTCATACTGGGGATGGTCTGGTGATGGCATCGCGGAGTTGTCGTGAAAGTGGATAAATTGTAGGATGATCTGAAATAGGATTGAACAACATTTGATCAGTGTGTGTAAACAACACACACACACACACACACACACACACGAAACAAAATCAAGTACACATACACACATTTGTACACACACACAGACACAGACACACACACCACATAGAAGCACAAACACTCACACACACACACAAACAATGACACAAATACACCACATAGAAGTATACACACATACACACCACATAGAAGCACACACACACACCATAAACAATGACACACAAATACACCACATAGAAGCATACACACATACACACCACATAGAAGCATGCACACACACACACACACACACACACACACACACACACACACACACACACAAAACAGAAGCGCACACACACCACACATTACAGAGAAGCTCACACACACACACACACACACACACACACACACACACACACACACACAAACACACACACACACACACACACACACACACATCATCCTCATCTATTGTAATGCTAAAAAGAAAGACTTAGACATAGAAAGGAGTTGGAGAGGGAGGGTGGAAGGAAAATGAGAACAAGTAAACAGAGAGAGAGACTCAGAGAGAGTAAAGAAACTTACTTGAAATCTGTTTCTTGTCATTACTGAGCTGAAGACTGGAATGCGGTACAGCACCTTCTTCGACCAGTACAGCTCAATTGCAGGCAGTCGCACGATTCCCATCAGCAACACCAGGGCCAGGAACTTTTTTAGTTCAGCAGCATCAACAGGTTCCCACTGATTTGCTCTGGAATACTGGGGCAAGATTGTCGAGCTCCACGCCCTCTGCCACGCCACCTTATTTGATGCTGTCCAGTGCCTCTAGCTCTTCCCCTGCCCCTACCACGACCTCTCATGACAGGAGGGGGTGCTGTGCTGGTGCTGGGAATCGGCTCTGGTTCTGATTCTTGGTCGAATCATGGCCGGTATCGCTCGTTTGACCAACACCACGTGGGTCGAAGTCCGGGTCTTCTTCTTCGTGACCGCCACGAGTTCCGACAAAAGTGGATGGTGCTGGTTACCATCCATCTCTTCCTCATCACTATCACTGTCACCTGATGCTTGGAAGTCTTCGTCACCACTATCAATATCATTCAACACTTCATCTAAAACTTCCAGTGCGCTATAACGCTTCAAAACAGGTCGCCGTGTCGAGCTTCGTCTCTGATCCGCCATCTTGATTATGATAATCAGCTCGACCCTTCTTGAATACTAAACCGACAATTTCCTAACACTTCAGTATACCGATAAAGGGATAGAACTGTTATTTAAACACCCCAATAGAGTCAGGGACAATTTCTAGGGTTATTTCCCGTGCCAATTTTCGAAATTTCGATGACGAAAATACCCCGTAATAGACACGGTTACGGGCGTACAGGATCGCGGAAACGACCCCGTAATAGACACGGGGCGGGCAGGGAAGAGGTTAAGGAAAACTGCTTAAAGACCAATAATTTATAAACAGGCCAGATCATTTCATGGTAACAGTAAGTTCCCAACAAGTGAGTAAATATGGTGCGGAAGACAGAAGAAAACAAAGAGACAAAGAGAAAATACATTTTTAGAGAGTGATGGATAGTATGTCTGTATATGAATTCACATACATGAGTGTGCGCCAGCATACAATCAGGTTTAAACATAAGTTTTTTGTTTTGTTTTTCATTCAAATGTTTCTTTCCATTCAAAATCATCAAGCCCTATTTTTCCATCCACCACCACACCCTTCCACACACTACAGCTTAGCACCAATCACAATCTGGTTCTAGTCTTTACAACAAACAGCTTTGTTTCCAAATCAGGGGCTGGAACCTCAGGCTCACCATAGCAAAGATCATACGCGCATGTCTGGCCACTCTGCATGCAGGACAGGGACACCAGGCCTCGCACAGTGGCGTCGGTGGCAGGATTAGGAGCATAGGCAGGCACACTGTAGGTCACCACTCTCTGAAAGCACACCGATTTCGGATGAAAACAACGTGACAACAGAGGGCAGATTCGTGTAACGATCTGCACATTCATCACTTCCATGCATACAAAATGCTCCCTCAAAACAGCTAAAGAAAAGGACGAGAGAAAAGGAAACTTCAGAATGGTGTCAAGTTGGTATAAAAATTCATCTTTTTGAGGGGAAGAACAAGACAAGGAGGACATTAAATGCGGTACTGTAAAAATGACCAAATACATCAGCTTTCCAAGAATCTAGTGATGCAGAGTTCAGTTTTTAAACAGCTAATGACTTTGTAGCACAATACCATGGTACCACAATATTATGGTACATCACAGAACGGCATAATGTACTATACCACACAATTACCATGCTATACCATACAATATCTATCACGTCTCACCAGAGGTTGATATTCTACAAAGTGATATCATGAACATAGAATCAAATCAAAAACTAATAATCATAATGACAAATTGGGTAGTAAAAAAAAACAGAATTAAAAAAAGCAGTCACCAAGAATCATGTAGAGTGTATCTCCTTGTCAGGGTTGGTAATTCTCAATTTCTGTCCAAATTTTGACAATTCTCGCTGCCCCCAGTGGGATAAAGGAAGTGAATTCTGGGCCCCATATACTCCATGTTATGCATTTCAGACTAGAAGCCATATTATATTTATGACCTATTCATCTAAGATCAGCCTGGATACCACTGTTAGTATTTTCCATTTCAATTCTTGCAGGGTTTCTTTTCATTTTACTGTTGTTTGTTTTCTCTATTTTGTTATTTATCTACAATCCACAGACTGGATTTATCCAAAATTAATTGAGACATACTTTCACGATCTGTTCTCTTAAAGTTCAACATTCTGATAAAATGATCTGCCATACTGTTACTAGGTTCACATTAAGATAGCATGCATTTTATCTGCTCAGATAAGGGGGGGTTCACATTTACGTGTCGCGCCAAACTGTGGTGAATAATATTACTAACAAAAGAACTACTCGGCACACAGGTGTCACCATTACTGAAAAATTATATGCAACACTGTATATTCAAGACAGCACACACATTTTTAGGAATGGCCTGTGTGCCAAAGACAAACTCTGAGATGGCCATCTTAGCATAGGGTGAATCAAAGTGTGTGTCACTGAGTAAGTCAAAATACTGAGTTAAAATTGGTTTTGTGGGAACAAACTGTATATAACAATGGAACTAGCTCACACCTTGTACAGAATCTGCTCAGGTGAAGGAGTGGACTCTGGGGATTCCCAGGAGATGTCCCCCTCAATGTTGTAGGTGATCACCTTCACACTGCATTTTCCTGCCACAGCAAAACACTTAGTGTCACATGATAGGTAATGACAGCATATCTTTTTTAATTCAAATGAGAGATCAAGTATTTCAAATTATTCATAAAGAATTCTACAGAAAAGTTTTTTAAAAAAACAACTGTCACATGACAGGTAATGACAGCATATTTTTTTCAATTCAAATGAGAGATTGAGTATTTCAAATCATTCATAAAGGATTCTACACAAATTAAAAAACAGCATCAATGACAAACTGCTACTACTTAAAATGCATCACTGAAGTGACTCTGCACCTGTGAAATGTCTCCTCTGGACGATTTCCTCATGCTGGGCTGATACAATTGCTCCCTATGGACTAGAGGTGTAGAGGTTGTGACAGGGCAAACCTGGATGTGGCTTTGTGCATGAAGTTGGAATGAGTAGCGCACGAGTGGTGCCTCTAGGGGACACAGAAAACGAGGGTCCCAAAAGTCTCTGAATAAGGGGAGGGAACCTTAACCGGGATGCACTGTACCTGCTATGATAGGAGGTCCGTCTTCAGAGGTGAAGATATCAATCTCCCCTCCTTGCTGGGCAGACACATACTGAGTGCTCAACTTCAAGATTTTCAGCATAGTCTTCTCACCTGAAACATACAAACATCATCATGCTGCTGTTACCTTGCATTACTACTTGTCATAACATTTTTTTTTAAATAACCTTATCTTTTGTTGATCTTTTTCAAGTTTCCAAAGAAAAGCTTATTTTGCATGATGCCTTTTTGAAAACATTCACACTCTCATCATCTTAAAAATATTGGCCTTGTTTTCTTTTTTTCTTTCTTCAGCATCTTCCAAGGTGAGGAATTTCAAAGTTTCATCCAAATACAAGGGCTTGGAAAGAATGTTAAAAACTGAAGTTTGCAGGAAATTTAAAAAGACCCCCCCCCCCCCTTCCCCCACTGCTGAACCACATGGCATGCAATGTGTCTGATGGCTGGTTTCCTGTACTTACTGGCATTCTGTACCACGTTGCTCAGACAGAAGAGGGGTTCAGAGCTGGCCTGGTCCATGGTGACAATGACGCCAAAGCAGACCCTTGTTGTGTCAAACCTTTGTTCTGTAGCCGCCTGCTTCATACACTGCTCTGTACACAAACCATTCACCTTAAAATGAGAAAGTAGACAAAATGTACAAGCTTTCTCTGTCCAGGTCTGAATCTAACAGCCATCAATATGGAACACTTTCAGCCTTCAACAGTATCATTTTCAACAGCTGTTAATAGTCAGCTTTAATTTTCTTTGTTTGTTTAACCCTTACAACAAAAATCTGTCAATGTACATTCCTATCAAGTCAATTACACTTTCACTCAGAGACGTATGCACACCTCTTTAAAATGCGCATTCCATGTAACCTTCTTATCATGATACAGTTTTTTCCAGATGGTACAGTATCTAAGAATCACAACTGTACCTTTGAACGGAGACGGAAGGATCTTCGCTCTGTCAGTGAAGACATTCTTCATTTTCGCCTCATCTTTGTTGGTCTTCTTGGTCAAGATGCGTTCCGTCCTCAGGTACGGTATTCTATATGTGAGTAAGCACGTACGCACGTACGCGTACACACACACACACACACACACACACACGTTATCAACGCTAATTTAACAATAAAATACAACAACAACAACAACAGCATACACACACACACACACACACACATACACAATTTCATAATCTGCTCTGCATATTGTGCCTGCGAGCAAAAACAATAATATAAGATTTTATTGTAAATGTGCGTAATTATACAAATAACATGCAGTCCAGTAATCTTTACCAAAAATTGACGGGAAGTAACATTTTCTTTCTGGATTATCTGATTTATTTGCAAATCCGCAGAACAGGATCTCAGGCACTGATGAAAGCTCAATGACTGTGATATTGTGCCTATTATTCAGGTAATGACAGAACTTGCTGAAATAAATGTATGCCTTTTTGTCTGAACGAAAGTTAAGTCAGCAGTGATACACATGTGCAGTGGATAGCAAAATCTCTTTTGAATGCCTGTAAATGTGACATCAAAATATCAGTATGCACATCTATATATCTATACTAGTTTTCCAGTTCCATTTTCAACTGGACTTGACAGAAAGGTCAAAAGCAGATACACACAATTCTTCATAGCTTCTCAGCAGAATACCTCCCCAGTCAGGAAGCCTACCTGATGATCTGTGTTGATTTGCTGATGGGGTAAATTTTACTGTAGATTCCGGATTCACAATCTCTGCCCACCAGGCCATTCGGGTGAATCTCTTCTTGCCGCTCCGTGTCGAAACAGACGATCTGGATGCGAACATTCTTGCCACTCATGTGGCAAAGCTGTCAGACAGAGAAATTGTTTAGCTTATTTTTGCTTCCATTCTTTTCACACACACACACACACACACACACACACACACACACACACACACACACACACACACACACATACACATGCACACACACACATTGCTGTCACTTCACAATTCCAAACAATCTGATCAGACAAATGTACACATGCAAGTGCATCCAGTCTTTCTCCCATCCCATTCTCTCATCCTTTTACAGATTTTTTTTTTCAGAGTTCCCCATCTTCGATGCAACTGAGGATTGTTAGGACACTTCAACCAGAAATTCAAGGATCCTTCAGCCAAATATATGGATCTGTAGACAAATGTAGACTTACTATAGAATTAGCAATTAATGGCTCATACAGACTATTCAGTCAAGACTGTCGGCTTGAAGTTGATATGTGTGTGAGAGGTGTGTGTGTGTGTGTGTGTGTGTGTGTGTGTGTGTGTGTGTGTGTGTGTGTGTGTGTGTGTGTGTATGTGTTTGAGTTTACACAAAAGTCAAAATCAAATACTCACAATAATTCTATCATCTTCACAACAACAGCCTTTGACACTCAATTTCATGTCCTATAGTATAGTTCTATTAAAGTTAAAGAAAAGCGTTGTGATATATGCAAATTCGAACACCAGCACTGCTCTAAATGTGCAAGTGAGGCAAGTAGCACATGACACGCTGATAAAGAGAAAAGAAAGAAAGGAAGCTCTTCCTTTCACATTGTTACACTAGTAAAGTCAAACCATGACATCTGTCTGACGCCTTTCAAAAAACAAAAAATCAGAAAATAATTTTAAAATCACATATACTCTAACAAACAATCCCATCTGCACCCCAAACAAATATTCCTCTTACCAACAATCACAAAATTTTCGTTTGACACCCCTTCCCTCTCACTCCATCCATACCCCTCCATTTTGTTGTTGTTTCCATTTGTATGTGTTTTTCCCTCCAGACTTCCAAAAGATATTCCAAAGGTTGAAGCTGAATTTAGATAACATGACAGCTTCATTTTGTGCAGGCTCATGGAATATTACTAATTAGAATGGATGGATTAATTAGAATGATGTGAGGTAATGTCACCGACACTGCCTTGCTGACTTCCAAAGCATCCCTGTCATCCCTGTGAGTTTCTGACCATCATGCTAGCTGTCATATTCAAATCTTGTTGGTTGTTTTCCACGTAATTTGTAAGTCTCTTTTGCTCAAATGTTATTTCACACCAGCATCGAAAACATAGTATGGTGCTGATGAGAAAAGACTAATGAACAGCAAGCTTAGCAAACAAGACAGAAGTGAAGCCTGTTGCCGCTTCATATTCAACAGCATTCTTTGTGTGATCCAAGAAAACTTAGATAGTACGGCTTTACGTAGGAAACAGAAAAATGGATGGTAGTCTGCGGATGAAAAACATGCAGCATGGGGCTTTTGATAGCAAGTTTATGAATCATTCCCAAATTTCATGTTTAACAGACCCCCCATTCTATGCAATTGGGAATACTGTCTTATGCACCCAAACTCATCCTCTGCATATGCTACTGGGTAACAATTTTTTTTCACAAGAGTTTGCTGATCTAGAGCATGCATCATATAATTATAATATAAAATTATAACAAAGTTAGATTTATAAAATCATAATAACACTTTTCTCCATGAATGAAGTAAGATTTATACCCTTTAAGCCATTACAGACAACCAGTCCAGCTGACAAACACATTTACATCATACTCACTGCCAACTGCATGAAGTCTTTGTCTTGATATTTTTTGCCAGGTCGATTTTCCCCACAGTATCTGAATTTCTGAAACCCGATGCATTTCATAATCTTCACAGAGGGCTTGTTAGCTGGTTCATACCCTGAAAATTCTGCAACAGAGAAAAAAGCTCATAAAAGCAAACAATTCTGAACACAAAGAATAAATGCAATGGATTATTCCCTGCCTCTCTCAATTTTTCAATCTCTGTCACCACCTTTATCAATTACTATGTCAAAATTATACACACAGATCTTTTTTTTTTTAAGTCTGTGCACATTCAAAGCGTCATGCACATGATGGTAATGCACCAGACATGAATCTGAAATCAGGGTTTACATTTGGAATGTATGCCATGTCAATTGACACATCTGGACCAAAAATGAGTCATTGCTTTGGCATGGTTCAGGCCACCAGGTATAATTTTCCACATACAAATGCATCATCTAATGATAAAACTAAAGACCAACACACAAACAATGAATTTATATGGATCAAGGCCTTGACTGGTTTGGTATTTTATAGCACATAAATTTTAAAATGGTCACCAACTAGCAGTCTGATCTAGAGATACGTATTAAGATACAATAATGATGAATTAACTTTTAAACAAGTAAATAATGAATATCATATGGATCAAATCTGTGACTGGCGTGAATTTTGCTATTTAATAACACATCAAAGTGATCAACACCTGGAGTTCTTTACTAAGAGTACTTACATAGCGCATATCCCTGGCCAGAGACCGAGCTCTAACTAGTCTAAGCGCTTTACAATCCATATTCTCAATTACACAATGGGCTGCCTATCTGGGTAAGAGCCGACTGAAAAGCTGCCTGCTTGATGCTTCATTCAGTCATTTCCCATGTCAATCAGTCAAGATCGTTCATTCAATTTAACAACTCTTTCATTCTTTCAATTTTTCACGTAGAGTGCATGCTATGTGTAACGTGTCATCCATACCAATGGCCAAACTGGCCTTTTCTTCAAAAGCTGGTGAAGGGATTTTACATGTATGCGAGATGTTATGTGTGCGTTTGATGTAGAGAATGTTATGATGTGATGTAGAGAATATTATGTGACATAATTCAATGAAAAATTAGCAGTTCAACTTTTCTTTTTTGTTTTTCATCAACTTAATATCAAGGAAAAGAAAGTAATGATTTTAAAAAGCTACCATTTCACTTTCTTACTTATTCATATGTTTGCACATGAAAGAGAGACAGACAGACAGACAGACAGACAGCAGTATCTACTTTCAGAAGACCATGGGTAATTTCAATGGATTTGCTTACAAGTTAATCTGAACAAGTCATGATCAGACCACTTTATCACATGTTTTATTATAAATTCAAGATAACAATGGTATCAAAGATTTCTTAGTTTCAGTGAAAAACACAACAAAGTTTTGGATGGAAAGTGCAGGTAAACCATCCCTCTGTCACATGCCATAAAAATTTCCCTGGAAAAAATACACAACAATGAACAAAGCAAATATGTATTAAAAAAAAAAATAATCACATATTATACACAAATGAACTGGGATGGGGGGGGGGGGGTGTCTAGGCAGAGGTGAGATGAAAGAATGGATGGGGAAGGGTGAGAGGAAGGAGGGGAGGAGTAATGGAAAACGGGAAGGAGGAAGGCGGTAGGGAGAGAGGGGGTGGGGAGCCCTCAGAAAAAAATAATAAAGCCAAGTGATGTGGTATTTTTAATTGTGTGGGCCGTTATTTTCTTCACACACACACACACACACACACACACACACACACACACACACACACACACACTTCAGTGCACCCAAATACTTACTGAAAAAACTTCAAAGTATTGATTCCAAAGCATATAAGATAGCCATGGGACTACCAGTCCATGCCTCTTGTACAAAAGCATACAGTGCTGCTGGGATATTACCACTGGAAGAATATAGGAATCTTGCATGCACCAAATTTGTTATAAGAAGTTCTACTATAGACAACAATATAGGCCCTGAAATAAATATTAAATCGGACATTGATTTTCCCAAAAGGGCTAAAAATATATCATCTCAAACGACTCTAAGAACATATACTTCCTCGATTTTAGAATCCTCAGACATCAAACTAACATCTATTGCAAAAAGATCTATTGTGTCTCCTATCCCCCCATGGAAACTAATACGAGCACATTTTGATACTGACCATACAAATTTAACAAAGGCTGAAAATACTAATTTGTTGTTATCCAATATCAAAATGCATTTGCATGATCACTATTCCAACCATTTTAAAATATACACTGATGGGTCATTAATCAATGAACATGCAGGTGCAGCATACATTATCCCAGGTCTTAACGAAGAAAAGTCCTATTATCTTGGAAAAAACAAATCTATATTCACTGCTGAGTTAACTGCTATAATTATGGCTTTAAAGTGTGTTGTTGATTACCCTCAAAATTTATTTAAGTTGTTTTATGCGTAGATTCCAAGTCAGTTCTTACTGCAATGAAGAATTTTAGATTAAAAGTTCGACCTGAGATGATCACTGAAATAAATAATTTAGTACACTTCCTCTCAGCCAGAGACACTGAAATAACATTTCTTTGGGTGCCCTCCCACTGTGGGTTATACTATAATGAAAAGGTTGATGTTCTGGCAAAGAGAGGAGCAAAACGATCATCAGATTCACATTTTTTGAACCTCTCTATGTCAATGCAAGAGTGCTATACTTTGGCAGAGAAAATACAATTTTCTAATTTTCATTTGATAGAAAGAGAAACTGGGTGTTTTGGTTTACACGATGAAATGGGAAGAATTCATGAAATGTTAAGTAAGTACAATCAAAACATTTATCGTAGACGACAGATAAGTTCCTTGATCTGTAGATGGAAATTGGATTGTTTTAAAACAAATTGGATTGTTTTAAAACAAAGTATGTCAAAAATATACATTGTATATGTGGTCATAGCATATCAACTGATCACATTCTTTTGTGTAACTTGATGAAAGAATTCATTCCAAATACGTCTGTACAGCCTAGTCAAAATGTTTTCCGGTCACTGTCAGCAAGTGAAACGTATCTTTTCTTTTTGCACTTAGCTAAAAGTCCAATTGGCAAATATTTATAACATATAACAGTCAGTGGTGTGATGAGACAGAAGAGTTACATGTTTCCGGGTTTTTTTGTGTGGGTTTTTAGTTTTTTTGTTTTTTGTTTTTCAGTCTTTGATTAAGTGGATTTTCTACTTTTGTGTTATTGCTGTAGATAAGTTAGTTATTTTACCTCATAGTGTTAACCTTTTTTACCCCGACCCCCCCCCCCCCCCCCCCCTTTTTTTTTTTTTTTGTGTGTGTGTGGTGCGTTTGTTTGTTGTTTTTTTTCGTCTAATATCACGTAATGTGGAAAGACGTAAAACAGAACAACAACAACAACAACACACACACACACACACACACACACACACACACACACACACACTTAGCTTGCCAAGAGATGTACTTAAACAGATAGGGCTTTATCAGTATTACTGACGGAGTTAGGAGCTGGTTTTCCCTTTCATTCCTTGTAGTCAGGAAGGGAACATTTCCCAGAATTCCCAATTATCACTAGGAGTCATCGTCTATATTTAGAAAATCCGGGAATTTCCTCCTCGGAATTTAAACGATTATTGCTTTTCCGATTCAAAATATTGATCTCACTGTAGTAGAAAAAGAAATGGTAACGTGGATATTCTATACGTCAAAAATTTACGAAAAACAATTCCCAAAACGTATGTTAGACAACACTCCAAAGGTGGGAATGCAAATCAAGGCACCACCTCCAGACGCGGGTTTAACCGGACCAAGCAGGCGGACTTCCCGAAAAAGTTTCAATCAAGGTTTCATTTAAAATATAGAAAGATTTATCACAAACAATTAAAAAATCGTCTTACTTGGGTGTTTGGATGCTACTCCTCTCGTTTTCAGCTTTTGTGAAGCCATCTCTACGCGAATGAAGGCAATTATTCTGAGTGTAACGATCCTGTCGCAGCAAGCTCTCACACCACTGTCGCCATATTGAATTGACTCATTGTGGATATGCGAACGACCACTCCTTAGTGTAAAATGTGCTATCGGGAATTCATGAAATAAAACGAAAACTTGTTTCTTTTTTGACAAGACTACAGACTCCTTGATGTGATACATTTTTAACTTAAATTCAGTTTTATAGTCTGTTTATTACTTCTCTTTTTTGGTATTACACGATCAATGTCATCTATTTTTGGATAATTCATATCTACCTTCGTGGCCTGATTCAAAGCGGAGGCTGACATGTCCAACTGTTGCAATTGCTGTGTCAAGTGGGAAAGAATGGGGAAGAAGGAAACTTGTTCGGGGCATGCAGAAGAAAAGTGTCTCAGATTTAAAAAAAAAAAAAAAAAAAAAAAAGGTGGTGTGGGGTGGGAAGGGGGGGGGGGGGGGGGGGCGTTATTCTTTTGATTATCTGATTGATTCAGTAGTTTACTGACTAATGGAAAGAGAAAACGAAACAGCGTGTTTGTGGAAAACACACACACACACACACACACACACACACACACACACACACACACACCAAGGAATAAAGTAATCGAAATTGTGTGCATGATTCAAAACAGACATGTAAATATTGAAGAAATGTTTTTTCCTACGTTACAAACAGTTAAAAGAAGAAGACGAAAGAAAGAAAGAAAGAAAAAAGAAAAAGAAAGAAAGAAAGAATAAACACAAAACAGTATTTTCCTGATAACAGTCAGCATGAGAATTACTCGTCATACATTGTTCTTCTCGTGCTGACTTTTTTTTTTTTTTTTTTCAAAGTAGGCCTAAGGGTGTGGAGAGAGAGAGACTCAAGGTTATCTTCCTTATCTGGTCTCGTTCTATCGTTTCCAAAAGAACAATATAAGGGTTGCTTAAACCACGTTCGAAAGAAAGAAAAAAGAAAGAAAAAAAAAAGAAAAATCAGCTAAAACGTACAACTGTTTGACCTTAGAAATTTTCATATTAATATGAACCATGTTACTTTTTTTTTTTTTTTTAAATGTACACCAGCGCTGCAACATTTTCAGTTCTGAAACTGGACCTATATTTCCCTGTGGTGTGTGTGTGTGTGTTTGTGTGCGTGGGTGTGTGTGGTGTCAATTTTGGGTCTATCTCCGGTATTTCTGAGCGGTGTGTCTGAGCTGTTGATATGTTGTTAAGTCAGGAGTTTGAGAAAAACGGCCTTCAAGAGTTTGCGAAGATCCGTTTTCTTCTAGAGTCGTCCCTTTGTGTGAATAATTGGCTGTGATAAAATACTGGCCGTAATTCTGGTTAAAACGACCCGGGGTATTCTTTGGCATGATCGACCTGGCTTAAGGATTTGTTCTGAACTGATTGTCTGGCGGGATTCGCAGGCTGGCTTATGCTTTGAAAGGCGGACTGGGGAGGGGAGGGGGAGTGATGTGGGTGGGGGGTGGAGGCAATCCTGTTTACGCCATTTCTTTATAAAAGGCAAAAAGCGTCACTGAGCCCCTGATTTTCTTCTTCGTCTTCTTCTTCTTCTTCTTCTTTTTTTTCTTTTTTTTGTTGTTGTTGTTGTAAGTATGAGTGCGTCCACATCCTTTGTCACACTGTCTTATTCCAGCATCCACTGTCGAGGGAATAATAAAGATAAAACATGATCTTCTAAATGTTGTTTGAATGGTCCATCAGCTTAACCCAGAATCAAAAAAGTAATAATTTTGAACACCAAAGTCTTTCCAACAATGCTTCTACTTCGCCAGCCGCCGTAGCGAAATGGTCAGCGTCGCTGTTCCCAGCCGGGAGATCGTGGGTTCGATCCCCATCAGAGTCATTCATTTGTGAGATTTCTCTGCCCCGACCAGCTCCTACCAAGAGCTGAGTTTGTTATGAGCTTATATGTGAAGACTGGGACTAAATAGTTGAGTTTCATCCACTTAATTACCGGGGACTGTCTTTGGACGGCCGTGGTGGCCCTACGGGAAAAGAGCTCACTCACGCTGGCTCAGCCATTAATTACTGTCGTCGGTAGGTGGTGTTCTGTGTATGCTGGATCAGAACAGGCACCACACTGAACACCACCGAACTGACTTCGCAGCAGTGCAGCGTCTCCTCCGGTGGGTTGCCTCATGACTTGATATTGATTGCTCCCTGTGGATCATCGGTGCCGAGGCTGTGGTGAAGCAAGCTAGGCGCGGATACAAGTGTTACTGGAGAGCACAGAATATGAAACAGCAAAAACAAACAAAAAAACAAACAAACAAACAAAAACAAAAACAAAAAAAAACGAACAGACCAACAAATCTTCGGATGTAATCGAATGCAAACTGAAATGAAGCCGAATGTGTAACCCTCAAAATTCATTTATTAACATATTACATATCACCGTCTGACAGTTCAAAAATAACAGTGGGCTACACACTACATTTCCCTTTGTGATCCGCTCGACCGTTCGTAAGTCACCAGTTTCTCTTTCCCTTCGTGGATTTAACATAATTTCACTTCACCTCAACTGTCAGGGACAATGGTCAAACATTTGTCATTTGACTATGCACTTTCGATATACATCTCGATCAAGGCTGTTTATGTGCAGGTTTCAAAATTCTGTTCAGTGACATTTTTTTTTTTTTTTTTCAGTCTGTGTGACTTTGTGTTCCAGCGATTTAATTGTGAGACACGTTAGGGCGACAACAAAATCATGTAACTCTGTGTGTGTGTGTGTGTGTGTCTGTGTGTGTGTGTGCGTGCGTGTGTGTCTGTGTAAATGTGCGCACGTGTATGTAGTATTTGCTGTTGTTGTTCATTCGTTTGTTGTAGTTGTTGCTTCGCTTTGCTGTTGTCGTTGATCCAAAAAAGTTGAGTGCTCAAAGCTCTTTACTCCCTTCCTCCTTCCTCAATCGAGACCTCGTTCTCAACACACACACACACACACACACACACACACACACACACACACACACACCACACACACACACAAAACTCTCTCCCTCTCCCTCTCTCCCTCCCTTCCTCCAACACACACACACACACACACACACACACACACACACACACACACACACACACACAACTCTCTCCCTCTCTCCCTCCCTTCCTCCAACACACACACACACACACACACACACACACACACACACACACACACACACACACACACACACACAACTCTAACCCTCTCCCTCTCTCCCTCCCTTCCTCCAACACACACACACACACACACACACACACACACACACACACACACACACATACAGTCTGTCTCTGTCTGTCTGTCTGTCTGTCTGTCTGTCTCTCTCTCTCTCTCTCTCTCTCTCTCTCTCTCTCTCTCTCTCTGACACACACACAGTCCCTGTCTGTCTGTCTGTCTGTCTCTCTCCAACACACACACACACACACACACACACACACACACACACACACACACACACACACACACGCACGACGCACACACACACACACACACACACACACACACACACACACACACACACACACACACACATATCTGACACTGATTCCACTTCACACAGCGGATCCCACTTCACACAGCGGATCAGTAGCGCACAGTTACGTGCACAGGATTATTATTTCCACGAAAGCCAATCAGAACTTCCCGATTCTGTTGCTGGAGGCGTTGCGGCCATATCATTGGCTGAAAAGTGGGTGCTTACGTGTCCTT
>CM065717.1:31845155-31847655 GCA_033310375.1 Conus canariensis
CCTTTGTCTTCCTCTATCGCGGCTTCCTCTGACTGTTCCTTGCAGGACTGTCTTTGCAAGGCCTGCTGAACGGGACACATGTCCGTACAACTTCATTTTCCGCTTCTTGACGACTGTGACTCTCAGTTTTTCTGCATGCATGTGAAACTTGGACACTCACAGCAGAGTTACGAAGAAGAATTCTGGCAACTGAAATGAGATGCTACAGAAAGGTCTTGGGCATCGATTACACAGACCACGTGACAAATGAAGACGTCCGTAGAGTAATTCAACAAGCAATTGGACCCCGTGAAGACCTGCTCACAGTCTTCATTTCACTTAATGTCAGTCAAACGTCATTTTCATTCCACCTGCGGTCATTCTTATGTCAGTGTCATTTCACTCTATGCCAGCCATACGTCATTATTATTTCGCCTGCTGTCATTCGTTCGTAGGTATTTTGTGTTCACCGGCATGTATGTTGTGTACACCGGCCATTTATATCCATAATTATTTGACTTGATGCGCACTAAGCAAACGTGTTTGTACACCTACGGATGGGTGCTGTTGACTGTCTTGACGCTGGCACCGCCACCGACGTCATACACGTGTCATCGCGGTGTACGACCAGGTTGTATGTGTCGTTGTTGTTGTTGTTGTTATTGTTGTTGTTGTTGTTGTCGTACCCTGGCTACAAGACTCCAGCGATCATCCGAACAGCCGAAGTACATGAACACTATGGTACAAATGCATCAGCTGGGGATGAGAACATTACGTGTGTGACCGTTTTTGATTACCCCGCAAGGCGGGCAGCCACACTCCGACTTCAGGGGATTTTGGAGACTGATAACATTATGCTAGGAGCTTGTCACAACTGAAGACAAATCCCCGCATAACTATGCAGAGAATAACAACATTTTGATGTAGCCTTGGTGTTCTAGCCTATGTCAGCTGGCCTGACACAGCCTTAAGCCAAGGCGGGGTTGTATGTGTCAGCCTGCACCTTCTGCAGTTGCTCAGCCTGCGTTAAGCACATAGTGACGTGCAGGTTATCAATGGTCACAGATGTAAGCAGTCTGCAAAATCTGCTTCACCGAGCCAGCGTTGCAACCAACATTCTTGCTTCAACGACAGTCACTGTGGGCGTCAAGCGATCGACATGGCGTCAGTTTCGGCACACCAAGAAACAACTGGGCCGTTCTCAGAATTTACATTGTGTGTGAAAGTTGATTTACCCTCTCTTCTTTTTTATGTTGAAAGCAAGATACATGCCATATGGTTCGAAGGAGAGAGAGAGAGAGAGAGAGAGAGAGAGAGAGAGGAGAGAGAGAGAGAGAGAGAGAGACAGACAGACAGAAGACGACAGACAAAGTCAGGGACAGAGAGACAGAGTATCGGGGGGAGCCCCCACGGGAGAATTCTACGTAGCCTACAGCCCGGAGCCTCACGTCAGGCTGAGGGTCGGTTCATGTGATCATAGATCATGAGCGATTACATCAGAGGGTATCCTTGAAAAAAACACGTGAAGTAATTGTTTGAGAATGAATGTTGGCTTCAATTTAAGACTATGCTACGCCTCAGAACGCTTGTATGGATTACGTAGCGTATTATAGCAAATTATGGCGCATGACCGCGTACTGAGTTCAGTGAAAGAAACTCGCAACGCAGAGCAGGGGACCCGGAACTCTCCGTCAATCAACAGCATGCGAGCAGCATGCCTGTAGCGGAGAAATCGACACGACAGCAGCTGTCAAGTCAGCGGCGGAGGCCTGTTCAGCCGGCACTATGTTTCCCTGCGTTTTCCTCACGTGTGTAAATTTTCCCAACGTTTTTGTTTTTCCTTGTCGACTTTCTTTAATTAACCATTTCAACCATTTTCCTGTCTTTTCCAACTTTACCCGGCTTCCTTTTAGTGCTCCCAGTTCTTATAGAACAGGGAGTACTTTACAATGGGAACGAAGAAATGCTGTCTGTCTGTCTGTGTGCTTGTCCGTGGTCAAAATGTGTTCCACTCGCTCCGGACAAAACTTCTGGGCCGATCTTTCTGAAAATTTGTAGGTATGTTCATTATGGGTCACGGATGATGCCCAATGTTTTATTTTAACAGAATAGCCGCTACTAACGGCTATAACGGCCCCAAAAGGTTTTTCTTCTTTATAGAATATCTCCGAAAGTACTTAGAGAGTTTATCTCAGTGACGAAATACATTATGACGCATGTTTGCTTGTGACGTTTCTTCATGACACATGTTTGATTGTGACGTTCCTTGGCATGTACACGCGTATTCAAGATAAACTGGGAGTAGTACATACGTTTATATGCTTTGCATCTTGTTTAATTACTTTTTTTTCCGAACAACTTTACCCGGCTTTTTTCTATTACTTTTTTTCCGAACTGATTCTACTTTTTCCATTTTGTTTTTGTTGTTGTTGTTGTTTTGCTGTCCTTTTCCGTAATTGTTCTTACCTTTCCCTGTTTTTCTCAGTCTTTCTTTACATGTACTATCTTTTCTACTTTTTCA
>CM065717.1:31850155-31872655 GCA_033310375.1 Conus canariensis
GAGGGAGAGAGTTGAGAAGAGATGTGCGTGTGTGTGAGTGCCTGCGCGCGAGCGCGCGCGCGTGTGTATATGTATGTGTGTGTGTGTGTGTGTGTGTGTGTGTGTGTGTGTGTGTGTGTGTGTGTGTGAGTACAACAAAGAGTTAATCTGACAATACATTGGTTTCAGTCAGTCAGTCAGTCAGTGTGTGTGTGTGTTGTGTGTGTGGTTGTGTGTGTGTGTGGTTTGGTTGTTTGGTTGTTTGGTTGATGTTTGATGTGTGCAAAAATAATACATTCATAATGATAATCATAATCTTTAAAAAAAAAAAAAATGAAAAGGGGGGGGGGGGGGGGGGGGGGGGGAGGCGCGCAGGGGAGGTGGTCGCGGATACGAGGTGGGAGAAGGGAGTTGGGGACAAAACTATGCATATCGTATCAACAATCAGTAGCAGCACAGCGTTAACACACAATAACTCTAAAGTACAACAAGGAGGAAGTGTCACCCAGCACTAATTTAGAACAAAAGCGTGTCACAGGAATGCTCCGATGGGACTGTAATCGAGTTTCAGCAATGTCCATGAAAAGAACGGGACGACACAGCTAGTCTTCCTGGTTTCCTTGTGACAAAGTATTTTATTCAAATGAAGCTTGGAGACGAGTTTACATCATCTGACAACGGACTAAAGCATGATCAAGTGTGATCTGTTCACCACCTATGCAACCGACATTTTTAGAGAACTTCTCTTTGAGAGTATTTATTCTTAAGCGAAATGCAAGAGCTGTAATAAGTCTACGATGATAGAATGATGACCCCGACAACTAACTTAACGTAATGTCGAATCTAAACGTTTTCTTTGAAGATAGATCTTCTTCTTAGAAAGTCTACTTGTCCTAAATCTTTCCCATACCATTGTTTCAAGAAGACTACAGTTTTCGTAAACCGAAAGGAATGTTTAGATCTGTAGCTTTCTCTGATCTTTATACACCTCTTTTAACTGCTCTGTCAGTCATTTCATTACCATTCACGTCATAATGAGATGGTACCCAGCAAAACTCAGTGACAGTGTCTTTTACCGATAAGCAATGTACAAACTGATTTATTTCATAAACGAGGTCAGGCCATATATTTTGTACTGAGTAAATCTAGTGCATATATAAAATCGATTTTGAATCAGCCAAAGAGGACTGTTCTCATAATAATCATTCGAAGCTTTACGAACTACTCTACATCCAGTATGATAGTTGTTACTTCAGCTGTTAAAAATCTGACAGCTTACTGCCATGGAAAAAAAAGACTTTTCAAGTGCGGGATTGACAAAAGCTGCACCAACATTGTTATCGTCAAATACTGAACCGACCGTGAAAACTTTGATAATGATTTTGGTATTTTCATGATTAGTATCCTTGCGCCAGCAAATTTGATGTATTCATCCCCTCCCCCATCCCCTCTATAATTAAAAATGTCAACTGGCGCTCTTGACGTCTCCCATGATTGAACAGTTGCTTCCCTTAGACTGGTCACAGAATACGTTTGCTACGACGAATTTGCCCTACAACTGTGTGTGTGTGTGTGTGTGTGTGTGTGTGTGGTGTGTGTGTGTGTGTGTGTGTGTGTGTGTGAGCACGCACGCGAGCATGTTTACTTTAGCACGGCTGTGTTGTGTAATGCCGTAAAGCTCTACCACATATCTTTCTTTACACACTCCTTGTGAAGGTTAAAGCACACACACACACACACACACACACACATACACACACACACACGCACACACACACACACACACACGCACACACACACACACACACACACGCACGCACACACACACACACACACACACACACACACACACACACACACACACACACACACACATCAAAACAAGACAAACAACAACAAAAACACCACACAGAAAAAAAGGAAGCAAAAAAAAAAAATAAAAAAAAAATAAATAAATACGAACAAGGCCACTGAACCGATGCACACCACAAGTTTAATGACAAAATGCTAGATACTTGCATGCATATAAAGAGATGCTGATTTCAAAGCAAAACATCAAGTATAACAGAATGACTCAGTAGTAAATCGTGGAACTTCAGTGATCAAAATGATAGACTAGACTGGAGAAAAAAGTCCTAATGCAGACAATTCAGCCGATCTTATTGCCCACATCAGGGCTGCAAGCAAATCAACAGCGGAACTATGTACAAGTTAAAATGCCAACACTGCAAATTCAGACCTCAACCAAAGTATATTACCAGCCACGCCTAAATCAGCTCAAATACACACACGCAACACAACCTCACCGCCTACACACACACGCGCCCGCTCGCGCTTACACACACACACACACACACACACACACACACACACACACACACACACACACACACACACACACAAACCGGATTTTCTTCATATAGAATCTATGCAAAGAAGTGACTCAAGGAACTTCAAGTCCTGATTTGAAACCAAACCCAGCTAACATTGAGGAGGAGGAGGGGAAGGGAGATGGTAAAAACAAGAGGAACAAGTAAAAGACAACGTTTCATGTCCTGTGACTTTTAATTAAATGACGAACGAGTGCGCATTAAAGTACGAATCTCCAGGCTGCCAAAATAGGACGGTGGCCTCGATTAAACGTTTGTGTTTGTTTACAGAAGACAGTCCTGGGAGTGATATGGAACCGGTATTAATGAAGAGAAACCCTTTGGAGATGATGCGATCCTCGTGGAGTAAGGCTTTACATGTTTACTTGCTCGCAACCACTTACTGGGAATTTTTTTTTTTTTTTTTTTTTTTTTTGCTGGCGTAGTCCCTGAATTAGAACGATATTAATTAACATCATACAAAAGTGGCTCAACTGACCTTGAAAACTAACTGAGCATAATTTCCAAGGTTATATCAGAACGTTCTTTACAGAAAATATTGAATAATCAGCTGAACAGTGTTCTTATTGCTTACTAATAAGAGAAGGAAAATCACATTTCAGCGCCTTTATTGTACACAAACGTAAATTAGGTATTTGTTTCGTAAAGTCCTGAGGACATTTTTTTCTTATCTGAAAAGGAAAAGGAGCAGCAACAGCTGTGACGTGCTTTGTTTGACTTTAAGACGGCTTTTGTGTCTATATGATGACATGGACTGAGTGTGTTAACTGCGCATTACTTCATGAGATAATGGGGATATCAATGTATTGGTAAACGTGTATTATCATAATCAATCTCGAATTATCGTTGATGAAAACAGAATCTGATTATTTTAGTGTAATTCGCAGAGTTAGCCGAGGCGAAAGTATTTCTATAATTTTTTTTTCCTTCTTCATTTTGAATTATCTTTAATAGTATTGCATATAGTCCTACTATAATTATGCTTTGCTGTATGTGTATTTTAATGTGTCCAATCCAAATTTAAACAGTTATATTCAATTTGTGTCTGCATACCAGCACTGCACTGTTTTACTTAAACGCTTACGTGATGGCTTACAAAAACGGAAGTTGCTGTACCACAGTATGAACATCTTTTTTTTCTAAATTGAAATGGACAGTCAATATAGAGAAAATAAGAGCGACGCACGCGTTCAAAGCGTGTGTTTCAGCGTGGCGATGGAGTCATTCAAACAGTCGATCACTATAACCATCTAGAGTTTTGTCTTAGCACACGGATCTGGTAAGCTTTATGAAAGTAACCAGACCATACACATCCAGGCACAAGCTATTGTATTTTCACTACGAGTTAGCTCGACAGCCAAACTTTCCTGCCGATGTGGTGATCTCCATCAGGAATGCATGTTTTCACCGGCGTCTGTTGGTTTGTTCGTCTGTCGGCAAGATGTTGTAAATCAATTGATTTTAACCAAACATGGTAGAAAGAGGCAACGCGCCAGAGAAAAAAACTGTTCAATTTTGGTGTCAGTCATGATCCAAGTGCAGATCCAGTGGGAAAGAATGACTTTTTTCGTTTGTTTTTTCACAAATCATCCAAGACCTGATGCATGGATTTCAATGCAAAAAAAAAAAAAATAATAAATAAATGATCAGGTGTATTTGATATGTGTAAAAATCTACGAAGTTTTTTTTTTTTTTTTTTGGTGCTCTGAGTGGATTTGGTTAACAAGTGGGGTGCAGTGACAAGAATATCATCAATAAGTGAGGAGCGGGAAACACGGGGAGATTCATTCAATCGTTGCACCGTAACAAACTAAACTAGAAACCTAAGCCACTACCATATTCATTCAATCGTTGCACCGTAACAAACTAAACTAGAAACCTAAGCTACTAGCAGATTGTAGCTGACACAAGAAGATGTAGTTTCAGTCCATCATCACCATAGACGTCGTCACCTCAGGCCTTCTGGAACTGCCCCAGGAACTGCACGCACCTGTCGTAGGGTTCTTTGGTCAGTTCTTTGTAATGAGCTGAAACACAACGTGCAGGATAATACACTTTGGCCGGTGCTTTGAAACGACGCGAAACAAAAAGCGTTGGATGACACATTTATAAGAGTCTTTGGGCAGTGCTTTGTAATGTGCTGAAACACAGAATAGTCGGTGATACATACTCACTCACGGAGTACTTTGCGCATCAGAGAGGATGCCCTGTTCTTTCTGCATGGTGATTTCTTGTGGGGTAAAACATTATAAAACAAGAGCTAATTCAGCGTCGGTAACGCTATGAGATACACTCGAGCAAAGAAACATGCTCTTTCTGTCTGTCTCTGTCTCTGTCTCTGTCTCTCTCTCTCTCTCTCTCTCTCTCTCCACACACACACACACACACACACACACACACACACACACACACCGCACACACACACACACACACGCGCGCACACACACACACACACACACACACACACACACACACACACACACACACACACAGTCCATCGCTTCTCATGGTAGTAAGTCGGCAAGGGGGAAATAGCGAAAGAAGAATAACGTTCTAGAAAAAAAAGTGGCAAAAAAAGTTTTTGAAAAAGGTAACCACCGTCAAATTGAATATGTTTCAGCCTATGAATGAGAAACAAAAAGAAAAAAAAAAGGTGTGATCGGTGTTAGAACGTGTTAAAAGTCTCAGTGATTAGCACTACCCGTCAAACAACCCAAGCATTGTCAGTCAGTTAGCGCTCACGATGACTTAGTGTGTCAGTTTTATCCAGGGGAGAGTCAATGTGGACTGGTTATATACACTACACCATGTATGCTAGCCCAATATGCAGTATTTACTGCTAAATAACAGAATCAACAAATAACTACAAAAGAAAAGGCTGGACAAGACGGTCTCTGGAATAAGTCTCAGCGAATGCCTGACCTGCACATTAGCCCATCGCGCTGGTCAGGACTTGGGTCTTACCAAACGATGACCAAACATCGTGTCAGGTGCTGGCTCTCCAAAGGGAGGCAATCCTCCACTGGCTCATCAAATACTTACAAAACTTTTTTTTCCTTCAAATTAAGAAAAAAGATAAAAAGGAAGAGGGTAGAGGATAGTGTCCTGTTCTGGTGATGACCTCAGATTCTCTGTTCTCTCCACATCCATGTCCATCAAAAAGTGGTCATTGTTGTCAGCTTCATGGATGGACGAGGTGACTCTGGAGAAAGATGAGAGCTCTCACACCGGCCACACGACCGAGCAGTAACTATCATCGTCGGTATCGCCTCATAGAGTTTGCCTGACGAGTGGAAAAATTCACCTGAGACCAGCTTATTTTGCGGGTTGCAAAAAACCGTATACCCTGGCAGATGGAGAAAAAAAAGCTGCGTGTAACTAGTTTGACAAGTGGGAAAGACAGTGAGCAACTTACATCACATCACAGTTTGTAAGTTGTGAGCGACTAACCTGATTGTTTGTAATCACCCTCGAGTTGATGATCTCACATGCTGTAAAAAGCTGAGAGCAGCTTATTCAACAGGTTGTAAACCACCACAAGCAATTTACCTGTCAGGTATAAAAAAAATTTTAAAAAAGCAACTTAACTGCCACCTGAACAACTTACCTTTCAGGTGGATAATGCCTTGAGTGACTGACCTGCCAGGTGAAAAAAAGCGTGAGGAGCCCCTTTGACCATGAGCACGTCCGTGGGAACTCCTGCCTCCTTCAATTTCCTGCAGTAGGCTGAAACAATCCACAGTGGTCGTAGTGGGTTTGGTTTGAGAGGGATGCTTCAGTGCAACAGGCAGATGTCAATTTCAGTTTCAGTTTCAGTTTCATCAAGGAGGCGTCACTGCGTGCGGACTAGTCCATGTACGATACACCACATCCGCTAAGTTCTAAGTGACGCGTTCTTGATGCAACTGAAACTGAAAACTGTATGCTGTGTATGCCAGAACTAAAGGCAATACGCCAACTTGAAATCAATGTTATTTTCCGTTTGCACATTCCTACAACTGTGGTTGCTGTATGCACTCGGTGTATACGGCCAAGCCTGCAACTCCCTAAAAACTTTTTTTTTTCTTCTTATTTTGTCTTTGGCCTGTGTGTTTCTTCTCTGCATCTGTACTTATTGAATGTGTTGCGCAAGTAGCACCAGCCTTACTCTGGAAATGTAATGTAATAGTTTTGCTGCGGTTTTTGTGTTTTGTTTGTTGTTTCGTCTTACTGTTGTGGGTGTTTTATCATTTTTCATTATTTATGTTTCGGCGGTCGTGTTGTCTTTACGCAAGTTTGGTTTAGTTGAAGTTATCTGATCTTGCATTGTGGTTTATTCTTTTCTGTTTGGCTTTGTGTTCTTGTCTTCTTTGTTTCATCTGGTGTTGTTTAATTTCCATTTTGGCTTAGTATTGTTTATTTCCCCTTCTCCAAAACAAAACCAAAAAATGTGTGGGGAGAAAAGCAAAAATTACGCTGTGAATCTAAAGCATCGACCATATATAATTTCATTTATTTTCCATACTTTTCTTTTTAATTGATTCGCATCTTTCTTGAGTCAGTTTCCTTCATTTATATTATTATCTAATTTAATTCAATGTTCTGTGAAGAAGCAATGCAATCGATTACGTTAGTAGCAAAAGATCATCGATGCTTTCGGCAAATTTTCTGCCCACACCACCATTCACCTTCCTCCCCAGCCCCATGCCGCCCCCCCCCCCCTCCCACTCTTCCCCCGCCCCCTCCCCCTCCCCACTTCACATACACTCCTGTCTCCAATCCGTACCCCCCCCCCCCCCCCTTCCTCCCCTCCCCCCCCCCCCCCCCCCCCCCCCCCCCCCCCCCCCCATCTCTCCAAACTTTCCGCTGGGCCACAACAAAAAACACGGATATGCAATGATATGCTGCCACCGCTTTGGTTAAAAAAGAGAACAAAAAGAATGAAAATAATAAATTAAAACATAAAATCAAAGAGAGAGAGAGAGAGAGAGAGAGAGAGAGGGGGGGGGTTAGAGAGACACACAACAGTGTGTGTGTGTGTGTGTTGTGGTGTGTGTGTGTGTGTGTGTGTGTGTGTGTGTGCGCGCGCGCGCGCGCGCGCGCGCCTGTGCGTGTGTGTTGATTTGATTGATTTAATTTAACGTCTGTTCACAACAATGGTGATATTAGACTAAAAATAAACCAATCCAAAAACAAACAAACAAAAAAAAACCCAAATTAAAACAGGCTGTGTAAGAATTTGTGTCTGTGTTTGCGCACGCGCGCGCACGCATGTGTGTGTGTGTGTGGTGTGTGTGTGTGTGGTGTGTGGTTGTGTGTGTGTGTGTGTGTGTGTGTGTGTGTGTTGTGTGTGTGTGTGTGTGTGTGTGTGTGTGTGTGTGTGTGTTGTGTGTGTGTGTGTACTGTGCGTATGCATGTGTGTGTGTGTGTGTGTGTGTGTTGTGTTGTGTGTGTGGTGTGTGTGTGTGTGTGTGTGTGTGTGTGTGTGTGTGTGTGGTGTGCGTGTGTGTGTTAGTGTGAATATGCACTCATGTGTGAAAGGCTACATATGAACATTAATACAATAACTATAAATTACTTAATGTTTACAATAAATTTGCAAGTATAGTGCTGGATAAAACTGATGCAATTTGTATCATTTCTTCGCTGTAGATTATATCATTTAAAGATCCCATTTTTGCTACATCTATCCCAGATATGTTGTATAACAGGGATAGCAATGGGCAATCAAAAAGAATATGTTCAATTGATATTGGATGACCACAAGCACATTCTACATTTTTTGAAAATTTAGTCTTCCATGAATTTAATCGAATTTTGTAATTGAGACTAGACAAGGATCTTGAACACGGTAATATTTTTGACTTTGAAGGAAGCTTTTCTGTCATTATACGACTTTCTAACATCGAATTTATTTCATGTTTTTCTAATGTTAGTGTACTATCAGGATATTTTCTAATAGCTCCTTCTTTCGCTGATCTATCAGCCATTTCATTCCCCAAATACCACAGTGAGATGGAATCCAACAAAATTCTATATTAATACCTCTACATATAATTGAACGTATTAAGTATTTACGTCAAATATCAAATCTTTTCGAACTTTTGCATTCCAGTTTTGCAGACTGTAAAGAACAGATTTTGAGTCAACACAAAGTAAAATGCTATAAATTGCAGTATCAATATCAGCTATGAAGGATAAGGCCATAAGAATTGCATATAGTTCTGCAGTAAATACAGAAAAACCTTTTCCTAGACAAAATGACTTTCTTATCTTTAAAGCAGGAATAGCAAATCCAGCCCCTGTGTATGATTCCAAAAGTGAACCATCCGTAAAAATCTTTAAATGATTCGGATACTTATTTTCTAGATGTTCTTTTGCTTCAACGGATATAAGATTGATGTTAGCCTCTTTTTTTTTTAGAGTTGTATAATCTGTATCGAATCTAGCAGAAATATGCTCCCATTGAGGAATAATGGGTATTATGGGACTACTTGAAATTGATGTAATATCAATATCACAACTCTTAAAAAGATCATCTGTATAGTTTCTAATAGGTTGAAGATATGAATGTGTGTGTGTGTGTGTGTGTGTGTGTGTGTGTGTGTGTGTGTGTGTGTGTGTGTGTGTGTGTGTCGTGCGCGCGCGCGCATGTGAAAGCAAGGGAAACTACCCAAGCCGTCGTCTCGCAAGGGATCCAACTCTGCCAAAATGCACAGTGCGGGCGGGAGGCGGGGAGAGAAGGAAGGGCGGTGGTAGGGAGACAGCACAGGGTCCGTTTTCTGACCATCGTTGTCCAGGAACAGGCCCATGAGCCTGAGCAGAGATGGACAGCAACAGTTGTGAATCTTTCATGTCGCCGTGGTTCCTGTCATGACGATGACTGCTATCCCGTGTTACTAGTTTGCACACTTGGACAATGGTGATGTGATGATAATTATTCGTTAACTGCTCTCGTAAACAATTTGTTATCATACATTCTGAAAGAATTCGCATAAACACATGCATATCTTCACACACACAACACACACACACACACACACACACACACACACACACACACACACACACTCACACACACATACACATACACACATACGCGCGCGCGCGCGAAACCGCACACACCACACACACACACACACACACACACACACACACACACACCCACGCACAGAGAGAGAGAGAGACAGAGAGAGAGAGAGAGAGAAGGGGGACGGGGCAGACGACAGACAGAATCGACCGACCGACAGACAGAACTTCCTACCAGTGAATAGTGTTCAGGTTGTAACCAGGTGTGTCAGCGAACTCGGAGAAAGATGGGAAGGACAGCGTGAGATCCGTGTGTGGGTACACCAAGATCTGAAACACCAGCCAGAACACTGTACCTGTACAGGACAACGTACAGTGTACCATGCCCTTATACAATACAGTACAGTGCAGTACAATGCAACTAAACACAGCATAATTCAATTCAACTACTGGGTAAACGCGGAACGGTTTAATACAGCATGAAGCGACAACGGGAATTCAGAACGATGCGACTCGATGCCAACAAATCACTCGGAATGGAATCAGTACAACTCTACGATATTACAAAGAAAACAATATCGCGCGATACGAAATAGCGCAGTACACTTTGCGCGAGGCAGCACAATACAGCGCAATACAATACAATGTGATCTATGTGTGACTTGACACAATATTCCCGGCCTCGGTAATCTGTAATCACAGCGATCACAACACAACGTAACACGATAGCCTGCAACAAAATACAATGGAAGGCTATGTAAGACAATCCCAGACCAGACAATGTTATAGATGTAAGATTATATTAAAACATACAGAGGAAGACTGCATAACTCAATGCATTGCAAGGCTGTGTAACACACTACAATGTACGACTATACAACGTAACACAAAGCAAGGCTATAGGACATGACACAAAGCAAACGCAATGCAACTCCAGACTACAACACAATGCAATGCAATATTACAAGGTGCAAAATAAGACTATGCAACACAATGACACTCAATACTACACCATACGATGCAGAACTGTACAATTCTACCAAGACTACCAAACACAATACATGGGTACGCATCATAATGCAATGCATCAAAACTACAACAAAATGTAATGCAAGATTATAAAGCGGAGTAAACTGTAAGTTTATACGACACAGTGCAATGCCAGACTCAATACAATACAACACTACACAAAAATGCAATGCGACGGAACCCACCACAGACCAGAACACAATATAGAACCCGATGTAGATGAATTTAACATTGCTGAGTGAGTAGTTTCCAGTAATGGTGTATAAACTCTTCAACCTGCATCACTTAGTGGCAGAAGGCCAGACACATATTATCATCACATCAACGTCATCATGTGACGAGTTAAGGACACACCAACATTATGCTCAGCCAATCATAGGCTGCAGCTTGGAGAACAAAGGGCCAGAACCCAGCATTCTCCCGTTGCCCATTGAAATATGGTGATGCATATTCATATAGCAACATACAACGGTCAAATAAATTACTTTCCTTTTGCCCTATAGGTTTATCTCGAATTATACAAGAACAAAAACAAAACAAAACAAAAAGAAGAGACAAACAATAAACACGGGACGGTCATTACCATGAACTTTAAAGAACGTATAAAGGCTAATAGCATAGATCGTAAAGCCGATAACAATTTAAAGACAATACTCGGATGTGCAGCAACACCGAGGTGTTCCTTAGTCTTTCACATCACCTTGCGACCTTGGTCACTGTGTGACAAAGCATTGAGTGCAACGTTCAACTGCATCTCAGTCTCACCTGAAAGTTAAACAGTGCAGCCAAATCTGTCAACGTGAAGAATAACGTAATAATAATAATAATAATGAATACTTATATAGCGCCTATTCTCGGCTAGAGACCAAGCTCTAAGCGCTTTACAATCAACACTCGCTTACACAACGGGCTGCCTACCTGGGTAGTGCCGACTGAAGAGCTGCCAGCTGGCGCTTCATTCAGTCGTTTCCCGTGTCATCCAGTCAATAGCGTTCAATATCGTTCACTCAGTTTCTTTACTCCTTCATTCTATCCATTTCATACGCAGGGTGCATGCTGTGTGTAACGTGTCATCCATACCAACGGCCAAACTGGCCTACTCTTCCGAAATTTGGTGATGGGATTTTACGTGTGTGCAAGATATTATGCGTGCGTTCACACACGGAACCTCGGTTTATAGTCTCATTCGAAGGACTGTATGGGAAAAGGAGTCAGAACTAATGTTAACTCCGAGGGAAAAATCCCCCTGTACCGAAACGCCCCGGCGGAGATTCGAACCCGCAACCCCAGGATCACCAAGATTACGAGTCAGGCGCTCTACCAACTGAGCTATTCCGGCTCAGTACATCCACATCACATCCATTATCTGAAACGAACGCGCTTTTCATGCCTAAGAGACAAGCACCTCCTTCAGCAGAACAGAAAAATGTGACACTGAAGTTCAAGCATTCAGTTAGCCTGAAGAACATAACCGTTACCCTCACCTAACAGCCAAGCACTTCTCTCATCTGAAAAATAAGTACTTCACCCAATCTGAAACACACGCACTTTTCTCACCTGAAATGCAAACACTTCCCTGTCTGATTTACAAGCAGTTCTCTCACTTGACATACAAGCACTTCTTTCACCTGATATACGAGACCTTTTCTTATCTAAGATACGAGCTTTTATCTCACGTGAAATACAAGGTCCTCTCCATTTCTAAAACCAACCGCTTCTATCAGCCGATAAATGTGTTCTTGTTTTACCTTGCTTCTTCTACCCGAAATAGAGGTACTCCTATTACCTGAAATATACAACACTTTTCTCATCGGAATTACAAGCACTTCTCTCATCTGAAATATAAACACTTCTCAAACATGCAATGCAAATACTTTTGTCACCCGAAATACTAAACACTTCCGTCATCTGAAAAACAAGCACTTCTCTCCCCTGAAGTAGAAACACTTCTCACACCTGCGATGCAAACACTTCTCTCCCTGAAATACAAGCACCTCTTTCACCTAAATAGTTGCCAATCGCTCGGCTAAATTACAAACCCTTCTCTCTCACCTGAAACACAAGCACTTCTCATCTGAAATAGGTCAGTTCTTTCACGTAACATAAAAGCATATGAAAGTATTTATGATTCACTTTCAATACATGCACATCTCTCGCCTGAAACACACTTCCTTTTCTCACCTGAAATGCAAGCAGTTCTCTTACCTGAAATAAAGCATTCGTCTGAACTGAAAGATAAGCTCTTTTCTCAGATAAGATACAGCCCTTCTTCCACTTGAAATACAAGCACTTTACTCAGCTGAAACGCAAGCACTTCTCTCACTCGATATACAAGCATTTCCCTCAATTGAAATATGAGCGCTGTTCTCATGTGAAATACAAGCATTTCTCTCACCTGAAACATAAACATTTACATAGCGTCAAATACAAGAATTTATCTCATGCGAAACAGAGGAACTTCTCTCACCTAAAACAGACGTTCTACAGAAATTCTCACGGCTAAAACAGAATTTCTCTACCTGAAACAGAATTTCTCTCACCCGAAACAGGATTTGTCTCACCCGAAACAGAAGAACTTATCTCACCTGAAATACAACTTCTCTCACCTGAAACGAAGTTCTGCAGGAGTTCTCTCACCTGAAACAGAATTTCTCTCATCTGAAACAGAATTTCTCTCATCTGAAACAGAATTTCTCTCACCTGAAACAGAATTTGTCTCACCCGAAACAGGATTTGTCTCACCCGAAACAGAACTTCTCTCACCTGAAATACAACTTCTCTCACCTGAAACGAAGTTCTACAGGAGTTCTCTCACCTGAAACAGAATTTCTCTCATCTGAAACAGAATTTCTGTCATCTGAAACAGAATTTCTCTCACCTGAAACAGAATTTCTCAATATCTCTCGCCTGAAATAGAACAAGTTCTCTCACCTGAAACAATACAAGTTCTCTCAACTGTAACAATAGGCGTTCTCTTAACTGAAACAATAGAGGTTCTCTCACCTGAAATAATAGAGGTTTTCTCACAACTCGAAACAGAAGTTCTCTTACCTGAAATGACACAGTTCTCTCACTTGAAAGAACAAAAGTTCTCTCACCTGAAACAATAGAGTTCTCTCACTTGAAAGAACAAAAGTTCTCTCACCTGAAACAATAGAAGTTCTCTCACCTGAAACAATAGAAGTTCTCTTACCTGAAACAGAAGAAGTTCTCTTACTGAAACAATAAAAGTTCTCTCACCTGAAACAGAAGAAGTTCTTTTATCTGAAACAAGAGAAGGTCTCTCGCCTGAAACTATAGAAGTTCTCTCACTTGAAACAGAACAACGCCTCTCACCTCAAACAGAAGAACTTCTCTCACCTGGAATGCCAGCCCAGGGACGTCGTGACTGACACTGGCAGTGAGTTGACCTCCTACACTGTCCCCTCCTATCCCCACCTGGCTGTCCTCTTTGCCACCTGTCGGCAAAGTCAGGGAGGAGGGGGTTGGTTTTCAAGCTGTTGGATCATGTCACTTCTAATGATTATGATCTATTGATCTTTACGACAGAGTGTAGCGACTAAGTGTCACAGCAAGCCGTGCTTGACTTACATAAACTGTGAGTTGTTTTTTTTTAACACTCTCTCTCTCTCTCTCTCTCTGAACAATATTTCGACGTTGTTCATTCACATTACGTTAGAAACATGTTCATTATATTTCGCTTGGGAATAACAGATCTGAAGTGTAACAGATATAGATACAAATCAGAGTATATCGACGTGTTACAATGTCCTTTTTGTCTAGCCTCTCAAGAAGATGAAACCCATTTTTTGTTCTTCTGCCCGATTTATGACGACCTACGTAAGAAATATCTGTCGGGTTTCAATTTGTTGTTCTACAGAACGCAGAAATTAACCATTCTCAATACCACTATTCCAACATCAACAGTGAATCTGGCCAAGTTTATTTTTTATGCCTTCAAACTCCGCAGTAACATGTTGGACCACCGTCTTTTCACGTGCGACTGTGGATAAATTCATTGTTTGATTTGTTGTCACGTATTGCTTACGGGCTGCTGGCCTGCTATTCTTTCATGCGTCATCTCCCGTTCACTTGCGTAATTTTTTAAAATTTTTTTATTGTGTACGTGTGTGCTTGCTCGCGTTCGTTTATTTTTGTGTGAGCGCTTGCGCACTTATGTGTTCCATTCCTGTTTACTTGAGAGAGAGAAGAGAGAGAGAGAGAGAGAGAGAGAGAGAGAGAGAGAGAGAGTGTGTGTGTGTGTGTGTGTGTGTGTGTGTGTGTGAGAGAGAGAGAGAGAGAGAGAGAGAGAGAGAGAGAGAGAGAGAGAGAGAGAGTTCTAAAGTATTATGTGTGTGACGACGTCACAGAAAAGCTCCACAGTGATATTCATAATAACTCACTCGATTGTATGGACACAACGTCTGAACAATAAACCATCTGAAGTCTGAACTCTCTCTCTCTCTCTCTCTCTCTCTCTCTCTCTCTCTCTCTCTCTCTCTCTCTCTCTCTCTTCAGTTTTCATTGCCATGATTTGTTTGTTTCCTGCTTTTTTCAGCTTCACATACAGAAACAGGAGTATAATCAATACTTCCAGAAAAGAATCTGTTCCTTAATGATGCCAAAATTTTTCTGTTATTTGAAAGTTGTGTATGTGTGTGTGTGTGTGTGTGTGTGTGTGTGTGTGTGTGTGTGTGTGTGTGTGTGTGTGTGTGTGTTCAAATTGAAAGTACTATCGTTGGCCTATCCCAATAACCGGCTAAGTGTGGACGGGAAAGAAAAATGTGAGTGCAAGTGTGTGTGTGTGTGTGTGTGCGTGCGTGCGTGCGTGCGTGCGTGCGTGCGTGCGCGTGCGCGCGTGCGTGAGTGCGTGCGTGCGTGCGTGTGTGTTTGTGTGTGTGTGTGTGTATTTCTGGAAATGCTGTAGCACAGTGCCTCAAACTGCATCGATAACAGAAGGATTATACACTTTTTCAGTAACATCGCTCACAGTTTTGTTACCGTCTGTAGGCAAAAATAGGCGAAAACTTCTATACCGATTGTATGAAACTTGGTGGAAAGTAAGAAATGGGGACTAGGGACAAAGCATTTAAGGTTTGGTGTGTACTGCGGCCAAGGCAGATCCAAAATAAGATCACACAAAAAAAGCATTTAATCAATTTTAACACAACTGGATGAAATGTGACCAAAAGTCAAAACCGTTAGAGTTTGGTGCGGATCCCTGATATGCATCCAGATCAAAGGTGGATCCGGGATCAAATCTAGCAAGATCACACAAAACAACTGAACTTGCTTTAAACGAAACTTGATGGAAGATTGGGACGTGGACCAATGACGAGCACACAACATTTTTGTGCAGGTCTGTGCTGTGAATCCCGATCTAAAATAATGGAGGATCCGAGATTCATTCCACAAGATTACACACACACACACACACACACACACACACACACACACACACACACACACACACACACACACTTGTGAAGACGGACAGTCATCCTAGAACGAATCCTTATAATTTAGGCGCAGATCCGGATCAAAGGGTGAATCCAGGATCAGGTGGGCGGTGGCAGAGGTCAGCGCTCTCCCTCCTGTCCATCTAGTGTTCGCTGACTTTCCACCGAGCTGTTCACTCTTTGACCTTATTATCAGTAAATTCCTCTATCACACATACTCACCGACGACTGTCTTGTTGGCCAGAACCCATCGAGCGACAGTCCTGCAGTCGTCCACGGCGGCAGGGATCTTGTGTGCAGGGGCCAGGCGGTACTCCACGTTCACGACAATGCACTCCGCTCGCCTGAATCAGAATAGCATTGTACGTGCAGTACCTTGTGGGGATGGTGCAAGTGCCAGTCTTCCAGATAGATAGTAAACTTTGGCATGGGCTAACCCGCTTTTATCAAAGAAGGTACAGCAAAGAAGGGGCTGCTATCTTCTTTATTCTGTTAGGAAGAAATAAGAAGAATAAACTGATCGGTATACAAAAACATAGAAAAAAAAAACCAAAGTAAGAGACACCGCTCTACGGCTAAGCACTTTTTGAGCGGAGAGCAGTCTGGCGTTATCAAAGAAAAATGTACTGGCACTTAAGTTATACAATGCAGTACAGTACAATACCAACAATACAAAGCAGCAAGCACAATACCATACGGAGCAGGATGGCATAAAATGTTGGAGAACAGTACAGCTACACGGAGTCCATTTCAGTTTGTCTTGGTGTTTACCTATGACGTCCCTGTTCTGTGCCACTTGTTTGTTGTGTTTTTGCAGACAAGAACGCACCAAAATGTCAATAGTATGATTTCTTCTGGCAGAGGGTTATCTTCAGAGAGGTCAGGCCGAATCTACACAAAACTATTAAATTATGGCTGAATCTTCATAAAACTATTTAAGGCCTAATCAAATTTTCACAGAATCTTCGTGAAACTGCCTGAATTTAGACGAAATATTTGATAAACTTCCTTCAATTGTTACTTGAAGCCCGTGAAATGGTTGGATGTTTTGTTGCCACACATGTCTGCACGTGTGATGCACGTGCTTAACGACACACATCAGCATTAAGTAGGCCTAAAGGCTGACGACTTTTAAGATCTGAGATACTGCCATGTTTGATCCAAACTGTCTTTTGACACGCTGCATATGTTGAGAAATCATCGTCTTCTTTTAAAACAAAAGGCTAAAACCTCCTTCCATGATACATTTCATTGGTTGTCATGTTCTTCTAACAACCTGTCAAACAGCAGACATCAGAAACACGATGGCTGGCTTAACCCTGTAAATGTCCTGAAGTTCACAGACCCACCATAAGACTGAAAACAGCCGTTTACAGCGTGTAAAACTCAACAAACCGTGTATTCAAGACAAGGGAATATATATCTCTCCAACTCAGAGATTCTGTGTCATGTTGCAGTAAATGACCCAGAAAAAAAGTAAGTGGAATCTAGTTTCTAAGTCTTGAGACTTCGCATTGCTTGTATTTATACTTTATGTTTTAACAGGATAAGTTTATGCCAGTACATGGTAAAAGTCCGTTTAGATAATCTATGAATACGGTTGATCATCAAAATGCTTTGTGGTTGGTGACTACATGATAAATGTGCTAGGACTAAGTGTATTCCAATACTTACATGTGAGCTTGGACTAAGTGTATTCCAGTACCTAATTACAACATCTGACCATTTGACTACTTTGAAGAGTTATTTCTCTCTCATTGTTCAGCAGTCTCTACTATCTCACACCAATGGTTACAATCCACTCAAAATCCTAGCCATTTATTTACAAATCAGGTTCTGCAACCTCCACAGACCCTGGGACCCTAATGTCCACCAACACTGGCCCAGAAAATTATGGGCGGTGGCACAAACAGCAAAACTTCAGGCCGGGAAATCGTAGTCGCCCATATACCTGCCACGTTGAAGAGACCTTCAGGACCAACCTGCCACCTTTGTCTTATGAGCTGCCATCGATCACTACCATCTACCCATGCGCAACCACGACGACAACACGTTAAGATGGGCTGCGAATTTTTCTTCGTGTTGGGGTGTCAGCGTGTTTTGAACCCGCCATACCATGGCCCTGTCTTGTGTGGAAACACGGCCTCAGCACTCACAGTCAGCGAGTCTGCAATATCAGTACGGCACAGACACCATCAAATGTTGTTAAGTTCCACTGATGCGAAAGCTGACAGAATATGGCAAATAAGTGTCGCCGGACTCACCTACACACAAGCGACAGATGCCAAAAAGTTTGCACAACCTCATATGTGGTTCAGCTGAAATACAAACAAGGTTTTCAATTTTCGAAGTAGAGTAATTGCACCTGTACCTGCACCTGTATACTGCACTTTTTGTTCCCCAGTTGTTTACTTATTTTCCATTGTCTGTTCGCCTGATTTGTTGTTGTTGTTGTTGTTGTCCACTCTGACGAAAGACCAACTGATTGTGACGTCCGTTCGGTGGCTCAGCATTTCAACATTTATTCAAAATAGTACATGCTGTCTTTAAGAGCCATGGGTCAGAAAGAAAACAATAAATGTTCAGCCTAGACTTTCCCCCAACGACCACTGGCTGGTGGACATATTGACCTCCATTCTCACTCTCACACCTATGGGGTAGGTCGTCTCACTTGGCGAGGGTCTTGAGCACTGTAGCGTAGACGTTCCGAGAGCCGGTCACAAAACCCCCTCCATGGAAGTAAACCAAGATGGGGGGTACCGGACCTAGCTGTGCAGGCTTATACACAGACACCGGCACTCCGTCTGCCGACAAATCGCTTGAAACATCATCTGTATTCATCACACAGACACACAGAAACACACACACACACACACACACACACACACACACACACACACACTGACAGACAGACAGACACACACACACACACACACACACACACACACACACACACACACTGACAGACAGACAGACACACACACACACACACACACACACACACACACACACTCACTGACAGACAGACAACACACACACACACACACACACACACTGACAGACAGACAGACAGACACACACACACACACACGCACGCACGCACGCACGCACACGCGCGCGCGCACACACACACCAAAGAGAGAGAGAGAGAGAGAGAGAGAGAGAGAGAGAGAGAGAGAGGAGCGGTGGCCCACTAGATAACATACTCCCCCTGGAAACGAAGAAATCCGATCTCCTTGGTTTGACTCTTCTCTCTCTCTCTCTCTCTCTCTCTCTCTCTCTCTCTCTCTCTCTCTCTCTCTTTGTGCGCGTGTGCGTGCGCCTGCAAGCGCGTGCGCGCGCGCATATGTATGTGTGTGCTAATCTCTACCTGTCCACTTTACTTTTAGACTTTAAGCAGTGCCTATCTTTCAGATGAGATGACGAAACGAGGCTCCACCATTATGCAGCAAGCACATCATTAGCACATGTAAAGGAACCCACAACATCTAAGGGGTCGTCTGTGGTAAAACTCTGATGAAAAACGAATTCGTATTGATGGGTGAAAAAATACAGAAAGAAATCAAATGAAACTTCTAAGAAAAAGAAGAAAAACACACACACACACCCCACAACACACACACACACACACACACACACACACCACCACGCACGCACGCACGCACGCACGCACGCACGCACGCACGCAGCGCGCACACACACACACACACACACACACACACACACACACACACACACACAGATGAAGCAGGACTACAACACACTTTATCAAGGGAGCGCATTCCGAATTCCACACGGAGAAGTCTTTGTGACCAGACAAGTATGCAGTTCAATACAACACAACACAACACAACACAACACAACACAACACAATACAACACAATATAATACAAAACAACTTCTACCACAACACATTGCAATTCAATGACAGACTTCTTGCCTCGTATTGCTGCCGCCGCTGCTGCTACCACTACTAAGATTACAACTACCGCTAGTGCTGCTGCTGCTGCTGCTGCTCTACTACTACTACTACTACTACTACTACTACTACTACTACTACTACTATTACAACAATATGATACTGCTGCTCCTGCTCCCCCACCTTCTTTTCCTCCTCTTCCTCTCCTCCTCCTCCTCCTCTTCCTCCTCCTCCTACTACTACTATTACTACGACTGCTACCGCTATTAATGCTGCTATTGCTGCTGCTGTTATTACAACTACTTCTTAAATTCAACGCAATGTAAAACAATGTATTACTACTACCATCGCTACCATGAATTATACTATTACTACTGCTACTACGACTACGAACATGACGACGACAATGACGTCTACTACATCTACTTCTGCAACAACAACAACGACTACTACTACTACTGCTACTACTACTACTGCTGCTGCTGCTGCTTCTGCTACTACTACTACTACTGCTACTACTACTACTACTGCTTCTGCTGCTGCTGCTTCTGCTGCTTCTGCTACTGCTACTACTACTACTACTACTACTGCAGTGCTGCTGCTGCTGCTGCTGCTGCTACTGCTGCTACTACTTCTACTACTACTATTACTTCTACTACTATACAATGGACGACTTCAACTTTTAGATGTCTGAAGCAAGAGCAAAAACAGAATTTCTGGACCACAGAATGAAGGAACAATCAAATTACAAAATGAACACAATGCGTTTCGGCCTGTTGGGTTTTCTTCAGGCAGGATAAATAACATTCAAAACACTGAAAACAAAGGACAAACAGATGGTCACTAATCTCTTCAATTAGGGTGCAAAATTTGATCTAGGGTGAACAACTAAAACTACGAAATTGATCTGAGGTTGAAGGGAAGAAGAGAAAAGTTAAACTAATGATAATGATGGTGATGATGATGAAGACGACAACAAAAACAACAATAATAATCATCATAATGATAATAATAATAATAATGATAATAATATTAATAATAATGATAATGATGATATTGTATCCATACAGTAATAATACTAACAATAATGATAATAGTAATCGGGGTGCTGATGATGATAATAACAGAAGAAGAAGAGGAAGGAGAAGAATAGCTATAATGACAATAGCAGAACTAATACTTCTAATTAGTATAATAAAAACAGTGATAATATTGAAAACATGAAAGACAGTGCGATGAAATCTTCTTTAAAAATGTACAAATGATTATGATATATATATCAAACGCAACTGGTTTCAGCTTGAATTATTCAAGGCATTATTGCACTAGCGTTACAATAAACAGCAATAAGAGCAAGCATCACATTCAACATTCTTTACACTATGTAATAATAGAGGATACTTGAGAGAATGTGTGTGTGTGCGTGCGCGTGTGCGTGCGTGCGTGCGTGCGTGCGTGCGTGCGTGCGTGTGTGTCTGTGTGTGTGAATCTGCCGAAGTTTTTTTATTTTTTTTATTTTCTGGAAATCCTACGGTTTGGAAAATGTGAAGATACGTTTGATGGAATTGTATTTCGCAACCTTGCTTTTTTTTTAAGGAGACGACTCTGTTTAAACGAAGGTTTTTTTTTTAAATTTCAGAGGAAATTTAGAAAAATGTCTACCGTACTGACGATTTAAACGATAACTTGTCGAATTTAAATATGAAAAAGAGCTTTTATAAATCAGCTTATTCATATTCTCATGAAGCTACACTGAATATGTTAGATGTTTACTGGCTACACATAGGCACACTCTAAACACATCATTTGAAACGAAAAGATCTTACATTGAAGAAATATCACACACACACACACACACACACACACACACACACACACACAGAATTACCTTTATTTCCTTCAGAAGGGACGACAATCTCAGTCTCAGAGCCCACAAAATCCACGTGCCCTCCGAACACTTCACTCCTCCTCAGCGATACCGCCCTCCCTTCCTCGGGGGTCATCTCCTCGTACCTTTTGAAGCCCATAGCTTGCAGATGTCTGAAAGCCGAAAACGTTTCTTCGTGGATTTGGTACTTGCTTCCTGCTGCCCCCCACGCCTCAGAGTCAGCCATGATGGATGAATGTTGGACTTACCTGTGTCAGGTGTGGTCTTTTACTTCTGTTTAGATAGTGATCTTACCACACACCAAAAAAACACGGGTGGAAAGATTTGTTAACAAGCTTAAAATGGTGGACTTTTTGTGGTTATTCACCTCCGAGGCAAGTTGAAAGAATGCTGTGTTTGAGAAACGTGTACTTTCTGATGTTCATGAAGCGTGTAAGGGTTTTAATTTAGCTTCAGATCACGTGCGTTCTTGACGCAAGGGTGTCAAGATCCACTCCGGGTGGCTTCCCCTTCGTAATGCAATCATTGGGGAAAATCCGTAAGTGTTCACTGGCCAGAAATTTGGCTTCCGTCTTCCTCTAAAATGTTTGTTCTTAAAAATAAGAAATTGGAAGGAAAAGTGATGCCAACATCCACTGCTAAGTTGAAAAACTGATTCCACACACGTGGCAGAGCCACTGAAAGCACAGGTGGAGACTTTAAAACCGAGTCTTTCTTTGCCCAGATCTCGCCTCCTACCTGCTGTTTACCACCGTACAGTTGCGTTCGAATGACAAGCCAGCTCGCACATGTTACCACCACCCACCCTGCCGTTATCCAAAGGTCGAC
>CM065717.1:31877655-31902655 GCA_033310375.1 Conus canariensis
CCAAGCCACAAAAATTGTCACTAACTGTTGTCGTGTGCCATCGTGCACCGGTGGAAATGGACATCGCATGCATCCTATGTGAGAAACTGGAGGAATAAATGAGATAAATGAAAATGAGTGACTGATATTTGAATGGTACGGGAAACGACTGAATGAGCGCCAGTAGGCTGCTCTTCGGCTGGCTCTACCTGGGTAGGCAGCCCGTTGAGTGAGTAAGGTAGTGTGTTTACTGTAAAGCGCTTAGAGCTTGGTCTGTGACCGAGGATAGGCGATATATAAATACCCAATATATATAACAATATGACGGTGAGGGTACTCACATTGTCAGCCTACTTGATAGGGAATGAAATTCATACACACACCCTACCACAAGAGTGGTTGCTTGTTTGTTGAAGCAGCCTTAATGCGTCGTTTTTATACGTGGAGGCAGTAGTAGAGCATAGTATTTCATCCGTGAATAATTATTTACCTGATTTTTAGAGGAGGTTTCGATAAATAAAGGTCACATGCGCGAAAATCACACTATTTCCCTTTAAAAAAAAATTAGCCAAATTTTTATTTTCCAAACGGAATGCCATTGCTGACCCGTTCGACACATCACGGGATTAGTCTTGAAGTTGCTTTTTAGAAGCTGCACAGATGTCGTCTTCTTCCTCGTCATCGGCACCTAAGGGATTGTCGCCTCCTTGGGGCCAGTCGGTGCTGGTATAATACACACAGAGCAGTCTCATAGCCCACATCGTTCCTTGACATTTGCTTCAGCTGTCTGAAAAGAAACTCTTTCAGAATGGTCTGTGTTACTGTTAAAACTGGCCAGACGTACACAGTTTAGTCAGCCGTTTCCCAATGATACTTATTTGATATACAAGAGTAATGATGATAGTCTCTCTTCCCTGTCCTTTTTTTTTTGTGCCCACACAATAGCATTATTTCCTTACCAGTCATACCAGTTCTCAAACGCCAAGCTGCAACCACGTTCATATTGTGGCAACTGCAGCATCAGCAGGCCACAAAGAGCATTCAGGTCGTCATGGGACTCGTGGCCTTGGTGACAGATCACTCACCTAACAAGTGAGAAAAACCTGTGTCTCCGTTTGAGTCACCTCCAATGGACGCCTGTCTCTGTCTCTCTCTCCTTCTTTTAACTAACAAGGTTGGAAGTGGTGGTCTGGGTGCATACTATTCAGTCTTCCGGATATGACAGTAAGTCGAAAGCCTTCATATGGCAAGAACTTAACACGATGTGAAAGAATCAACACACACACACACACACACACACACACACACACACACACACACACACACACACAAACACACACACACACACATTCCCAAGAGGCTACGAGAGAGAGAGAGAGGGGGGGAGGGGAGAGAGAGAGAGGGGGGGGGAGAGAGAAAAAAATAAGCGCGTGCACACACACACACACACACACACACACACACACACACACACACACACACACATTCACAAACACTCGCAAATGGTACACACACACACTCTCTCTCTCTCAACTTCTTTTTTCTTCTTCTTCCTCTTCTTCTCCTTCCTCTCCATTTAACTTACAAGGTCGGAAGTGGTGGTCTGGGTGCATGCTATTCAGTCTTCAGGATATGGCAGTAAGTCTAGAGCTCTCATATGGCAAGAACTTAACACGATGGAAAAGAACACACACACACACACACACACACACACACACATTTCCAATTGACACACACACACAAGATGGCGGCTGTGGTAAACAGATAATCAACACGCCTCTGAGTTTTTGCCAAAGTTCCTGAAAATGACCAGTTTCTCCAAAACAAGAGTCTGGATGCGTGGTCCTTCAGCGTTGAAAACGCTGATTTTGGGCACCAGCAATCTAGGAAAAAAGAAATCAGCCAAGAAAATGAAGCAACGAAAATCGAGAGCTGAGGACCGTTTCGTTGCCTTGGACCAAACGACCTGTGGAACGCTTCGATCTTCAAGTAACAGTCCTGCTAGCAAGTCTAGCTAAAGAGCTGTGAGTACTGTTTCTGACCTGAAAACAGTCACAGAAATGCTATGGAATCGAATTTCACAAAAAAAAAAACTGTACAAAATCAAAATGAAAACCTTGACCTGATCATAAATAAGAACAGGATGACGACAATAGTCGGCGTTGCCACTCAGACTGCCGAACAGCCAGGTTACACATCGTATGCTGAAGCAGTCAGCTCTGGGCCAGTGCCATCACCCGCGGAGCAGCAAAAGAGTGGCTCTCAACAAAAAAGGCCGACCCAAAACCCCAAAGGCAGAGAAAACGCCGATTCAAGGACAAATAGAACACATCAAAAACAGCAAAGTGAGTTTACGTCAAAGAGACAACAGTACGTCATGATTCTGCTGCTAGAGGAAAGGAAAGAGAAGAAGGAACCGAGTCTAATCTGCCCAGTCTGCTTTTCTTACACGATTCTGTGACAAGCAAAGTCAGTGATGAGAGTCTTGGGGATTCCTTTGGATTCCAAGCAGAATCACGGAAAACATTCAAGATCAAGGACATCCAACAAACATTTGAATCGGCATACCAAAGACACGACGCGCTACTGATCCACTGCGGAGTAAATGATTAAAAGTCAGTGTAACGATCTTCCAATAGTCAACACAGCACTCTGACTAGGTGAAACCATTTATTTACGTTGAGATTTTGTATGTTAAGAGCAATGCATGCCGGTCTCTGTCATATGAATATTTAGAGCGACCTGGACGTTGAACATTTAGGCCTAAGTAGTAAGTAACACATCGCTACATCTCCCCTTCTTTGAGATTTGACAAAATCGATTAAAATTAAGTTAAACGTTAATGTCCAGGGGGAGGAAGGAAACAGTGAATCACTTTTTGAATTTTGCTGCTTGAAGTTTCATAAAATGGTAATAAACTTGCCGCTTGTTGTCTTGCTTCAATGTTTTCAAGAGTAACATGTGACTGAAAATCAATAATAACACCATACATTCGTTTCATTTTCCTTCTTCTGGAGTAAACATGCAGTGAAAACAATCTTCAGTCTTGAAAACGTGCTGGCTTCTTGACAGTTCGGCCACTGCATGTAATTGTGACTCCTGGTTCAACAGACGTTGACAGGCTGCCTGGGACTGAAGTTTGGCTGGTTCTCACTGGAGGTTGTCCAGGTGTCGACTTCACAGGGCTGGTTGAAGATGTCACAGTTCTGGGTGTAGGCATTACACGGTTCCTGCGAGGAGGGCTCGTGCCAATACCAGCTGGTTTGTCGTCACTGGATCTGACCCCCACAGGATTGTTAGTAGATGAAGGTCCACATATTTTGTGGCTGGATCCAGGGATAGGTTTTGGAGATGAAATTGTGAGGTCATGGGACTTGGTCATTTGTGAACCGATATTGGGAACAATTGGGTACTGGGGTCCTAACACAGGTTTTGGACCATGACGGAAACTCGTCTCAGATCTGAGCTGATGGTTTTTAGTAAGCTTCAGGTGATGTCGGTTTCTTCGATATTGTCCCATGGATGTCTTGATCATGTAGGATCTTGGAGCGATCTTTTCTAACACGACTGCTGGGTTCTTCCACTCTCTCTCATTATCAAGTTTCTGTAAAACAATGTCACCTGGTTGTAGTTCTGGAAGCTGATACACACAATTTCTTCTGTTGTAGTTATGTTGATTTTGCTTTTTCTGTCTGCTGTCTCTGGACTCAACTGAGGCTCTGTCAGGGTACTGGAACTCAAGATTGGAAGGAAGAGTCGGAAGTGTTGTTCTGATGTTCCTTCCGTAAAGGAGTTCTACTGGGCTTTTTCCAGTTGCCGACGTTGGTGTTGCACGGTATGTCATAAGTGCGTGAAATGGATCACTCTGGCTCAGGACTTTCTTTGCTGTCTGTACCGCACGCTCTGCCTCTCCATTTGACTGAGGATAATGAGGGCTTGACGTGATGTGATCAAATCCCCAGTTGGCAGCAAACTTCTGGAACTCCGCCGACACAAACTGTATTCCGTTGTCCGTGACAAGGATTTCGGGCATTCCGTGGTGTGCAAACATATTTTTCAGTTTTCCAACCACCGCTTCTGTGGTAATACGTGGAAGATGTCCAGCTTCAAGGTAAATTGAAAAATAGTCCACCAGAACTATGTAGTTCTCTCCTTTAAAAGTGCAAATATCAGCAGCGACTTGTTGAAATGGACGCTCTGGCAGTGTTGTTGAAATCAGATGTTCTTTTCTTTAAGCTGGCTCGTGTTCTTCACAATATCTGCAGTTCTATAGGCCTACCACTTGCTTGATGCTTTTGTTGATGTTGGGCCACCAAACTGAAGAATTTGCTCTTTCCCTGCATTTTGTAATGCCTTGATGCCCTTGGTGAATTCTTGCCAAAGCTTGTGGAATCACAATGCGACTTCCTTGAATAAGTAGTCCTTCCTGCTCACTGAGTTCATTGCGCAGTGGGTACAGGTCACGAAGATTTTCTTCCACATCGGCAAGGTATTTGGCCATCCTTCTCTTGTATACTGTAATGCTTTCGTGAAGACAGGATCTTTGTTGGTTTCAGCAGCAATTTCCTTCAGGCGTCTGTCTGTGGCTTGCCGAGATATTCTCACAGAGCTGATATGCGCTTCTGTACCCGTCAATCAGCTGGCTGACTTCTGTGTTTTCAGACTTTTGCACTGAACTGCATGAACCGATTCAACATGCGTTAACATCTGATGGGAGTGTCCTGAAGATCTTTCTTGTTCATTAGGGGAACCAGTGGCTTATGGTCTGTTTGAAGTGTGAACTTTGGCAGACCTATCAAATATTGCTGGAACTTTTCACATGCCCAAACAGCTGCCAGACATTCTTATTCTATTTATTCTATCTGGGCGTACCTGCTTTCTGTTGGTGTCAGGGTTCTTGAACAGTAAGCAACAGGCTTCAATCCATCTTCATGTTGTTGCAGGAGTACACCACCCAAGCCATACAAACTTGCATCAGCACTGACTACTGTTGGTTTGCTGGGGCTGTAGTATGCGAGTGTTGGTGTTTTTGTCAGAAGTTGCTTGACAGTTTTGAACGCCTCAATCTGTGGAGTTGCCCATGTCCACTGCTGATCTTTTTCTAGCAACTCAGCGATTGGCCTCGGGTTGGTTGACAGATTGGGAATGTATTGTCCAAGATAATTAATCATTCCCAGTGCCCGTCGAAGTTCAAGATTGCTGCGGTTTTTGACGGGTAGGGCTTGATTCCTTCTTTTGTGATTATGTGGCACAGGAACTCAATTTCTTTCTTTCTGAACTCATACTTTTCTTGATTGAGCTTCAGGTTAGCTTCAGCCAGTTTCTTCATGACTCTTTCTAAATCTGCAGCATGATCCTCTTTCTTCTTGCTATGGACGAGAATATCGTCAGAGAAACAAATGACCCTCTCATCATTGTTGAGAATGTTCTCCATTGCTCTTTAAAATATTTCTAGAGCTGAACTGATGCCAAAAGGAAGTCTTTTATAAAAGAATCTACCTGCTGGTGTTATGAAGGTTGTGCGTTTGGCAGTTGATAGGTCCAATGGAATTTGCCAAGATCCTGATTTTGCGTCCAGAAGACTGAAGATGACTGACCCTTCCAGTTTGTGAAGTATGTCATCAAAGGACGGAATCATATGACGTTTTCTCTTGATGGCACTATTCAGTTTCTTGAAATCAGTACAAGTCCTCGCTGAATTATTCTTCTTCCAAACTGGAACCATAGCACGGCACCAGTCAGTAGCTTCAGTTATTTCTTCAATTATGTCTTTTCCTTTCATTCTTTCCAGCTCCTGTTTGACATTTTCTACTAAAGGTCTTGGAATTCTCCTTGCAGTGTGGATACTATACGGCTCAGCATTATCACTGAGAACAATTTTGACGGGGGAACATTTCACCGGTGATTCATTTAGGTCACCAAAAGAATCACGGACTGTGTCGATTTTCTTCACAAGTCCCATTCTTGACATAGCTTCTCTGCTCAACAGGTTGTCCGTCTTTGAATTGACAACATAGGTTTTCAACCAGTATGGCTTATCATGAACCCGTGCTACAGTTTCACACATTCCTTCACACTCGATGGGACCGCCAGGGCTACGGAGAACAGCTTTCATTGAACGTAATTCTGGTTGAGGCTGGAATTTCCTGAACTCCTGCGCTGACATCACTGACACATCTGCTCCAGTGTCAATTTTGAAGAGTACATCTCTGTTTTCAAATTTTAAAATAGTAAGCCATGCAGAGTCGCCTCTTCCAACAGAGCCTAAAAAGAATTCTTCTACACCTTCTTCAATTGAACTGACAGTATTACTACGACAGCATGCTGCAAAATGATTCTTCTTTGGATAAACTCTACAGCGTTTTCCTCTAGCTGGACAAAACTCGTGTTTATTGTGTGAACGTTCACATTTTGAACAATTGGGAAATCCTACAGTTGCACTGGCAGAACGTGATCCACTACTTTTGTTGCCTCTGGTAGTTCTTTGGTTGCCACGACCTCTATTGCCTGGAGATCCTCTGTACTTTGACCCCTGCCTCTAGCTGCACCTCTACATGCTACTGCATCGACACTTTGAGACTGTCTTTGCTCATTCAGTTGCAGTTTGACAAGTTCAAACTGGCGTGCTTGCTGAACAGCTTCTTGAAGTTTCAGATCAGGTTGTAGCTTTAGTTTTTCTGACAACTCAGCATCAGTAACTCCCAGCACTAGTCTGTCTCTAATATCATCTTCTTTGTCAGGGAAATTTGCGTTCTCTGAAAGTTCATACAAACTATGTAAGTAGGTTTCAATGCTTTCTCCAGCAACTTGCGAACCAGATTAGAACTGAGCTCTTTCATGAATAACATTCCGTTTTGGAACGAAATGATCATCAAACTTTGCTAAAACAATGTCAAACTTCTCTGCATCTGCAACTGACAAGTTTAACGAAGTTAAAATTCTTTCACTTTCACTTCCCATTGCATAAATGAGAGAGCTGACCTGAACGGCTCCTTCTTCTTTATCAAGTTTTGATGCCTGTCTGAATCTTAGAAAACGTTGTTTCCATTCAGGCCATGCCTGAGGACGTGAAAAATCGAAGCTGGTTGGTGCCTTGAACGGAGCCATCATCAATGAAAATTGTCAAAGAAGTACAAGAAACGACCCTACCAGTATTCACTGTTCGTCTGGAACTTGTCTTGTCTTCGTCGTGCATCCGATCCACTAGCTGCCACCATATAAACGATCTTCTAATCGTGAACACAGCACTCTGGCTAGGTGCAAACCATTTATTTACGTTGAGACTTCGTACGTTAAGAGCAATGCATGCCGGTCTATGTCATATGAATATTTAGAGTGACCCGGAAGTTGAACATAATAAGTAACACATCGCTACAGTCAGCATCTCCCACGGACTGCATTAAAGATCTGGTGCAGTGTGTCCGACGCATTAAGAAAGAAGACACTGGTCTCAAAACAATTGTTAGCAAAGTAGCACCAGTCACAGATACTCCACTGAACATCAAGAGAGATCTGTTCAATGCCCTCCTGACATCAGAGCTATTTGAAGACGAGGACATCAGCCTGATCAGCCACAATAACCTGCACAGAGCTCCTGACATTTCCGTGAAGGCTTCCACCCCACCAACAGTGGTGCCAGCGTCCTGGCCAGAAGCATTGGGCGTCACGTGAGAGACCTGCTGTGGAGCCGACCCAGGAAGACCCGACGATCGCGGCACTAGCCATCCTGGTGCTACCGACCCTACCCGGATCCTCTGCTCTACAGCCTGGGCCCCTGGAGCAACAGGTTCAGCGTGCTGGGCGACTGGTGAAAGTGGAACTTTGTCAAATAGGCCTACCAGCACCACTTGTGACTATAGCATGACTCACGCTAACATTTAAATTCCAGCTTACAAAATCATAATCCATTTTCCATTGACACAGATATTCATTAACGTGTATTTGTCATTTACTTTATCTAAATATCGTTTGCGCTAACTTACAAAGAAGTTAAAATTCTGTTGATAAGTTAAAATTCTAATGTTAAAGGACGGTTCTTTTAATGTATTTCAGTGGAACTGTCGATCTATTATAACTCCCTTGACCACTTAACACACAAAAAAAACTTGCAGAAGAAAACTACAATGCATTGGCCTTACAATCCCTAAACACATATAGAAATAATTTACCTAAACTCGCTGGCTATTATTGTCCTCTAATTGTTCAACTAATGATAAAATCAACGTAGCCATTTACATCAAGGAAGGATAGAACTACACCTCCTGTGCTAGTCCCGTTCCACCAGACACACCTGATTCCTATTCCTGCGCAGTCAGGGTTCAGGTAATATACTAACATCGTATTAAATGTTGTTCAGTCTATCTACCACGGGGCCCTAACGAGCTTGATTCGGAATGGTTACGATCGTTACATTTAAGACCAGATGAAAACAACAAATATCTTGTAACTAGAGATTTTAATGCTCATTCCCCGTTTTGGGAAAAGGATTGCCAGTTGGTTACTAGTAACCGTTTCACTGAAAGCTTAGTAGACTCGTCCTTATATCTTTTAAATGACGGGAGAATAACACGTGTTCCTGACAACCCTAAACACAAGCCAAGTGCAACAGATCTAATTTCAATATCTCCAGATTTAGCACCATTTTGTGATTGGCAAACCCTCCATGACACACTCAATAGCAATCATATTCCTATTATTACTACCTTTGAAACTGCAAGGCCTGATCCAACAGATTTAACACAGGAAAAAGTCCCAAAATATGATTATGAATCAGCCAACTGGGGTAAATTCACGGAATTACTAAAACCATTCTGTCAGTACAAAAGAACTTGATACGCAAACTATTGACGACCTATACGATCAATTTCAGAATGCTCTGCTTTCTGCTGTGAATCAGTCAATGCCTATGATAAAACCTGTCAAATCAAGTTTAAAAAAAAGCACGCAGGTAATGTCCGGTGAAATGAGACAGTGAAAAGGGGAAAGAGGACAAAAACGTCAAACTAAAAGAATATTTACGAAGCAAATGAGAAGAGTGCCCAAAAAAGTTTCTTGAGAGAAAAAAAAGAGCGAAAAATCATTTAAATCACATCACAGCACAAGCAAAACGGCAATATTGGTCCAACTTTTGTAAGAATGAAATATCGATCGTAATGATTTTCAAAAAGAGTGGGAAAAGCTAAGAACAATGGAAAAAGGAGTAAACTTGCCAAAATGTCCTGTCAAGCTCCCAAACTCTGATTCCCTTCTAATTTAGAAAAGGCCGAAGCTTTTGTTGACATATTCGCCAAAAATGGCAGCAAACATAGTTTATCATCAGAAAATAGACTGCACAGAGAGCAAGAAGAAGGAAAGTTCACCTACAACGATCCAGACCCTGTAATAAACCACTACCTGAATGCTCCCATAACAGTTCAAGAAGTAGAAGAATGTCTTGCTAATCTGGGAACCTAGAAAACATCAGTGGGTTTAGATGGTATCTCAAATGAAATGTTGTGTCCCACCTAATGTAAAACGCTTTATCTCAGTATTCATTCAAAAATGCTGGGAAGATGGAAATTTGTCTTCATTATGGAAGCATTCTGTCATAGTTCCTATACATAAATAAGGAAAACCTCGAAGTAACATAAACAGCTACCGCCCAATTGCCTTAACGTCGCATATATGCAAACTAATGGAAAGAATTGTCCTAAACAGGTTACTTTATTTTTGTAATGAACATTAAATTATCCCTATAAATGAAGCTGGTTTTCAGAAAGGCAGATCAGCAACAGAACATCTAGTGAAACTCACAACACATGTTAAACAATAATTCGCACGACAAAGAAAACATCCTGACAGCTTTCTTTGACATAAGGAAATCATGCGAAGAAGAATGGCATAAACGACTTTTGTATAAACTGAAAACTATTGGAATAAATGGAATCATGTATAATTATATCAAACTTTTCCTTCAAAGTAGAATTATTCAAACAGACCAGAGCATACATTTTCCAACACTAGAACACTGGAAATGGGTCTTCCACAAGGATCAGTATTATCTCCAATCTTATTTAATATCCTAATTGCAAATGTAACGAAAAGCTTATCCAAATACATAGTTTTAGTACAGTTTGCTGACGACATATGTCTGTGGATGAAAGTCTCTATGAAAAGAAAAAACCCATTAAGATCATTAAATTACATAAAGATCAAATATCAACGTGAATTAAACAATATCAGTAGCTGTGTTTTTTTGTGTGTTTTTTAACATGAAAATGGATCGACACCTCGGCAGAAAAAAAAAATCTAATGCTTTTTAATTCTGGATATGACCCTGACAAACTTTCACAATTTACCCTGAATGGGTCGGTCTTACAATACGTTAATCTGTAAAATTCCTAGGAGTATATCTAACATCAAAACTTTCATGGAACCAACATATTGAATATATTTTGAATAAAGCGAGAAAAAGTTTAAACTTTCTGAAGATCAGAATCAAACAAAAAAGGGGACAAGATAAAGAGAGTTTAACACCCATTTCTTCTGCTCTTGTACGGTCTAGATTGATTTATGCTCAAGAAGTCTTCTTCGGCGCTCACAGCATCTGCTTGATAAGTTACAAAGTGTAGACTGCAAAGCATATAAACTTGCTCTTGGAGTTCCAGCACATACATGTAACATTGGGACTTACTATGAAATTGGAATTTTACCTTTGAACAAGTTTCGAAAAGTGTCCTCCTCCAAATTTGTTTTAAAGAACCTTCACAGAAAAGTTTCTGTACAAATGAAGTATCTCTAAATTCAGAGACAGATTTTGCTAAAAGAGCAAAGGACATAAAATCAACTAAATCTATTCAGGCATACACATCTGCTCTTCTAAAAACAAAAAAACCAAAATTAACCCTAGTTAAATAGATGTCAACCCGTCCTTTCCACCCATTTCCAAATGGGAACAAACCAAAGCAAATTATGACACAAACTATACTGAACTGAACAAAAACGATCCACCATATGTTTTAAAAAATTATGTAAATTTTCATTTGGAAAATCAAAATAAGGACCATCTTCAAATTTTTACAGATGGCTTAGTGTTAGATGATCATAGAACAGGAGCAGCTTTTATAATACCAAAATTAAAAGTGGAGAAATTATAGCATCTTGGTAAACAGTTGTCAATTTTTACTGCAGAATTAGTTGCTATTCTAGTGTCCCTAAAGTGTGTTCTAAATTCTTCCATAGAAAATTGTCAACTTTTACTGCACAGTAATTCAAAGTCAGCCCTTTTTGTCTTACAGTCTTTATATCCAAAGATCCGTTGTAAGACAATCACAGATATTAATTAAGTGACGCATCTCCTATCGATGAAAAGAACAAATGTGACTTTTTGTTGAGTGCCCTCACATTGTGGAATTTCAACAAATGAGAAAGTTGATCAAGCTGTTCGGAGAGCAGCTCGCAATATTGAAGGCATGACTGCGCCGAACATTCCGTTAGACTTATCAGAATGTTATACTTTGATTTGTAGAGCATCCTTTAACAGTTTCAAGAAGTTATTGAAAGTCACAGATATTCAATATTATCACAATTGTATACAACCAAATCCTGACATCCACCCCAAGACTCAATTAGGCAAATTCGAAAGTTCGAATATCTAAAAAGGCAGCAAGTTTAATTCATAGGATGCGTTTAAATTCACTCCGAACCAAATACAGCAAATATGTTACGATTGTGTGAGGGGAACTCTTAGTGTACGTCACCTATTACTGAATTGTCTAAGAGTAAAAAATAAAGTGTAAAGGGCTGGTACTAATATTTCACATGACAGATCGACTCCATGACATTACCTAAAATGTGAAATAGTTATGCTTTTCTCTGTTCGTTATTCCCACATCTATTACGCAGTTCAGTAGGAATCTGTCTTTAACCATCAACAACTCCTCATATACAAAAAGAAATGACAACACACACACAACACACACACACACACACACATACACACACACACACACGGTTTCAGTTTCAGTTTCATCAAGGAGGCGTCACTGCGTGCGGACTAGTCCATATACGCTACACCACATCCGCTAAGTTTTGAGACCACACTGTGCACGATTTTAAGCTGATGGATAAATGAATTAACAAATAAGATGAAAGAATTTAAGAAGAGGGTCCCGTGGCTACGACTTTGCAGATGTCTGACCTGCGATTTAGCTCAGTGCGCTGGTCAGACCATGAGTGCTTACCTACCATTGGTTGTGTGTTTTAACATTTTTTTTAAAATGTAGGCCTATGTATGTAGATTCTATGTATGTAAAATTATGTATATATACATGCACGTATGTATGTAGGCTATGTGCATATGACACTTTCGGATTTGTACAGTTTGTTTGCGCAGTACGTTAGGAAATCATTACAAGTGAAGAAGAACATTCCAAGGAATCACCAGGGCCGGGAGACTGCTCTGTGTGTTTTGTCAACACTGACTGGCCCTGGGGAGATGAACATCTTCGACGTACCGATGACGTGAAACTTACAGAATAGCACTTGAAGAAATCCATTATGTGTCGATTGTAACTATGGCATTCCGTTTGTAAAACAATTATTTGGTTGATCTTTTAGGTAGAACTAGAGTGATTTTCGCGCGTATAACACTATTCATAAAAACTAAATGACCACTTGTTTAGGTAAACAATACATTTTATACGTGAATAATTAATTTCATGTGCATATGATGGTTACTTTGTTACACAGTAGAAATAATCATGTGATAGTAATGCATTTTTTTGACAGAAATAACTATTATGTACGTTAATGATGCATTATTCGAGATATAATCATCGTAGCATAGGCTATAGGTAAGTAGCTAGGCCTTTACACGTACACACTATTCAAGATGGCGGAAACGTTCAGAAGCTAAACTCGCCCCTTACTGAAATTTAGCAGATCTAAAAGAACTGTGACTAGAATGACCAGATCCAGAGGTTTAGGGGGTCGTCTAACCAAACCGAATCCTAAGCAGGAAAGTAACAACTCTCAAAAAATGAAGAATCGGTAGGCTTGCAGAAAGAAGTTTCGGAGCGAGCTGCGCGGCATGTTCGAGAAGCTGAGTGTGTGAGCAACCGAACTGTCAACGAAGGAGGCAAAGGAGAAGAAGGCTATGAAGTAGGCTAAGCGAGATCAAACAAGTGAAAACCCTGATCGTGAAGTTCCCAACAGAAATTCGTCCCTAGAAAGAGCCGTCAATGAACAAACTGATCTGATAGCTACCATAAGTTACGACCGGAAAAAAAGTATTGACAATGTCACGTGACTAAGAAAACCGATTTCTAGACTTCATATTTTCGTATCTTAATGCCTGTATAAACTTTTAAGTAATAAGAGTCAAGCAGTCAATAATTATTCGGTGACGATCCCTTGTGGAATTCAGTTAGATGATTTCTGACGGAATCGGCCTGCGTGCTTCATGTCGACTGGAATTCTGCTCGCACCACCTCCATCATTGTTCCGAACTGACTAAGAAAGTAAACTGGAATAAGGGGCTACTGAAACCGCATAACAAACAAAGTATTTTACCGATAAGTCCGTCCTTTTTTTTTTCTGGTCTGATGCTGCTGGACAACAAATGAAGCTTTTTTTGTTTTCGCCACGAACGATGTTGCCATTGCATAACATTTTGAAACGCACTGGCAACGAAAACAGATCTGAAAGTATGGTGTGTGCGTGTGTGTGTGTGTGTGTGTGTGTGTGTGTGTGTGTGTGTTTATGACTCTCGCTGGTTTTTTGTTTCTCTGAGAAATTGAGTCCCAAAGATAATGCATATGTCGAATTCGAATTAAAACGTGAAATGTGTGTCTGTGGACAGTTAACGTCGATGTAACTGCTTTACAATTCAAGTGGCGAAATTTGTTCAGAGAATTTTCCCCTCTCTCCCTCCTTCCCTCACACACACATACACACACGCACACGCACACACGCACGCACGCACACACACACACACACACACACACACACACACACACACACACACCACACGCACGCACGCACGCACGCACGCACGCACGCACACACACACACACACACACACATACATACATACATACAAACGTGCGCGCGCGCACACACACATACGTACGCACGCGTGCACTACAAACGAATTTTGAACCCCACATTATGGATTCACTTACTTTGTAGGCGACGTTTTGTGTTTTGCCCTAATTCGAGACTGATAAGTTTGTTTTTTACATGTTTGTTTCAAGAATCACATGATAACGTTGAATAGAGTACATCTGAATATACTTTCAAAGCCAGGCTGAATCAGACAGCTTAGTTGGCCAGCACCTAACGATAACGGCTGTTAGAGATTGAAGTCCGTAAGAACTCACACTACTGACCTAAATCCATGTCCCAGGTCGTCAGTCGACTGTCGTACTGTCGACCCGTGTGATAAAAGTGCAGGCGAAGTTGCCGAATTGCACATAGGCTTCGCGCTCGAACAAGATTGCGTGGTATTTAACAGTAGGTAAGAGGGGTAATCTGGTCAAAAGGAGATTTGATTTTCAAGTCGCCGACTGCTGTAAAAACCCAGTCACTTGCGTGAAATCGTTTCTATACTAAGAACTGAACGTTGCCAACACTTTTTGTTTGTTTTTGCATTCTCACATCCAGCATTTTGCACCAGGGTGTTTGCCCTGCTGTTGAATAACGAGGGAGAAGACACTCGGAGCGGATCTTGACACCATCGCGTATAGAACGTACGTCTGAAAGTGACTGACAGAACAATCTTACCGGCTACGGTTGCCACAGAAAGTCCACGTTTCACAAGTTCATTGATGATAGATCTTGTTCCTAAAGTATTGTACCTCAAAAAAGTCCATTTTCGGAGGTCGGCATTTAACAAATCTGTTCGTCTAGTTTCTCACAGTAAGCTCACTGTTTGAAATTCACAGGCAGAAGGCAGAAGAAAAAGAGGAAGAAAAAGAGGAAGAAGCAAACAACGAAAGACCGAACTTGCCACCGGCAGATCCAACGTTCAGTCCATCATGGTCGACGCCAAGGGATGGGGGGCAGCAGGAACCAAGTACGAAATCCACGAAGAAACGTTTTCGGGTTGGCGAAAACTGCTAGCTATGGGGGTCAAAGGGTACGAATACTTGACCCTGAATGAAATACGGGCGCTGGCGCTGAGAAAGAGTTTAGTGCTGGGAGGGCACGTGGACTTCGAGGGCTCTGAGACTGAAATCATCATTCCTTGTGAAGGAAATGAAGGTAACGCTCTCTCTCTCTCTCTCTCTCTCTCTCTCTCTCTCTCTCTCTCTGCACGTGAGTTTGTTTGTTGTTTAGTATGAACTCTCTTTTTTTTCAAAGTGTTTTTGTTCAGGATGCCTATATATATATCCAACGAATACAGTGAAACTCACACCAAGGACCCCGCTTTCCAACGACTCCTTCCTCGCAACGACTGACAATTCTGAGACGAATCGTTTGGCTTTGATCGTACTACTATTTTCCACATATGCAGAACCACCGCCATTACTTTCAAACTAGCGATTGAGCCAGTGACATCGGAAGATGATTTGTTTTGCGAGGAGAGGGGAACATGGGAGGTGTCTGGGGGGTGGGGAGGGTGGGGGGGGGGGGAGGGGAAGCCTAAACTGATATGCACTTGGCAAAAAACATTTTAAAGTACTTCTGTACCCCCCCTGCCCCCCACCCCTCATTAAAAAAAAGATGAAGAAGATGCCTGTTTGCAGTACTTTAAACAGGCATTTTATTCTTTTTGTTTTTTAATAACGGGAAGGGGGGGGGGGGGGGTACAGAAGTACATTAAAATTTTCGTAAATGCTGCAGGGGGAAGGGAGTGGGGGGGGCGGATGAGGTGGGGCTTTCAACCACCAATTAAAAAAAAAAAAAATTAAATGCGAGCCCGGAAATTTTGGGTGGATGGGAGCCCTCTGGCTGAGTCCGGTGCCATTGTTGTGAGATCTTTCTCGCGACGATAGATCTCGCGACTATTTTTTTTGTTCTAGATCGTCCGCATCATTCTCTTTTTATGCTAGATTGTCTAAGAGTAATTGTCAGTACAACTGGTTTTTGTGCTAGATTATCAGAAAATAATTGTCAGCTTCAGTCTATTGAGAATCTCTGTGTGTGTGTGTGTGTTTTGGTGTTGTGTGTGTGTGTGTGTGTGTGTGTGTCACACACACACACACACACACACACACACACACACACACACACACACACACACACACACGGCCCCATCCTCCTCCAGACTTGAAGCCAACAGTCACATCAGCCATACCTTTTTTTTCCTGCTGCATATGATTTTGACAGACAAAGGCAAACTTTAGTTGTGTGACATTTGACATTTGACCCATGTCAAAGGTCGTGGTGAACGGGAATGCGATCCTTTTTCTCCCTGTATCAATTCGGTAGTCGATACCATTTTAAGTTGTGAGCACGCTCACGATTTGTGAACGATGTTTTGTTGTGAGTCTACCCTAGGAGAAAGATCCCTCTCTACAAGGCCTGAAGATCCTTCTGTACAAAGACTGTATGTTCATGACATATTCAGTTTCCTTGTGGAGAAATTCCGCTGTTTCAAACGACATCTCTGACCGATATACACAAAAGAATGTTCATGCGTGAACGATCTATTGTTAAATTTGAGCTGGTTATTTTGTTTCTCTTTGAGCTGCTCAATTGTAAATTTAGCACCTAGATGCTTCTGCGAAGATAAAGACTTCCAGACAAATTTGATGGGCTTTTTTCTCCTTACTTACACTTGTGAATATAACATAATTTTGTAAACAGAATACTGAAATAAAAAGCACAGTGCGCTTTGTTGACTGATATAATGATTTACCATGCAATTTGAAGTTTTTTTCATTTAAATAAATCTGTAAGATATGTTCAAAAATATCGTGCGAATTTACAGTTTAACACACACAGATCTATCGAGCCTCTTGTATTATCAGATAGTGTGTAGAATATTGTATGCACATGTACACCCACAGCATTTCAGGGTATTGCTTGTTACAATAAAACTATGACTGATTCTAATCTGAAAAAAAAATGTTTGATTTCTTGAATTCTATGCACTTTAAAAGAACGTATCTTGCATTAACCACCATGTCAAGTCCTTCTCTCCTTTTCAAAGACAGCAACAGTAACTGTGTCTCTCTGTCTCTCTCTCTCTCTCTCTGTTTCTCTCTTTGCATGTATGTCTGTCTGTCTCTGTCCGTCTGTCTTTCTTTCTGTCTCTCTCTGACTCTCCCTTACTCTCTGAATGCGCATGCGTCCGCGCACGTGTGTGCTTATGTGTGTTCTAAAGAGTGACTATGACGAGCTGACAGCCCTGGTATGGCCCTGGGCTATAAACGACATGAACATCAATAAAGTTCGTGTGTGTGTGTGTGTGTGTGTGTGTGTGTGTGTGTGCATGCGTGCGTGCGTGCGTGTGTGTGTGTGTGTGTGTGTGTGTGTGTGTGTGTGTGTGTGTGTGTGTGAACAAATACTGTGTCGACAGACGGAGTACCGGTGTCTGTGTACAAGCCAGCAAAGCTGAATCCTGTCCCCAGCATCCTCATCTACTGTCACGGGGGAGGAATGGCGGCCGGCTGCCGCAACGTCTGTACGACTATGCTCAAGACCCTCACCAAGTGAGTCTCCCCTGAAACCCATAGGTGTGAGAGCTAGGCAGGATCCTCCGATCAGGGTAATACGATTCATGATGCATGGGACAAATAATGGCGGAACATTGTTAATTTATCACCTCTGGCCCCCAAAGACGACAGTGATTGTGCTAGTATCGAAGCTGGACCAGAAAGAAGGTCATTCAAAGTGGTTTTCTGTTTATCTGTCTCTCTTACGTAGATGAGTCAGGCCAGGCGATTTGCCAGTTTATGTCAGCTCTCTCATGAGAGGTCCTTTACATGATCTGTTTGTGTCGTGCTGAGGTCGCGGAACCGCCGACTTTGGGTGATATTGCTGCCGTGGGTGAGTTTAAATTCTATCAGCCAGAGCCTGGCTCTTTATGACCGTTGTTTCAAGACAAGCCTCTTGGAAGTCATGGAGATGTTGGTTTTAACAGTTGTTCTTCTCTGGTGACTTGAGTTGTCGGAGGTCTGGCGTTCCCATGGCGGACTTGAAGTGGTTCCGATCGGTGATGGTGTTGTTCGGCAGCCCTCTTTGTGGCATTGGCAGGTAGTGGCGTCATCGGCACTGAACGGCCAAAAACAGGGACAGCACGCTCTGAAGGTATCCATTAAAATCGGCAGACGTCCTGCGTCGCACCAGTTCTTCGTGTTTATTTGTTAATAATCCCTGCTGTTTTGTCTTAGCTGTTCCTGCCTTTGCTCATTTGTTTGATCTAGTGATGATGAAGTGATGATACTGAAGCATTTTATTTCTGTCCCCAGTTTGCAACGCATTTGAAAACATTCTGTACGAGCTGAACATCATTCAAAAAGGGCGTGTGTGTGTGTGTGTGTGTGTGTGTGTGTGTGTGTGTGTGTGTGGTGTGTGTGTGTTCAAAATCTTATTTATCTCTAATCATCTCCATTGTTAGTTTGCTTGTTTGTTCAGAGACAAAGAGTTAAAATCTGGTGAAAATCTGGAAGTGAAAAATTTTGTGTTACATACAACGCTTTGCATTTCAATGCGCAATCTTTGCCTGCGATGTTGCCTGTGCCTGAGCCACCACCTCTGTTGTTGTTTTCAAGCTTTAAGTCCTTTCTGTGCTCTGAGTATCTGGATACTTGTGCTAAGAAAAATTTCTGAAGATAACGCCAAATACAACCTCTGGGAGTAGAGGGGGGATTCAGTGGGAAGAAAGGCTCAGAACACCAAGCCAGAACACCTGCCAGTTGCGGGGGCATGAAGTGACAGCTTGGCAAAAGGTCATCAGAACAGATCACAACTACATTTTTTTCGCATTATTAGCAAAACATAAAACGGAAGGGCGATAAAAACCTTTCTAGGACAACTTCAGAAAATATTGATGTAAATCTACTGAAAGAATGACAAAGAGACAAAAGCTTGCACAATCATTGATAGTGTACAATATGTACAGAAACCTGTCATTTGTCAAGTATACTGCTGTAAAGTATGTGTCAAAGTTTAAAAGTACATGTGAACAAAATTTCAAAGGTTTTATCTTTGCACTTTAATCCTACACGCGGAACAAGGTCATAGCAGATAAAAAGGCAAGGGGAGATTCATCTGTCTAGTGTTTTGCTGTAAAATATGCTTTCAAAGCTGAAAATACACGTGAGCAAAAATTGTCAAAGTTCTTTTTGTGCTTTAATCCCACACGCGTAACAAGGTCATGATAGACGAAAGGGCAAGGACATGTGATTCTGATATTTCGAACTGTTTCCCCCCCCCCCCCCCCCCCCCCCCCCCCCCCCACGATTTTTGTTAATCTGCTGCCTTTAAAAACAAGGTATAAGATATCAGCCCAGGCAACCTCAAGGAGGTCTGTCAACACTACAACCCATGACACTTCTTATCTCACGTGCGCTCTTCACCTGAAATAGCGGGTAAACATGGAAAAGTGCGATTGAAAACGAAGTGACGCTGTCAGCACGGTGACTGTGACCTAAGTGTGGCCCTATTAGGGCTGCATTTCATGGTATCTGTTATCGAGGGGCCAGCTCCGCCTCCTCACGTGTGTTTTCAGACTCATGTACCAGATAGTAAACTACTTCAAAGTAACACCTCACTAGCCTTTAAAATCCGCCCGTTCGACCACCCCAAATGCCGTCAGAGTCACGGCTCCTTCCCCCAAGGGGCCATAACCTGCCCGTTGGCATGTGTCACAGAACCCAAGAAGCTGTGGCATTAAAAATAGAATGAAAACCAAACATCTTAACAGTGGCAAAACTGCTTTAAAACCAGTCCATTAAGCCTAAAAAAAACCTTTAGGGGAAGCGAGGGACAGTGTATTTTACTTGGATAGCTGACTGAGTGCGCTGGCAAGAATATTAATTATTATCGTGGTGGAAGGGCGTTCAGAGCGCGCATCAAGAACACTACCCGTGGTGTTAAGAGCGTAAGCTGTGGCTACCAACATATTGGAGTTTCACGCCTGGTCAAAAAAAATGACTGCCAGCCAGGAACAGGGGAAGTACAGGGGGGGGGGGGGGGGGGGATGGGGGGAGGGGCGGAGGGACGTTCCCAGAAATGCCAGGAAAGGGGGGGAGGGGGGGGGGTAAGTAAAATCAGCAACTTGTTTTATGTTCGTGAGTGTGTGTATGTCTGCGTGCGTGTGTGTGTGTGTGTGTGTGTGTGTGTGTGTGTGTGTGTGTGTGTGTGTGTGTGTGTGTGTGTTTTCCGCCTGGCGGCCATTCTCCCTACCACATGGACAACAGATGAGTCACTCTTCGTTCTTTGTTTGTACTGTCCTAAATGTTAAATGTGATCTGGTTTTTTTTTTTTTTTTTTTTTGCCTGAAGAAGACCCAAGAGGTCGAAATGCATCGTGTCTTGTCCTGTGCTTTATTTGTCAGTGTCATTGGCGGTAACTAACACCCTCGCTTTCTATTTTATATATATATATATATATATATATATATATATATATATATATGCTATTTAATAAAACGATTCATGTGTTCCACATGTTCCTCCACCCAGGACTTTATTATACGAGCTTTCACCTTCTGGCTTGATCACTGGACAGAGAGGATATGATAAAAATACACAAAGCAAAAAGCACTGGATATATGGAACACACACACACACACACACACACACACACACACACACACACTAAAAAATGAACGTAAATCAATCAATAAATAGGTATATGAATAAATAAGAACAAAAACAATAAAAGAAGGGATGATGACAATTAACAGCATGGAGTCCATTTCAGCCGATGCCACGATACTGTCGTGATATCACATCGGCGCGAAAGCGATGAAACGAAAAGAAAAGAGCGAAAGAAAGCAACAACAACAGAGACACAATAAAAGAGTGAAGTTCATCTTTAGCTGCGCTGAGTCCTTTGCCATAATGTCATATAGGAGCAGACCCTCTTCTGATTCAGGCGAGCGGAGTGCATTGCCGTGAACGTGGAGTACCGCCTGGCCCCCGAGAACAAGGTGCCTGCCGCCTTGGAGGACTGCCGGGCCGTGGTTCGCTGGGTTCTGGCCAACAAGACAGTCATCGGTGAGTGGGCTAGCATACTGACTTCATAATCCTATCATTCTTCTTCTGAGAAAAACAGTTATAATCCTTCAAGAAGTCAGTGACATTAGAAAATAAGTTGAAATTACTGATTCCCCGTGGAATATAGTCCTCATCTTTCCTGAAATCAATAGTTCGAGGAAAATTGGTTATCATTACTGATTCCACGAAGAATAAAGTTCTAATCCATCAAGAAAACAGTAATGATAGGGAAATCAATCATCAATACTGATTTCCCCGAGGAATATACTTATCATCCTTCAAGAGAAAAAGAGATACAAGAACAAAATCAGTTATCATTGATGATTCCTCACGGAAAACAGTTATCACCTTTCAAGGAAACGGTATTAATATGGAAATTAGTTGATTAGTGTTGCCCCAGTTAAAAATGGTCATTATCCTTCTGGTAAACAATACTGAAAGTGAAATCAGTTATCATTACTGTTTCAGGAAAGAAAATAGTCATCATCCTACAAAAAAAAAAAGAAATAATAAGGAAGTCTGTTAGTGTAACTGTTTCACGGAAAGAAAACAATTATTAACTTCAAGAAAACAATGATGAGAGGGAACTAAGAATTTATTGTTTCCTCGGAGAAAAACAGTTATCACCCTTCAGGAAAACAATGATGATCGGGAAATAAGAATTTATTGTTTCCTCGGGGGAAAACAGTTTGTATCCTTCAAGAAAACAGTTATCTTTGAGGAATCAGTCTGAATTCCCGCTCCATCAAGAAAACAGAGACATCAGATAAAATCAATAATCATCACTGTTCTCCCGTGGGGAAATAGTAATTATATTTCAAGAAGGCAGCGATGATAGGAAAAACTAGGAAAACTGTTGTTATAGGCTTTTTTTAAGGTAGTGTGATGTCATAGTCCTGTGCAAGTTTTTTTAACCCAAAAAATCAAGGCGGAAGGTACAGTAAACAAAAGATATGGGCAGCAGTAAAGTGGGAAACTTTTAAAGGAAAACAACTCCCTTAAACCAGTGCTGTTCAATTGAAATGGGATCGGTACTTCACGTTTGTTTTCATGTTTTTCTTTCCTCCAGCAGTCACGATACTTTGAAACTTACATTATTTGAAGTGGCTGTTACCTTTAGGGGTGTTGTCCTTGTGTCCTTTTTTTCTTTCGTTTTGGATCATTAAGCATGGACTTAATTAAATATGTTTCTTTAATAAATGATATTGTTTATGACTCTCTATTGGTAATTCATTTCTTTACGTCATTCTCTTTCCCCAGTGGTAGTGTGCTACTGACGGAAAATCATAAGGTGTACTTGGAAAGGAGATCATCACATTTGCCACGTGGAATGTAAAATCAATCAGGCAGGCTGGAAAAATGAAAGAACTGACCCATGAAATTAACACCAACCGGCGACCGTACTCAAGAGTAGCCACTGCAGTGCTTATATAGGGTGCTATTGGAGAACGGCTCCATGCTTCAGTTGAGTCCGTCAGGCTGCCTTCCACCTTGTTCACTTTTCAGCATATTCCTGGAACACATTATGCCTGCTGTACATCAAGAACATGTTAACACTGAAGGAAGAACCGTCACAAATCTCCGATTAGCAGATGACATCGACCTGATCGGCACAGAACAGCTTGTTGATTGATTGGACGAAACAACATAGATAGGACATGGAAATCAGCGCCGAGAAGACCAAGCTGATGTACAGCCACAACATCACCATCAGTATTGATGAATTTGTCAATTGTCAGAAGCTACAATCATCATTCAACAATTCACGTACTTGGGATCCATCAATATCAGCGAGAATCCAAACGAGATATATTCTCAAGGGCAACAAAAGAATCACAGCGCTGTCCAGACTAAAGTCTATATGTAAGGACAAGCACATCTCCGTGATAAACAAGATTAGGCTTCTGTGCGTTCTGGTATATTTAATCTTACTCTACGCATGCGAGACATGGACACTCCCAGCAGATTTGGAAAGGAGAACCCAAGCCATGGTAATAAGATGTCACCGCAAGAGACTTAACATCACATAAACTGGTCACATCATCTGTGAATAAGTAAGTCATATCATCAGACTGCATATGTGAATGTACACAGATCTACTGACATCAATCAGGAAAAGACAACAACGTTGGTATGTCCATGTGAGAAGATCCTCGGCGAAACAGTGCTCCAGGGAACTGTGAAGGAGGGAGACGAAGAGGAAGACAGAATAAAAGATGGGTTGGCAACAGTGGAGAGTGGACAGGGAAAACATTTGCGGAGACCCTGGCCTTAACATGTAACCGACGAAACAGGAAGAATCTGGCGAACTGTTCTTCAGCGTGGTGCCCCAGTGACTGCCAAAACAGTCAAGGGAGAATGAGATTAGGGTCATGTTAGTCATGTTCATATGGCGGCTCAGGACTTCAACATCTATTTAGTGTATGAAATAATCGTCACCTTGCACTTTCTTTTGTGTGTTCAGTCGTATTTCTCCTTGAAAAATTCCAAAAGTATACTATCCAGCACTGTTTACAGACACCTATCTTCGGTGGCACTCTTCTGACTCGCCCACAAAGATCGATCATAAATACCATGGCTGATTTTGCCTACAGGTGGGAAGGAGGACAGCGCGGTGGGGTTTGGAGGGGACAGCGCAGGGGGCTATCTCACTGCCTGTATGTCTCACGACGTCCCTGGGTTGACATTTCAGGTGAAACAAGTGACTGTTTGAGGTGAGAGATAGTGACTGTTTGAGGTGAGAGATAGTGACTGTTTGAGGTGAGAGAAGTGACTGTTTGAGGTGAGAGAAGTGACTGTTTGAGGTGAGACAAGTGACTGTTTGAGGTGAGACAAGTGACTGTTTGAGGTGACTGTTTCAGGTGAGAGAAGTGACTGTTTGAGGTGAGAGAAGTGACTGTTTGAGGTGAGACAGACAAGTGACTGTTTGAGGTGACTGTTTGAGGTGAGAGAAGTGCCTGTTTGAGGTGAGACAGACAAGTGACTGTTTGAGGTGACTGCTTGAGGTGAGAGAAGTGACTGTTTGAGGTGAGAGAAGTGACTGTTTGAGGTGAGAGAAGTGACTGTTTGAGGTGAGAGAAGTGACTGTTTGAGGTGAGAGAAGTGACAGTTTGAGGTGAGAGATAGTGACTGTTTGAGGTGAGAGATAGTGACTGTTTGAGGTGAGAGAAGTGACTGTTTGAGGTGAGAGATAGTGACTGTTTGAGGTGAGAGAGAAGTGACTGTTTGAGGTGAGAGATAGTGACTGTTTGAGGTGAGAGATAATGACTGTTTGAGGTGAGAGAAGTGACTGTTTGAGGTGAGAGAAGCGACTGTTTGAGGTGAGAGATAGTGACTGTTTGAGGTGAGAGTAGTGACTGTTTGAGGTGAGAGAAGTGACTGTTTGAGGTGAGAGAAGTGACTGTTTGAGGTGAGAGAAGCGGGTCTTTAGATGAGAGAAGTGACTGTTTCAGGTGAGAGAAGTGACTGTTTGAGGTGAGAGAAGTGACTGTTTGAGGTGAGAGATAGTGACTGTTTGAGGTGGGAGATAGTGACTGTTTGAAGTGAGAGATAGTGACTGTTTGAGGTGAGAGTGACTGTTTGAGGTGAGAGAAGTGACTGTTTGAGGTGAGAGATAGTGACTGTTTGAGGTGAGAGATAGTGACTGTTTGAGGTGAGAGAAGTGACTGTTTGAGGTGAGAGAAGTGACTGTTTGAGGTGAGAGATAGTGACTGTTTGAGGTGAGAGTAGTGACTGTTTGAGGTGAGAGAAGTGACTGTTCGAGGTGAGAGAAGTGACTGTTTGAGGTGAGAGTAGTGACTGTTTGAGGTGAGAGAAGTGACTGTTTGAGGTGAGAGAAGTGACTATTTGAGGTGAGAGAAGCGGGTCTT
>CM065717.1:31907655-31930155 GCA_033310375.1 Conus canariensis
GCCGCGTGGGTACCCTGGTTGGTGCTATAGACTGTAACTTGGGCTCGGTGCAGCCAAGTGTGTGGACTGTGTCTGTTGGGACACTATTGACAGTGCCAGCAAGGTCTGTACCAATGAGATTATACTAAAAAAAAAAATTGTTTATGTGAAATATTGATCTGCACGCTGTGTGGTGGCGTGTATTGATATCCGACGGTTAAAACTCCCTGTGTATTGAGATCTTAGTTTATGTGAAATATTGATCTGCACGCTGTGTGGTAGCGTATACTGATATCTGACGGTTAAAGCTCCCTGTGAATTGATATCTTAGTTTATGTAAAATATTGATCTGCACGCTGTGTGGTGGAGTGTATTGATATCTGACGGTTAAAGCTCCCTGTGTATTGATATCTTAGTTTATGTGAAATATTGATCTGCACGCTGTGTGGTGGCGTGTATTGATATCTGACGGTCTGTGTACTGATATCTTAGTTAATGTAAAATATTGATCTGCACGCTGTGTGGTGACGTGTATTGATTTTATGCCTATTAGTTTATACTAATAATTTATAGTGATATGTGTTCATAACGTTTTGATGGTTCAGGTAGCATATAAAGAAAGAAACTTAATTTGTGTGTAGCCTGGCTATACATGTTCGTATGGTGTGGGTGTGTGTAGGGAATAATCGTTACATGTATCCAAACTTTTGAAACTGAGAATCAGACAGTCATACGCACAGCACCACACCATCCATAACAAACATACACACGACAGGCAAGGATTTCTTTTTCTTCCGTGGTAAACCAATTACATACACATAACAGCAGAGATTTTTTCCCCATGATAAAACGATGACATACATAAAACAAGGAAGGAGCTCTTTCTCTCCCATGATAAAACAATAACATACACAAAACAATGGGTTTTTTTCTCCTCCACGATGAAACCATTCCATGCACATAACAAGGAAGTTTTTTTCTTCTCTCCCATGATGACACAGTTGTGTGACATAACAATGAAAGGTATTTTTTCTCTTCCACGATGAAACAATTATATGCACGTGACAAGGAAGATCTTTTTCTCTTCCGTGATAAAACAAACACATACACATAACAAGGAATGTATTTTTTCTCTTCCACGATGAAACAAGTACATGCACAGGAAGTACCAGAATCAGTATTTGAAATAATGCGCATGTAATGACAACGAAAATTATCGCCCTTGATCATTACCTTCACTATGTAGGTTGTGTTGTCACTTTGGCTGATTTGTCTGTCAGTCCATAAACTGACCCAAAAACTTTCAAGCCGATGTAAACAAACCTTAGTGAAAGGATTAAATGTGGCCCAGAACAAACCTATTAATGTCCCATGTGAGCTTGTGGCACAGATCCGGATTCAGGATCCGTTCAGCAAAAACTTCTGAATCACTTTCAGCGAAACTTGATGGGAATATGGAATGTGGCCCAGGTATGAACCAACTAAATTGTGCTGCCAGGACGTAATGCGGATCCAGATCAAAAAGTGAATTCAGGATCCGGTGGACAGTGATTGAGGTCTGCACTCTCCTTGGTGCTCTGAGTTACTTCCCGTGAACATCTGCCTATCTCACTAAAACTTTCCATTCTAACCAAACCTAACACGACCACTGTGGATTCTTTCAGCCTACTGCAAAAAACTGAAGGAGGCAGGAGTGCCCACGGACGTGCTCGTGGTGAAAGGGGCTCCTCACGGCTTTTTCCACATGCCAGGTAAGTTGTCTGCCGCATTTTTTCTTCGGGCTCACAAGACGACCCTGAGTACTTTGACGGGCTTGGAACGGGGAGGGGGAGGGAGCGGGGGGTTAAAACTGAGGTCATCACGGGAGGAAGAATCCTCTCCTTCTCTCTCCCTCCATTTCATTCTTTTCTATTTTTTTTTCTCTTCTGTTTTTAAAATGAATCTTTTCTGTGTCATTGTCTTGACAGAAGATTTATTTGCTGCCTGTCTTTTCTCCCCGGCTGTTTGAATGAAGAATTGGTCGGCAAGGTGGTGGGGAGTGGGGTAGTGGTGGTAGGAACTGCGAGGTGGGAGGGGAAGGACACGGGAGGGAAATGCATCTTTTTGGAGATTCAAGTAAGGGCTGTGTGACACGATCTTGTCCGTTTTCATCGCAGAACTGACAAATTTATTTAGGAAAATGTTTGACAACAGTGGTAACCTCACATGGCCGACACACTTTGACGTCATACGCATCCTCTTTGGATCCTAAAGTGTAGCCTCAAACGGGTTTTTTTTTTTTAATTATTTTTTTTATTTATTTTTTTTTTTTTTATAGAAGAAGGAATGGGGCGAGGGGAGGGTGGGGGAGGAGAGGGAGAGAACGAGTTCTTCCTTCTCGCTTCCCTGTTTGCTATCTTTTGCTGGCTGCGTTGCGAGGGGATGGATTGCGATTTCTACCCAAAGATGGTTAGAATTCTATGAAATCATAGGTGGTGTAGATAGCATGGGTAGACTAAAGTAAGAGGTCCGGATTCTGCTAATGTGTCTCACGTCTCGCCCAGAAGGTGAAAGTCGGCTCTAGATAGGGGTAACCAACTACACAGAAGTAGTGAGTTCCGCGTACACTGTCAGCACTTCTTAAAAAAGAAACATGTTTTGTTTCCTTGTTATTGAAAGAAACCAAAATGAGTTTTGAGGAAAAGTTAAAAAAGAAAATAAGAGTTAACTTAAGAATTCTGTAAAAGTTTCCCTCCAAATAGCACGTGTTTCAGCTCATTTCAAAGAACTGAGAAGCAACCCAAGAAGTGTATTACCCCAGTTCTCTTGAGTTTCAGCTCATTACAAAGCACTGACCAAACAATCGTATGAATGTTTCACCTCATTACAAAGTGCTGTCCACAGCCACTTTCGAATGTATGAGTGTGCTTCAGGTCACTACGGAGAACTTATGAAAATCTTACACGTGTATCACCCAGCGCTTTTTGTTTCAGCTGATTGCTGAGCGCTGACCGAAGAATCTTACGAGTGTGTCATCCAACACTTTCTGTTTCACATCATTACAAAGTGCTGTCCAGAACCACTTTCGAGTGTATGAGTGTGCTTCAGGTCACTACGGAGAACATACAACAATCTTACATGTGTATCACCCAGTCCTTTTTGTCTCGGCTCATTACAAAGCACTGACCAAACAGTCCTACGAATATGTCACCCAGCACTTTCTGTTTCACCTCATTTCAAAGTGCTGTTCAAAGAACCTGTATCTCCCAATACTCTGTGTTTCAGGTCATTTCAAGGAACTGACCAAAGAAGCCTATGACAAGTGTGTGGAACTCCTGAGGCGATTCCAGAAGTGAAAGGCTGAAACAAGATCTTCGTTGTCCCTCCTACATTTTAGCAGTCGTTGTAGCTTTCAAGTGCAATCTGTTACAGTGAAATGAATGAATAAATCTCCATATCCCACCCATTGCTTATTTATACTTGTAACCCAGATTTGCACCAAACGTGAAAAAAGAAGAGTTCCATATATCTTGCTGTATTGAAAAATTCCTTTTTTTAACCCCGTGGATCTGCCCTCTGATCCGGATTCATGCCAAAACTGAATATGTTGCTCAGTCCTTGGGTCACATTCCATCCTTTTTGTAAATGTTGTACTCGTGTTGACAAAACACACAAACATACGGTGGTGAAAAGATCACTTACTTAGTGGAGATAACTATACCAGTAGGAGAGTTGTTAAGTTGAGGTAACGAGCAAAGAACACACAGCATCTTGAGCCTATATGTGTATGCTCTTTGTACACTAAAAAGCTCACCAGATCGAAGAGCTGAAACAAAACCAAAATGTTCAAACAAGTGTACAGCTGCAAAGCGAGAGGACTGCAGGCGGAAATCTAAACAAATCTTAAATAAATGTTAGCGAACCGCCCAGAGAACGTGGACAAACGAGTCACAAGACGAAACACAACTAGTTTCGACCTCTTAGGTCTTCATCAGGTGAGACATTAACGAATAAAACAATGAAAATTCACTTAGCTTTGATCGCTTCAGATCACTTGGTAGGGTTCAGCGCAAGGAAGAAGGCGTTGAATGAGAACGAGGCTGTTGGAAGGGAAATAGTGAGCGAGTCAAAGTCGTAATGAAGATAATAATATTACTGATAGGAATACTAATAATGGTCAAAATACTGAGAAAAAAAAAAAAAAAAAAAAGGGACAAGATTACTACCAATCTGTGTCAATAAGTATGGGTATGGGAGAAAGGAGAGTGGGTTAGAGGATTCTTAAACAGCAGGGTTGCCGTGGCAACAGTCCCAGAGGCGAAGGCGATGGTGATGTCAATGCCAGTGGTAGTATCAATACTAGCAATAGTATTACTGAATGATACTGCTAACAACGATAGTGAAGGTTAAGGTAATGAAAGCATGATACAGAAATATATTTAGAAAATACAATTTTTATAATAATCAAATAAATAAATAAATGAAACATTAAAAATAATAATAAATTAAAAAATCAGTAAATAATAATAATAATAATTTTAAAAAAATAATAATAATAATAAAAAAAAATAATAATGATAATAAATGCATAAATAAGATAGCTATAAGTTGTGTGAGGTGAATAGTGGGAGATAAGGTAGTATGTGTGTGTGTGGTGGGAGGATATTATGGGCTGAGATAGAAGTGGTGGGTTGGTACATGTTACTTTAAGGTGTAGATGCTATGAGGGTGGAGGGAAGAAGGGGATGGGTTTACGTACTAACTGGGGGAGGGGGAGCGGCAACATATTCACACCTATACACAACTCTCTCTCTCTTTCTCTCTCTCTCTCTCTCTCTCTCTCTCCTCCCCCCCCCCCCCCCCCCCTTTCACGACCAACGATAAAGGAGCCAGCATTCTATTTATTATGTGTGTGTGTATGTGTGAGTGTGTGTGTGTGTGTGTGTGTGTGTGTGTGTGGTGTGTTCCATTTATAATATCAGCCTTATTCAATGGTTACCCCCACCTCCACCCCCAGCAACCGCCATATCCACCAACACCCCTACACACATCATTACTAGGGCAGGGGGAGGGGGGAGTAAGTCGATTGATGTAGCAAATGGAGAGACTCAGAGAGTGTAGGAAAAGGGAAGATGATGATAGCTGCAACCTATGTCTGAGGTAAACAGAGGGAGGTAGGGTGGTATGGGTGTGTGTAGGTGGGGGATATTTCAGGCTGGAGCTGCAGAGATGGAATGGTACATACTACTTTTGGACGTTGATGCCATGAGGGTGGACGGTGCCCAGTTTGGCAATGAGATGAGATTCCTGCATAAGGCGTTCCAAGCTGTCACTCTTAGATTGCCAAAGTGCCAAGACTTTGACATGGTTGATGTTGTGTTGGGCATGGTTGAAGTGTAGAGCGACTGGTTTGGGCCGATGGTGGCGGATGTCGGCCAGGTGTTCAGAGATGCGCGTCTCAAGTGTGCGAGATGTCTCACCTACATAGATCTTACCGCACAGCTGACAGTGGATGGCATACACAATGTTGTGGCTCTGGCTGTTTAAGAATCCTCTAACCCACTCTCCTTTCTCCCATACCCATACTTATTGACACAGATTGGTAGTAATCTTGTCCCTTTTTTTTTTTTTTTTTTTTTTCTCAGTATTTTGACCATTATTAGTATTCCTATCAGTAATATTATTATCTTCATTACGACTTTGACTCGCTCACTATTTCCCTTCCAACAGCCTCGTTCTCATTCAACGCCTTCTTCCTTGCGCTGAACCCTACCAAGTGATCTGAAGCGATCAAAGCTAAGTGAATTTTCATTGTTTTATTCGTTAATGTCTCACCTGATGAAGACCTAAGAGGTCGAAACTAGTTGTGTTTCGTCTTGTGACTCGTTTGTCCACGTTCTCTGGGCGGTTCGCTAACATTTATTTAAGAAGTGTACAGCGTTAATGGTCCCATGGCCGGACTAAAGTACATGCTTTGAATGCACGCGTCTGTGAAATACTATCGCTTTTGTTTTCTGTACGGTAACAGTGAGTTTCCGTTTAGGAAAATGCTTACCCAATGTAGTGAAAGCTTTAATTTGGAAACCATCCTATGAGCATTTAAGAAAGACTGTGCATTAGTATAAATAAATAATGAAAAATCACTGTAAATTTGAATCAGAAAGAGTTAAATCAACATTTAGCAACGCACAATTGTAGTGTAGTGTATTCAAAATCAGGAAAGAGGAATAACAACGTTTCCCCATGCCTTACTTCTCTAAGAATACTAAAATTTCAGATTTTGTTGCCATTGACGTTAAGACAAATATTTACTATGATAATACAAGTTTTCCAGTATTTCAGTCATGACCACATGAACTCATTAATTAATTAGCTGTTGCCACAATCCACCCGTGTCTTCACATAAACTCAAACGCCTTTTTAACGTTAAACAAAGGACATCACAATTGTGTCTGGGTTTTTTTTTTTGTTGTTGTTGTTGTTGTTGTTGTTGTTTGGGGGGGGGGGGGGTTGCGAAGAGAAAAGGAAAAATCCCATGGGACTTTTAAAAACAAATAAATGAGTTGTGTAGAAGAGGGCACTGAAAAGAACAAGGACACTGAAATTTGATTTTCTTTCTTTCTTTTTTGTAAACCATCTTATTACAAGAACACAGGTCAGTTGATGCAGAATTTTCTAGCACAACCCAGAAAAGCTGTGCCCTGGCAATGTTCACAGCCAGTTTTGCTACCTTTGCCTTTGTTTAACGTACATTAATAAACATTTTACTACACCAATAGAGTTTACAGTTAAGTCGTTGCGAGCATACGAACAACGTTCTTAAAGAATCAACCCCGTATTCAATAAGGATCACCTCAACTCCAGAAGATTTCTCTATGTCGGCCCCATTTCCATATTTCATCCGTGATGGATTTTTTTTTAACAAAAATAAAAATCACGACTAGAGTCAATGTCATTGTCTGGTGAAGAATACTTACGGAGCCGACGATTCATGTTTTGACAGTGTATGTGATCGTCGTTTAAACAGAAGTGACATGAAACATTTGTTTTTTTCTTCCTCCTTTTCTCACTACCCCCTTTACCACTCGGTATAGTTTTAATTCAGGCGTACGACATCTTGGTGTCACTACTTAAAATAGATTCTACATATATATATTCTTTAAAATTTGAACTGACTTTAACATAGTTGGTGGTAAGTTTTGTGTGACATCAACATTTTAGTTTCAGGCCTTGATTTGACATAAATGTTGTGGACATGGCATTTTACTTACATGTGATTCCATTTTCTGACAGGTTTGCAGTGGGCTGAACCATAAACGGTCTGACTGGCTTTGATCGGTCTTGTGTTCTTTACTTTTCATCACTAGGGTTCCACGATTTACTGCTGAGTCATATTGTTATACCGTATAACGCGCTTTGGATTCAGTATTCTTTTTGTGCATGCAATATCAAATCGGGATGTTGTCTGCATCGCGTCTCCTTTGTCTGGTCTTATTGGTATGTTGAACTGACCTTTCTCTTTTTCATCCGGAGTGTCTGTAATGGTAGAGAGAACGACGGGTAGCAGTATATGATTAGTATCATATACTACAAGAGCGCACAAGCGTGTGCACATACGCGCACACACACACACACACACACACGCACACACACACACCACACACACACACACACACCACACACACACACACACACACACACAGAGCACGTGCATATGTAAAGACACTGACAACATCTACACACATGCGCGAGTGCAAACTATATATACACACAGACACACTTACACACACACACACACACACACACACACACACACACACACGCACACACGCACGCACGCACGCACGCGCGCGCGCGTGCGCGCGCGCGCACACAACACACACACACACAACACACAACACATCTTCCCGTGGCCCCCATCCTCCCCTTCTGACTTGCTTGCGGACCATGGCTTTCTCTGTGGTTAGCTGAAGAATAAACGGTATACGCTGCTTTGAGCAGTCATGTGTTCTTACTTTTGATCAGCAAGGTAACACGATTTACTGTTAAGTCATCTTGTAACACTGTATAATTCGCTTCGGATTCAGTATTCCTGTGTATGTGCCTGCAATATTAAACCAGCATTCTGGATTCAGCATTCCTGTGTATGTGCCTGCAATATTAAACCAGCATTCTGGATTCAGCATTCCTGTGTATGTGCCTGCAATATTAAACCAGCATTCTGTTTGCAGTGTGTCTCCTTCTTGTGGCCTTTTTCGTATGTTCATCTGACCTTTCTCTTCTTCCTTAGGAGTGTGACACAGAGTACAAAGAGGAAGGTATAGCAGTACATGATTGGTGTTATATACTGCAGACACTCACTCAAATATGAGCAAACATACGCATATATGTACACACATACTCACGCATAAAAAACACAGGGAAAATCAGGGCACATTAAGTGTGACTCGCCTGAAGTTGCTAATCAATGCGAAGCTGGGAACGTTTTATGTCGACTTCTGGAAGAAACAAAACAACAAAAGCAAACCCAAGCTCAAATTTCATTCCACAGTTGCTACCGAATACAAACAGGCGGCTTATTTGGAGCAACACATTGACACAGATTGCAGACGAGCACTAACCAGATTACGTATAAGTGCCCATGACCTCCAAATTGAGAGGGGCCGTTATACCAACACTGACAGAGAAGACAGATTATGCACGACATGCCACGTCGTTGAGGACGAACTTCATTTTCTCGATGACTGCAAATTATTTGACCAACAACGTTATGACCTAATGACAAGGATCACAAAAACAGATTTTCCACCAAAGACTAAAATGACAAAACCCTCGGAGTTCATGTTATCGCACTGCTTCCATCCTGTACTTTCCCAGTATATCCTGTTGTGTTTTTCTCCTAGGAGACAGAAAATTTAATCAGATCCTGATACACACTAGACGTCTATGCTTTTTCTTTCTGCTGTTAACGTTATGTTGCAAGATGTGACAACGTTGGAATTAGTTTAATTGAATGTCTTAACTTGATCTTCTGTGCCGCACAAAACCTCTGGTTTTCACATGGCAATAAAATATGTTCATGTTCTTGTTCTTGTTCACAGGCATATACACACATATGTATACACACACTCACGCAGACACACAGGCGTACACATACACACACATACATGGCGCACACGTACACATATGCCGACACACACACGCACACAGACACATGCATACACACACATACGAACACGTAGACATTTACTTTCAGAGAGAGACGGACAGACAGATAGAGAGAGAGAGGGAGTCGGAGAGTGCGCGCGCGCGCACACACACACACACACGCGGGCGCGCGCGCGCGTGTGTGCATGCACGCACGCACACACGCACGCACGCACACACACACACACACACACACACACACACACACACACACACACACACACACACACACGGATAACATACAGATCTCTCTTGATATCGTCCCCTTTCCATGTCTACATCAGTATGAGAGAGAGAGTGTGTGTGTGTTTGTGCGTGTGTGTGTGTGTGCGCGCGCGCGCGCGCGTGCGTGCGTGCGTGCGTACGTGCGTGCGTGCGCGCGCGCGCGCGCGTGTGTGTGTGTGTGTGTGTTATCTCTCAGGCTCTGCATTGCACAATGATCATAACACAGATTCTGGATCTGTCTGGGTCACCACATTTGAACAGTTCATGATGTCAGTAAGGTGTTTTGACGGCGGCGGACGTCCCAGGTACAGTGCGAGACACCACCACACTTAGAGTCGTTAAGTCATAACGCCTATACACTACTCTTTCCTACATCTGTTGTGATATGTTGTTATTGCATTGTATTGTATTGTGTTCGTTTGCTTTGAATGACGTGATATTGTATTGTACTGCATTGCACTCCGTTGCGTTGCTTTGTTCTGTGTTAGATTGCTTTGTTTTGTGTTAGATTGCTTTGTATTGTGTTAGATTGCTTTGTGTTGTGTTAACTTGGATCGTATAGCACTTTACCGTACTGTGTTGTATTGTATAATTTATTTGTATGTTTGTGTGTCAAATGCACGGGTTTTTTTTTCTGTGGAGCAGAGAGTGTATTGTTCTGCTGCAGTGCTACACACACACAAAACACACACACACACACACACACCCGTTCCCCCACTCCAAGTGTTTGTTCGCCCGAATCTTTTTTTCTTATCAACCCGTCAAAATGGGTTTTTATGTACGTGGCTGTTTCCAGTCAAGGACAGCTCTCCAGCTGTCATAGGTTGGTTTACAGTGTGTTCAATTCTTGCTGCGTTAGGGCCCTCAAGCACGCTCATAGTCCGCCACTTCTAGTCTTGTCAGTCAAATGAAGGAGAGAGAGAGAGAGAGAGAGAGAGAGGAGTTCAGACTTCAGATTTTTATTCAGTAAGGCCAGTGGCCCATATGAAAGGGAATGAGCGCAATCATTTACATTATATGTAAGGAAGAAATCATTTATCAGGGGGAAAAAAAACAACCATACAGATAAGAACATAAACTTAGACACCATTATTTCTCTGATCTTAGACGCCTTAAACAAAAACATACCTAAATTCCTAATAACCGTATTACTGTTAGTGAGAACTAAGTAGTAACTGTAACCGACACATACATGGGCGCTGTGACGGTACGAAGTGTCCGCAGAAACAAAGTGTCCGCACGCGGACACTTTGTTCCCTGCGGACACTTTGTACCGTGAACTAACATTCAAAGTGTCCGCACAAATCCTGCGGACACTTTGTTCCGCGAGGTGACATATAACTTACAAAAGCAGAATAAAGTGTCCGCAGCCGTTTCAGCCTCAGTGTGAGTGGGTGAATGTGCATGTACACTCCCATGCGCGTGCGTGCGTGCGTGTGTGCGTGCATACGCATGCGCGCGCACGTGTGTGTGTGTGTGTGTGTGTGTGTGTGTGTGTGTGTGTGTGTGTGTGTGTGTGTGTCTTAATTTTTAAAAAATGTTTAAAATTTGTTGACTACTTTTTTGTGCAACAGCGCACAAAGTTTAGATTACGCTCACGTGCGCGCGCCCACACACACACACACACGCACACACACTCGAACGCACGCACGCACACACACACACGCACGCACACACACACACACACACACACACACACACACACACACACACACACACACACACGCACGCATGCACGCGCATGGGAGTGTACGTGCACATTCACCCACTCACACTGAGGCTGAAACGGCTGCGGACACTTTGTTCCGCTTTTGTAAGTTGTATGTCACCTCGCGGAACAAAGTGCTCGCAGGATTTCTGCGGACACTTTGAATGTCAGTTCACGGTACAAAGTGTCCGCAGGGAACAAACATTTTTTGTCTGGTCTCATGCCACTCTTGCTGATGATCTCTGGGTGACTCTTCCATTCTGGGAGGTCTGCAGTGCACTCCCAGTCATCTGCCCCGTCCAGCAGACTCTGCCTGCATGTTTCGAGTGGCACTGTTGTTCTTGGCCATGATTTGCTGCCTCCTGCCGTGAAGAATGTTGCGGGTGCTTTTGGAGTCCTGATTTTCCCTTTTGTGGTGTTGGTACTAGCCCAGACTACTTGTACAATTTCTTTGAGCACTTGGTTGTGCCTCCATGTGTACCTTCCTTGAGCCAGGGCTACTTTACATGAGCTTAGGACATGCTCCACTGTTTGTTTTTCATGGCAGAGGGGGCATGCAGGATCGTCTGTTTTCCCCCACTTCACCAGGTTTGTATTTGAGGGCAGAAGGTCATATGCAGATCTGAGAATGAAGCTGATCCTGAGAGGGGCCATGTGCCAAATGTCATTCCAAGTGAGACTTCTTTGGAGTGCATTCTCCCACGTTGTCCATTGCCCTTGCTGGCTCTGCTGGACTGCTTTTTGGAGTCTTTTTTGGTCTTCTTCTTTTCTCATCTCCTGAATCATCATGTCTCTTTTGGCTTTTCCTTTGGCCTTTGACCACCATTCAGTTTTGGTCACCCCCAGTCCCTGTCTGTTGGTCTGTGTGTGTCCTGTTATTTCTCTGATCTTGAGACTTTCTTTTGCAGAATCCATCGCCTCTTGAACTTTCCATTTTCTGCCTGTCTTCAGCTGGGGCTTAATTGCTTCTACCACCTTGTCTCCTGAGTCCTCCAGCATGCTTTGAAGTCTGATCTTCCCTGCTTTGTATTCCTCCAGGATGGATTTCAGGGTAGTTTCAGCTTTGCTTGGCGACAGTACAGCGCTATGTCAGTCAGACAGGGTGGGACACCAAGCCATTTCCTTGTGAACTTGTTGATTTTGGCTTCCATTGCCTCCACTATGCTGGTGCAGATGTCGTATATCATCAGAGGCCATAGCAGCTTTGGTATCAGCATGAACTGCAGACACCAGACCTTGTATTTGCCAGGGAGCCCACACTGGTCAATGGTCTCCAAGCCTTCCTCCGCCATCTGCTTGGTTTCTTTTGCTCTTTGTGTGTCTTTCAGCGTATCATCATACCATCTTCCAAGGCTCTTGACTGGTTCTTCTGTGACTGTTGGAATGGCCTGGTTGGCAACACTGAAGACCACAGATCCGGCCACTTTTCCTTTCCTCAGTGAGAGACTCCGTGATTTCTTTGGCTTGAACTTCATTCTGGATGAGGCAACTATGTCGTCCAGCCTCTCCAGCACATGACGTGTCTCGTCTTCTCTGGATGAAATCACTGTAGTGTCATCCATGAAGGCCTTGAGAGGAGGCATCTTTTATCCATCGCCAAGGTCTGTTTGTCTCGCGTTGTTTGTTGCTGCTTTCAAGATGAGTTCCATTGCCAGCACGAACAGTATTGGGGAAATTGCACAGCCCATTGCAATACCCACTTCCAAGTTGATCCAGTCTGTTGTGTACTCCTTGGTAGAGAACCGCATTGAGAAGCCATTGAAGTACTTCTTGAGCATGTCGCGGATGTTCTTTGGCACATGGTACATCTCAAGAGCCAACTGTATCATCTCATGGGGCACAGATCCATATGCGTTTGCCAGATCAAGCCACACTACGTCCAGGTCTCTCTTTTCTGTTTTTGCTTTTTGGATTGCGTCCCAGATCATTGTGGCGTGTTCTACACAGCCCGCCACGCCTGGGATGCCACCTTTCTGGACTGACACATCCAAGTACTTGTTTTCCATCAGGTACTTGGTCAGCCTTGCTGCCATGACAGAGAAGAAGATTTTCCCTTCGACGTTCAGTAGTGATATTGGCCTGAACTGGCTAATGTCACTTGAGTTTTGCTCTTTGGGGATGTACACACCATCTGCCGTCATCCACTGGCCGCTGATCTTCTGGTTTCTCCAAGCCGATCGCAGCAGCCTGTGGAGCCACTCCAGCACCTTGGGACATTTCTTGTAAAGCTGGTAAGGTATTCCGTTTGGCCCTGGTGATGATTTGGCTCTGGCTTTGTCGACCACCTTCTTGAATACTGAATCCAAAGCGCGTTATATGGTATAAAAATATGACTCAGCAGTAAATCGTGGAACCCTAGTGATGAAAAGTAAAGAACACAAGACCGATCAAAGCCAGTCAGACCGTTTATGGTTCAGCTCACTGCAAACCTGTCAGAAAATGGAATCACATGTAAGTAAAATGCCATGTCCACAACATTTATGTCAAATCAAGGCCTGAAACTAAAATGTTGATCTCACACAAAACTTACCACCAACTATGTTAGAGTCAGTTCAAATTTTAAAGAATATATATATATATATATAGTAGAAAGAAACTCGTGGAGAGCGTGGCAGCAGAGAGTCCTCAGAAGAGAAGCCCCCTTCAAGCAAGTGTTTCGGCCCTTATCTCCTGACACTCTAGGGGGTTGGGCCACACCCGGTTCATGACTCCGGATGTCCCTCTGCTGCCCCTTTTTTTTCCCATCTTGGGACGAGCCATGGCTGGGATTCGAACCCATGACCCTCTGGACATGCTCACTTTCCACTTAATGACTCGCGCTTTAACCACTGAGCCACAGGGACACCTGATATTTGTAGGGAAATTAAGCCTTATGAAGTTCACTTTTGTTCCTCCTTGACCAGATCCAGCTTGAACACCTCTCCGCCGCTTCTGCCATTGCTTTCAGGGCTCTGGTTTTTTCCTTCCCTGCAACTGAGAGCTGTTTCATGAGGCTGTATGCAGACGTTCCTACAAACCCCCTAGCTCCAATTTCTGCAGTGAGGACTTTGACCTGATAGCCTTCTCTCCTCAGGCTGTTTGCCAGATCAGCATACTTTTCAGTCTTGTAGATTTGAGCTGCCTCCATTCTGTTCTCATATGGCACCGTGAGCTCGATCATATATATATATATGTAGAATCTATTTTAAGTAGTGACACCAAGATGTCGTACGCCTGAATTAAAACTATACCGAGTGGTAAACGGGGTAGTGAGAAAAGGAGGGAAGAAAAAAACAAATGTTTCATGTCACTTCTGTTTAAACGACGATCACATACACTGTCAAAACATGAATCGTCGGCTCCGTAAGCATTCTTCACCAGACAATGACATTGACTCTAGTCGTGATTTTTATTTTTGTTAAAAAAAATCCATCACGGATGAAATATGGAAATGTGGCCGACATAGAGAAATCTTCTGGAGTTGAGGTGATCCTTATTGAATACGGGGTTGATTCTTTAAGAACGTTGTTCGTATGCTCGCAGCGACTTAACTGTAAACTCTATTGGTGTAGTAAAATGTTTATTAATGTACGTTAAACAAAGGCAAAGGTAGCAAAACTGGCTGTGAACATTGCCAGGGCACAGCTTTTCTGGGTTGTGCTAGAAAATTCTGCATCAACTGACCTGTGTTCTTGTGAGTAATAAGATGGTTTACAAAAAAAAAAAAAAAAAAAAAAAGAAAGAAGAGAAAATCAAATTATAGGTGTCCTTGTTCTTTTCAGAGCCCTCTTCTACACAACTCATTTATTTGTTTTTAAAAGTCCAAGGGATTTTTCTTTTTCTCTTCGCAACCCCCCCCCCCCCCCCCAAAAAAAAAAAACAAAAAAAAAAAAACAAAAAAAAAACAGAAACAATTGTGATGTCCTTTGTCTAACGTTAAAAGGGCGTTTGAGTTTATGTGAAGACACGGGTGGATTGTGGTAACAGCTAATTAATTAATGAGTTCATGTGGTCATGACTGAAATACTGGAAAACTTGTATTATCATAGTAAATATTTGTCTTAACGTCAATGGCAACAAAATCTGAAATTTTAGTATTCTTAGAGAAGTAAGGCATGGGGAAACTTTGTCATTCCTCTTTCCTGATTTTGAATACACTACACTACAATTGTGCGTTGCTAAATGTTGATTTAACTCTTTCTGATTCAAATTTACAGTGATTTTTCATTATTTTTTTTATACAAATGCACTGTCTTTCTTAAATGCTCATATGATGGTTTCCAAATTAAAGCTTTTACTACATTGGGTGAGAATTTTCCTAAACGGAAACTCACTGTTACCGTACAGAAAACAAAAGCGATAGTATTTCACAGACGCGTGCATTCAAAGCATGTATTTCAGTCCGGCCATGGGACCATTAACGCTGTACACTTGTTTGAACATTTTGGTTTTGTTCCAGTACTTCATCTGGTGAGCTTTTTAGTGTACAAAGAGCATACACATATAGGCTCAAGATGCTGTGTGTTCTTTGCTCGTTACCTCAACTTAACAACTCTCCTACTGGTATAGTTATCTCCACTAAGTAAGTGATCTTTTCACCACCGTATGTTTGTGTGTTTTGTCAACACGAGTACAACATTTACAAAAAGGATGGAATGTGACCCAAGGACTGAGCAATATATTCAGTTTTGGCATGAATCCGGATCAGAGGGCAGATCCACGGGGTTAAAAAAAGAATTTTTCAATACAGCAAGATATATGGAACTTTTCTTTTTTCACGTTTGGTGCAAATCTGGGTTACAAGTATAAATAAGCAATGGGTGGGATATGGAGATTTATTCATTCATTTCACTGTAACAGATTACACTTAAAAGCTACAACGACTGCTAAAATGTAGGAGGGACAACGAAGATCTTGTTTCAGCCTTTCACTTCTGGAATCGCCTCAGGAGTTCCACACACTTGTCATAGGCTTCTTTGGTCAGTTCCTTGAAATTACCTGAAACACAGAGTATTGGCAGATACAGGTTCTTTGAACAGCACTTTGAAATGAGGTGAAACAGAAAGTGCTGGGTGACATATTCGTAGGACTGTTTGGTCAGTGCTTTGTAATGAGCTGAAACACAAAGGACTGGGTGATACACATGTAAGATTGTTGTATGTTCTCCGTAGTGACCTGAAACACAATCATACACTCGAAAGTGGTTCTGGACAGCACTTTGTAATGATGTGAAACAGAAAGTGTTGGATGACACACTCGTAAGATTCTTCGGTCAGCGCTCAGCAATCAGCTGAAACAAAAAGCGCTGGGTGATACACGTGTAAGATTTTCATAAGTTCTCCGTAGTGACCTGAAGCACACTCATACATTCGAAAGTGGCTGTGGACAGCACTTTGTAATGAGGTGAAACATTCATACGATTGTTTGGTCAGTGCTTTGTAATGAGCTGAAACTCAAGAGAACTGGGGTAATACACTTCTTGGGTTGCTTCTCAGTTCTTTGAAATGAGCTGAAACACGTGCTATTTGGAGGGAAACTTTTACAGAGTTCTTAAGTTAACTCTTATTTTCTTTTTTAACTTTTCCTCAAAACTCATTTTGGTTTCTTTCAATAACAAGGAAACAAAACATGTTTCTTTTTTAAGAAGTGCTGACAGTGTACGCGGAACTCACTACTTCTGTGTAGTTGGTTACCCCTATCTAGAGCCGACTTTCACCTTCTGGGCGAGACGTGAGACACATTAGCAGAATCCGGACCTCTTACTTTAGTCTACCCATGCTATCTACCACAGACAACCACCTATGATTTCATAGAATTCTAACCATCTTTGGGTAGAAATCGCAATCCATCCCCTCGCAACGCAGACAGCAAAAGATAGCAAACAGGGAAGTGAGAAGGAAGAACTCGTTCTCTCCCTCTCCTCCCCCACCCTCCCCTCGCCCCATTCCTTCTTCTAAAAAAAAAACAAAAAAAACAAAAAAAAAAAAACCGTTTGAGGCTACACTTTAGGATCCAAAGAGGATGCGTATGACGTCAAAGTGTGTCGGCCATGTGAGGTTGCCACTGTTGTCAAACATTTTCCTAAATAAATTTGTCAGTTCTGCGATGAAAACGCACAAGATCGTGTCACACAGCCCTTACTTGAATCTCCAAAAAGATGCATTTCCCTCCCCTGTCCTTCCCCTCCCACCTCGCAGTTCCTACCACCACTACCCCACTCCCCACCACCTTGCCGACCAATTCTTCATTCAAACAGCCGGGGAGAACAGACATGGCAGCAAATAAATCTTCTGTCAAGACAATGACACAGAAAAGATTCATTTTAAAAACAGAAGAGAAAAAAAAAAATAGAAAAGAATGAAATGGAGGGAGAGGGAAGGAGAGGATTCTTCCTCCCGTGATGACCTCAGTTTTAACCCCCCGCTCCCTCCCCCTCCCCGTTCCAAGCCCGTCAAAGTACTCAGGGTCGTCTTGTGAGCCCGAAGAAAAAATGCGGCAGACAACTTACCTGGCATGTGGAAAAAGCCGTGAGGAGCCCCTTTCACCACGAGCACGTCCGTGGGCACTCCTGCCTCCTTCAGTTTTTTGCAGTAGGCTGAAAGAATCCACAGTGGTCGTGTTAGGTTTGGTTAGAATGGAAAGTTTTAGTGAGATAGGCAGATGTTCACGGGAAGTAACTCTAGGAGCACCAAGGAGAGCGCAGACCTCAATCACTGTCCACCGGATCCTGAATTCACTTTTTGATCTGGATCCGCATTACTTCTTCTTCTTCTTCTGCGTTCGATTGAAGCTGGATGCGTCAGACTTGTAACCCGGCCGCCATGATGAAGCCCGCGGTCTTCTCCAGGTCAGAACGGGCTCCCCAAAGCTGCGCCTGTAACTCCGCTCCCCCCGGCCAGGTTTTGTGTCGTAGAGCTGCGTGAGTAGGACAGCGCAGGAGGACATGTTCAGGGGTCTGGGGTCCAGTGCCGCATGGACACTGGTCAGTGTAGGTGATCTTCAGGCGGTTAAGGTGGCTCAGCAGTCTGCAGTGGCCGGTCCTCAGTCTGAAGAGGATTGTCTGCTGGTGCCTTTGGAGCTGGTGGATCGGGTCAGCACCACTCTCTGCACCCAGCCTTCTCTTCCACTGGGACTGAAACTGGTTGTGGATGATGGTCTTGGCCTCCCTGTAGGTCACGGGGTGGCTGAACTGCTCCATTTTGCTGCCTGCTTTGGAGAGAGCATCAGCTTTTTCGTTGCCCATGATCCCACAATGAGACGGAATCCACTGAAGCGTAATGACAGACTGTTTTGAGAGTTCATAGAGGGCAGCCTTGATGTCTTGCGTATGTTGTTCATTTCTTGTGTTCTGAAGTCCCTGCAGCAGAGATCGGCAGTCTGTGAAGAAGACAACCTTCTGTGATGGGCTGGCCGGTTCCAGAAAGATCCTCACTGCGTGGAGCAGTGCTATTGCCTCTGCTCTGTAGTTGGAGGAGATCTTTCCAGTAGGGAAGGCCTTGTGTGTCAATCTTCCATTGGTGTGTCTGATGAAGAACCCTGCTCCTCCATTCTTGACTGCTCCTTCTGAGGATCCATCTGTGAAGACGTGGGTCCACTCACTGGGGTTGTATTGGTTGGCGATCATCTCCTGTGCTAGAGCTTTCATTACTTGAGGGGCTTGACGGTCCATTCTTTTAATGCCAGGAACTTCGGTGATGATTGCGACATCTTCCAGGTGATTGTCTGGTTCCTCAAAATTTGGAAGCATCTCCATTTCGGCTGGTGAAACAGGCAGCAGGTCTTCATTGCTGCGATGCAGGCTCTTAGACAGGTGGTTGAAACTTGTTCTCTTTAGCCTGTTTTTGGTGGGGTTCTGCATCTCGGTGTGCATGGGGTGGGTAGGCATACGCAGTAACTTTTCACTGTGGATGAAAACCTTCTCCTCGCGTCTGTCTTCGAGGGAATGTAGACTAGTAAGCTTCTCCATGGCTTGGATTGGGGTAGTCTTCATCCCACCAGTGATCAGTCGCAATCCTGCATTCTGCACTTTGTTCAGGCGACTGGTGTTGGTCTTGGATGCAGTGGCCCATGCAGAACTGCCATACTCCAGGGTTGGTCTGACGGTACCCACATACACCTTCTGCAGGATGCTGCTGTTTGCGCCCCAGGATGTACCGGCCAGCTTCTTCATGATGGCGAGCTTCCTGACTGCTTCGTTTTCAATGTTCTTGAGGTGCGGATTCCAAGTAAGCCGCTTGTCCAGCTTGATGCCTAGGTACATTGGGTTGTCTTCTTGTTTTAGCTCTCTTCCATTTATTTTCAGGCTGATGGTTTCTCGCAGTGGCGACAGCGAGAAGACTGTGGCCACTGTCTTGGTGGCATTGATTTCTACGCCCCAGTCAGAGGCCCATCTTCCGACGTGTTCCAGTGCTTCCTGCATCCTGTAGCTGGCTGTGGTTAAATGTTCTGCAGCACTCCAGGCAGCAAAATCGTCGGCGTGGAGAGCTCTGGAGATGTGCTTGGTGAGCTTCTCAGCGATGTCATCAATGAAGATGAGAAAGAGTGTAGGGGAGATGACTCCTCCTTGTGGTACACCTTGTTGTAGAGTGATTCGGTGGCTAATTTTCCCATCAAGCTGAACTCTTGCTGTGCGGTACTGGAGGAAGTTGCGTATCCAGCGGTACATATTCCCTTCCACTTTCTTGTTTAGCAGCTTCAGGAGAAGTCCTTCCTTCCATACCTTGTCGAAGGCTTTGGTCAGGTCCACAAAGACAGCGAGTACCTTTTTCTTCTCCTGAAAGGCGTTTTCGATCTGTTGGGCGAGGTACACAAGCTGGTCTTCCGTACTGTGGTTTTTCCTGTATGCTGACTGTGTGTTGCTGAGCAGGTGATTTTCTTCCAGGTGTTTCAGCAGTCTTGTGTTCACCATTCTTTCCATCACCTTGCCCAGACAACTGAGGAGGCTGATTGGTCGGTAGCTGGATTTCTTGGTTTTGTCTTTTTGTTTCTTGATCCGCATTACATCCTGGCAGCACAATTTAGTTGGTTCATACCTGGGCCACATTCCATATTCCCATCAAGTTTCGCTGAAAGTGATTCAGAAGTTTTTGCTGAACGGATCCTGAATCCGGATCTGTGCCACAAGCTCACATGGGACATTAATAGGTTTGTTCTGGGCCACATTTAATCCTTTCACTAAGGTTTGTTTACATCGGCTTGAAAGTTTTGGGTCAGTTTATGGACTGACAGACAAATCAGCCAAAGTGACAACACAACCTACATAGTGAAGGTAATGATCAAGGGCGATAATTTTCGTTGTCATTACATGCGCATTATTTCAAATACTGATTCTGGTACTTCCTGTGCATGTACTTGTTTCATCGTGGAAGAGAAAAAATACATTCCTTGTTATGTGTATGTGTTTGTTTTATCACGGAAGAGAAAAAGATCTTCCTTGTCACGTGCATATAATTGTTTCATCGTGGAAGAGAAAAAATACCTTTCATTGTTATGTCACACAACTGTGTCATCATGGGAGAGAAGAAAAAAAACTTCCTTGTTATGTGCATGGAATGGTTTCATCGTGGAGGAGAAAAAAACCCATTGTTTTGTGTATGTTATTGTTTTATCATGGGAGAGAAAGAGCTCCTTCCTTGTTTTATGTATGTCATCGTTTTATCATGGGGAAAAAATCTCTGCTGTTATGTGTATGTAATTGGTTTACCACGGAAGAAAAAGAAATCCTTGCCTGTCGTGTGCATGTTTGTTATGGATGGTGTGGTGCTGTGCGTATGACTGTCTGATTCTCAGTTTCAAAAGTTTGGATACATGTAACGATTATTCCCTACACACACCCACACCATACGAACATGTATAGCCAGGCTACACACAAATTAAGTTTCTTTCTTTATATGCTACCTGAACCATCAAAACATTATGAACACATATCACTATAAATTATTAGTATAAATTGATAGGCATAAAATCAATACACGTCACCACACAGCGTGCAGATCAATATTTTACATTAACTAAGATATCAGTACACAGACCGTCAGATATCAATACACAGCGTGCAGATCAATATTTCACATAAACTAAGATATCAATACACAGGGAGCTTTAACCGTCAGATATCAATACACTCCACCACACAGCGTGCAGATCAATATTTTACATTAACTAAGATATCAATTCACAGGGAGCTTTAACCGTCAGATATCAGTATACGCTACCACACAGCGTGCAGATCAATATTTCACATAAACTAAGATCTCAATACACAGGGAGTTTTAACCGTCGGATATCAATACACGCCACCACACAGCGTGCAGATCAATATTTCACATAAACAATTTTTGTTTTTAGTATAATCTCATTGGTACAGACCTTGCTGGCACTGTCAATAGTGTCCCAACAGACACAGTCCACACACTTGGCTGCACCGAGCCCAAGTTATAGTCTATAGCACCAACCAGGGTACCCACGCGGCAAGCAGAGCCGCCCACGAACACAGTTGAAGCGAAGTCTCACAGGGTACAGCAAACTACGTCAAACTACCGACGAACACAGTTAAAATGAAGTCTCACAGAATACAGCAAACTACGTCAAACTACCGACGAGCAGTTAAAATGAAGTCTCACAGGGTACAGCAAACTATGTCAAACTACCGACGAACACAATTAAAATGAAGTCTCACAGGATACTGCAAACTACGTCGAACTACCGTCGAACACAATTAAAATGAAGTCTCACAGGGTACTGCAAACTACGTCAAACTACAGATAAACACAATTAAAATGAAGTCTCACAGGGTACTGCAAACTACGTCAAACTACCGACGAACACAGATAAAATGAAGTCTCACAGGGTACAGGAAACTACGTCAAACTACCGACGATCACAATTAAAATGAAGTCTCAGAGGGTACAGCAAACTACGTCAAACTACCGACGTACACAATTAAAATGAAGTCTCACAGGGTACAGCAAACTATGTCGAATTACCGACGAACACAGTTAAAATGAAGTCTCACAGGGTACTGCAAACTACGTCGAACTACCGACGAACACAGTTAAAATGAAGTCTCACAGGGTACTGCAAACTACGTCGAACTACCGACGAACACAGTTAAATTGAAATCCCACAGGGTTCAGCAAACTACGACGCACTACCAACTTGGCGGTCAGCCTCTCCACGTCACTTCACGGACACAGCGACGAACAAAAACACATGCAGTCCTAGGCCGGACTCAGGCTTCGCCGTTTTTCTTTCTCTCTCCCGTTGTTGTTGTTTTTTGACGTCATCCTTTCTATGTAATTTTACGTTGACGTCATAATTTACGTTGACGTCGCAATCTAATTGTTTTATCATGGGAGAGAAATAAATGCATTCTTTGTTTTGTGAACATAATAGTTTATATTGTAGACGAGGAAAGAAAGAAC
>CM065717.1:31932655-31947655 GCA_033310375.1 Conus canariensis
AAGCTTGGATCAATAAAATCGTCCCTGTGGAAAAGATGTTCAACTTGTTTTAGTAGTCTTCTTATATATATATATATATATATATATATATATTCAATTATAAAGAAAGCTTGCTCTTATGTCTTAGATTGAAGAAACAGGGGAGATAAGCATTCATATCTGCAGTGGCACTGCAGATATGAATGCTTATCTCCCCTATTTCTTCAATCTAAGACATAAGAGCAAGCTTTCTTTATAATTGAATATTTCTTGCAGTCATTGCAACACCAAGCTGCTCTGTAAGTTGCTGGAATGGTGCTCGGTACTTATCCTTGGAATTTATTAGTTTATTATATATATATATATACCGTGAACAAAAAGAAACGCAGATTTTTTTTCGCTGAAAATATTAAGGAAAATTTTGACAGAAACATGCCCCTATAGCAGGGAACTCTGTCCAGTGTGAATAGTCAGACATAATGAATAGACATAACATTGGACTGACGTCTTATTTCATCTGTGGTTGTAATATTTTGAATGCTAAATGACGCATGAAATGACTGAAATAAAAATATGCGTTTCTTTTTGTGCACAGTATATATATATATATATATATATATGGGGCGGGGCGGGGGGGGGGGGGGGGGGGGGGCTGTAAGTGCGGATGTACCTATGTTAAGAGAATAGCATCAACAACCTTTCTTTAACACTTGTGCCTATTTTTTCCAAAACTTTTCGCTGATATATCAGTTTCTTCAGGTCAGGGCTGGTAGAGATAAAAGTTTTACACCAAGGGAAATGATATACCCAAATAAAGTCAGGTTCAATCAGATAAAGTCAGTCAGGTAAAATCAGGTCAAAGGGACAACACAATTGCTGCGTGCAAGGCAAAGTACACATGCACGCACGAACGCAAGCATGTACGCATGCACGCACCCCCCCCCCCATCCCCCATCCCCCCCCCCCACACACACACACACGTTCAGACAGACACACACACACACACATTCAGACACACACACACACACACACACACACACACACACACACACACACACACACACACACACACACACATACACACACACACACACTTTCGGAGAGAGAGAGAGAGAGAGAGAGAGAGAGAGAGAGAGAGAGAGAGAGAGAGAGAGAATTTTTCATCTTCACATACAGGGAATGGAACAGAACAAGATGGAAAGCGGTAGCCCGAAAGAGGACAGGAATTGAGGAAGAAAACGGGGGGGGAGGGGGGGGGGGGGGGGGGGCGTGGAGTTCGGTTGTTGAGAGATCGCGGACAAACACTTTAACACATATATAGACGAAGGCATATATATATATATATATATATATATATATATATATATATATCAATGAAATCAGCATTCATTCCATTCATATGAACATGCTGGTACGTGAGAGAAAGAGGGACGGTGGGGGAAGGGGTGGTGGTGGAAGAGGTAAAAGGCAATGACGGAGGGGTATGGGTGGAGGTGATGTTGGAGGGTCGTAGGAGAGGGAGGGCTGGGGCTGTGGGAGGGGTGATTCAATCATCCAAGCGGCATGATAAAATCGAATGAGAACATTTGTGTTCTTAAAGCACGCTTCAGGAAAATAAGAGCGACACAGATGAAAAATAAAGTCAACGTTTAAACAGACCAGTGTCTCATGCAGATTCTTTTCTTTTAAAATCCACTCCATCGTGGATACAAACAAGATAGGTGTAGTCTGTTACCACTGGTCTTCAAAAGGAAATCTTCTTGTGTTCATCCATTATTGCCCCTTCCTCTTTAAAACTCAAGCACTTCTCTCACCTGAAGCTGTCGCTTTTCTCTCACCTGAAACAGTCACTTCTCTCACCTAAAGAGTCGCTACTTTCACTTGACACAGTCACTTGTCTCACCTGAAACAGTCAGTTGTCTCATCTGAAACAGTCACTTGTCTCACCTGAAACAGTCACTTGTCTCACCTCAAACAGTCACTACACTCACCTAAAGAGTCGCTACTCTCACTTGACACAGTCACTTGTCTCACCCGAAACAGTCACTTGTCTCACCTGAAACAGTCACTTCTCTCACCTAAAGACCCGCTTCTCTCACCTCAAACAGTCACTTCTCTTACTCAAACAGTCACTTCTCTCACCTCAAACAGTTACTTCTCTCACCTCAAACAGTCACTTGTCTCACCTCAAACAGTCACTATCTCTCACCTCAAACAGTCACTTCTCTCACCTCAAACAGTCACTATCTCTCACCTCAACATAACCTCAAACATAACTTCTCTCACCTCAAACAGTGACTTCTCTCACCTCAAACAGTCACTTCTCTCAACTCAAACAGTCGCTTTCCTCACCTCAAACAGTCACTTCTCTCACCTCAAACAGTCACTACCTCTCACCTCTAACAGTCACTTCTCTCACCTCAAACAGTCACTATCTCTCACCTCAAACATAACCTCAAACATAACTTCTCTCACCTCAAACAGTCACTATCTCTCACCTCTAACAGTCACTTCTCTCGCCTCAAACAGTCACTACCTCTCACTTCAAACAGTCACTTCTCTCGCCTCAAACAGTCACTTCTCTCACCTCAAACTGTCACTTCTCTGACCTCAGTCACTATCTCTCACCTCAAACAGTCACTATCTCTCACCTCAAACAGTCACTATCTCTCACCTCTAACAGTCACTATCTCTCACCTCAAACATTCACTTCTTTCACCTCAAACAGTCACTTCTCTCACCTCAAACAGTCACTTCTCTCACCTCAAACTGTCACCATCTCTCACCTCAAACAGTCACAATCTCTCACCTCAAACAGTCACTATCTGTCACCTCTAACAGTCACTTCTCTCACTTCAAACGGTCATTTCTCTCGCCTCAAACAGTCACTTCTCTCACCTCAAACAGTCACGTCTCTCACCTCAAACAGTCACGTCTCTCACCTCAACAGTCACTTTCCTAACCTCAAATAGTCACTATCTCTCACCTCAAACAGTCACGTCTCTCACCTCAAACAGTCACCTCTCTCACCTGAAACAGTCATATCTTCTCTTTAAACAGTCACCTCTCTCACCTCAAACAGTCACTTGTCTCACCTCCAACAGTCATTCTCTCACCTCAAACAGTCACTTCTCTCACCTCAGTCACTATCTCTCACCTCCAACAGTCACTTCTCTCACCTCAAACAGTCACTTCTCTCACCTCAAACAGTCACTTCTCTCACCTCAGTCACTATCTCTCACCTCAAACAGTCACTTCGCTCACCTCAAACAGTCACTTCTCTCACCTCAAACAGTCACCATCTCTCACCTCAAACAGTCACTTCTCTCACCTCAAACAGTCACAATCTCTCACCTCAAACAGTCACTATTTCTCACCTCTAACAGTCACTTCTCTCACTTCAAACGGTCATTTCTCTCGCCTCAAACAGTCACTTCTCTCACCTCAAACAGTCACGTCTCTCACCTCAAACAGTCACGTCTCTCACCTCAAACAGTCACTTCTCTCACCTCAGTCACTATCTCTCACCTCAAACAGTCACTTCGCTCACCTCAAACAGTCACTATCTCTCACCTTAAACAGTCACTTCTCTCACCTCAAACAGTCACTATCTCTCACCTCAAACAGTCACTATCTCTCACCTCAAACAGTCACTTCGCTCACCTCAAACAGTCACTTCTCTCACCTCAAACAGTCACTTCTCTCACCTCAAACAGTCACCTCAAACAGTCATTTCTCTCACCTCAAGCAGTCACCTCAAACAGTCATTTCTCTCACCTCAAGCAGTCACTTCTCTAATCTAAAACAGTCACTTCTCTCACATCAAACAGTCACTTCTCTCACCTCAAACAGTCACCTCAAACAGTCATTTCTCTCACCTCAAACAGTCACCTCAAACAGTCACTTCAAACAGTCACCTCAAACAGTCACTATCTCTCACCTCAAACAGTCACTATCTATCACCTCAAACAGTCACTATCTCTCACCTCAAACAGTCACTTCTCTCACCTCAAACAGTCACAATCTCTCACCTCAAACAGTCACAATCTCTCACCTCAAACAGTCACTATTTCTCACCTCAAACAGTCACAATCTCTCACCTCAAACAGTCACTTCTCTCACCTCAAACAGTCACTTCTCTCACCTCAAACAGTCACTCCTCTCACCTCAAACAGTCACAATCTCTCACCTCAAACAGTCACTACTCTCACCACAAACAGTCACTATCTCTCACCTCAAACAGTCACAATCTCTCACCTCAAACAGTCACTATCTCTCACCTCAAACAGTCACTATCTCTCACCTCAAACAGTCACAATCTCTCACCTCAAACAGTCACTATCTCTCACCTCAAACAGTCACTTCTCTCACCTGAAATGCCAATCCAGGGACGTCGTGAGACACACAGGCAGTGAGATAGCCCCCTGCGCTGTCCCCTCCAAACCCCACCGCGCTGTCCTCCTTCCCACCTGTAGGCAAAATCAGCCATGGTATTTATGATCGATCTTTGTGGGCGAGTCAGAAGAGTGCCACTAAAGAAAGGTGTCTGTAAACAGTGCTGGATAGTATACTTTTGGAATTTTTCAAGGAGAAATACGACTGAACACACAAAAGAAAGCGCAAGGTGACGATTATTTCATACACTAAATAGATGTTGAAGTCCTGAGCCGCCATATGAACATGACTAACATGACCCTAATCTCATTCTCCCTTGACTGTTTTGGCAGTCACTGGGGCACCACGCTGAAGAACAGTTCGCCAGATTCTTCCTGTTTCGTCGGTTACATGTTAAGGCCAGGGTCTCCGCAAATGTTTTCCCTGTCCACTCTCCACTGTTGCCAACCCATCTTTTATTCTATCTTCCTCTTCGTCTCCCTCCTTCAACAGTTCCCTGGAGCACTGTTTTGCCGAGGATCTTCTCACATGGACATACCAACGTTGTTGTCTTTTCCTGATTGATGTCAGTAGATCTGTGTACATTCACATATGCAGTCTGATGATATGACTTACTTATTCACAGATGATGTGACCAGTTTATGTGATGTTAAGTCTCTTGCGGTGACATCTTATTACCATGGCTTGGGTTCTCCTTTCCAAATCTGCTGGGAGTGTCCATGTCTCGCATGCGTAGAGTAAGATTAAATATACCAGAACGCACAGAAGCCTAATCTTGTTTATCACGGAGATGTGCTTGTCCTTACATATAGATTTTAGTCTGGACAGTGCTGTGGTTCTTTTGCTACCCTTGAGAAGACAATTCGTTTGGATTCTCGCTGCTATTGATGGATCCCAGGTAAGTGAATTGTGAATGATGATTGTAGCTTCATACCTTGACAAATTCATCAATTCTGATGGTGATGTTGTGGCTGTACATCAGCTCGGTCTTCTCGGCGCTGATTTCCATGTCCTATCTATGTTGTTTCGTCCAGTCATGCAACAAGCTTGGCGATTTCTTCTTCTGTGCCGATCAGGTCGATGTCATCTGCTAATCGGTTCTTCCTTCAGTGTTAAATGTACAGCAGGCATAATGTGTTCCAGGAATATGCTGAAAGGTGAACAAGGTAGAAGGCAGCCTGACGGACTCCAACTGAAGCATGGGCCATTCTCCAATAGCACCCTATATAAGCACTGCAGTGGCTACTCTTGAGTACGGTCGCTGGTTGGTGTTAATTTCATGGGTCAGTTCTTTCATTTTCCAGCCTGCCTGATTGATTTTACATTCCACGTGGCAAATGTGATGATCTCCTTTCCAAGTACACCTTATGATTTTCCGTCAGTAGCACACTACCACTGGGGAAAGAGAATGACGTAAAGAAATGAATTACCAACAGAGAGTCATAAACAATAACATTTATTAAAGAAACATATTTAAGTCCATGCTTAATGATCCAAAACGAAAGAAAAAAAGGACACAAGGACAACACCCCTAAAGGTAACAGCCACTTCAAATAATGTAAGTTTCAAAGTATAGTGACTGCTGGAGGAAAGAAAAACTTGAAAACAAACGTGAAGTACCGATCCCATTTCAATTGAACAGCACTGGTTTAAGGGAGTTGTTTTCCTTTAAAAGTTTCCCACTCCAATGATTCCCATATCTTTTGTCTACCGTTACCTTCCGCCTTGACTTTTTTGGTTTAAAAAAACCCGCACAGTACCCACCATGACATCACACTACCTTAAAAAATGTCTATAACAACAGTTTTCCTAGTTTTTCCTATCATCGCTGCATTCTTGAAATATAATTACTGTTTCTCCACGGGAGAACAGTGATGATCATTGATTTTATCTGATGCCTCTGCTTTCTTGATGGAACAGGAATTCAGACTGTTTTCCACAAGATAAATGTTTTCTTGAAGGATACAAACTGTTTTCCACCTAGGAAACTTTATATTCTTATTTTCCTATCATCATTGTTTTCTTGAAGGATTATATCTGCTTTTCTCCGAGGAAACCATGAATTCTTATTTCCCTATCGTCATTGTTTTCTTGAAGTTAATAACTGTCTTCTCTCCGTGAAACATTTACACTAACAGACTTCCCTATTATTTCTATTTGCTTGTAGGATGATGACCATTTTCTTTCCTGAAACAGTAATGATAACTGATTTCACTTTCAGTATTGTTTACCAGAAGGATAATGACCATTTTAACTAGGGCAACAGTAACCAACTTATTTCCATGTTGATGCCGTTTTCTTGACAGGCAATAACTGTTTTCCGTGAGGAATCATTAATGATAACTGATTTTCTTCTTTCCTTTCTTTTTCTCTTGAAGGATGATAAGTATATTCCTCGGGGAAATCAGTATTGATAATTGATTTCTCTATCATTACTGTTTTCTTGACGGATAGGAACTTTATTCCTCGTGGAATCAGTAATGATAACCAATTTCCCTCTAACTACTGATTTCGTGAAAGATATCAAACCAGGGCCATAGATATAAGACAGCAATCAAAACTGAGGTTACCATGGACAAGGGCATAAAATACCACAGAATTCGAGAAATTGATTGACACAGATTGACGGGGATGAGGACGATGAAGATAATACTACGGATTTTCACTCAGATTATGTGCGGAACCTGGTCACTAACCTAGTTGGGCCCCACGAACCACTTCTGGCAACCGTCAAACGACGGAAGATGGCATGGTTTGGCCACGTCATTCGTCACAACACCCTCTCCAAAACCATCCTTCAAGCTACCGTTGAAGGAGGGCGCAGACGAGGACGGCAGAGAAAGAGCTGGTCCGAAAATATAAAGGACTGGACCAAAATGACCATGCCAGATCTCCTCACGACAGCCACCAACAGAAAAGCGTGGAGAGAAACGGCGGCTGCCTCATCACGTCCCCCCAACGACCCCAGCGGTCAGGGGAATGACTGACTGACTGACTGAAGGACTACATTCCACGGAGAATCAGTAATTTCAACTTATTTTCTAATGTCACTGACTTCTTGAAGGATTATAACTGTTTTTCTCAGAAGAAGAATAATGGGATTATGAAGTCAGTACGCTAGCCCACTCACCGATGACTGTCTTGTTGGCCAGAACCCAGCGAACCACGGCCCGGCAGTCCTCCAAGGCGGCAGGCACCTTGTTCTCGGGGGCCAGGCGGTACTCCACGTTCACGGCAATGCACTCCGCTCGCCTGAATCAGAAGGGGAAGGTGTGTGAAACGGTTGTAAATAAAAACAAAATTAATAATAATAATAATGATAAAAATTAATTTTAAAAATAATAACAAATAAAATAAAACAAAATCAAGTAAATAAAAAATAAGATATAACATATAAACAGATAAATAAATAAATAAACAAAAATAATCAGTGAATAAAATGAAATGGATAAATAAATAAATAGATAGATACAAATAAATAAATAAAATATACAAAATCAAAAATAAAATAAAACGAAATGAAATAAAATAAAATAATGGAGGGTGGCTGCAACTTCTGTATGCAATGGGTAGTGGGGGCTATGGTGGTGGTGGTGGTGGTGTGGTGGTGGTGGTGGTGGTGGTGTGTGTGTGTGTGTGTGTGTGTGTGTGTGTGTGTGTGTGTGTGTGTGTGTGTGTGTGTTGGTGGAAGATTATGCAGACTGGTGTGGAAGTGGTAGGTATGTATATTTGTGTTACTGTTGGATGTTGATGCTTTGGGGCTGTAGCGTGCCCAGTTTGGCAATGAGATGGGTCTCTCTTGATGTACGTTCAAAGCTATCACTCTGTGATTGCCGGAGTGCCAAGACTTTCACATGGTTGATGTTGTGTTGTGGGTGGTTGAAGTATTGGGCAACGGGTTTGGGTCGGCGGTGGCGGATGTCAGCCAGGTGTTCAGAGATGCGTGTCTCCAGTGTGCGGGATGTTTCACCTATATAGATCTTGCCACACAGCTGGCAGTGGATAGCGTATACAATGTTGCGGCTCTGGCAGGAGAATGTGCGTTTAATAGTGAAGGAAAAGACCTCCTTTTATCTATTTCCCGCTCAGATAAGTTGTTTATCTAACTATCTGTCTTATATGGTGTCTTTTTTTCAATACACCTAATATTTTGTCCTGTCATTCTTTATTTTGTCTTTTCAGTGGATTTCAATTCCAATGTTTTAACATGAAAGGCCTTTTCACCAACTTGTGTTCATTTGTTCTATATCTTCATAAAACTGCCATGCCTTCACACACAAAAAGCAACAGAACTCAAGCTGAATCTTCTGAATATTATCTCAATTTGGGCTTATTTTTCATATCACCATCTGAATTCAGGTTCAGTTGCATGAAACTACCGGTAATTTACTTTCTTCGTTAGAGTGTTGATGTCAAAAACTGAATGTGTGCAAGTCTAGCTGTAAGTTGGCAATACCAGTTCGTTCCTATGGTCATCACACACACACACACACACACACACACACACACACACACACACACACACACACACACACACACGAACATAAAACAAGTTGCTAGTTGTACTTAACCCCCTCCCCTTTTCCTGGCATTTCTGGAACTTCCATCCCTCCGCCCCCCCCCTCCCTCTCCCCCCCCCCCCCCCCCCCCCCCCCCCCCCCCCTGTCCCTGGCAGGCAGTCTTTTTTCACCAGGCATGAAACTCCAATACGTTGGTAGCCACACCTTACGCTCTTAACACCACGGGTAATGTTCTTGATGTGCGCTCTGAACGCTCTTCCACTGCGATAAATACTCTTGCCAGCACACTCAGTCAGCTACCCAGGTAAAATACACTGTCCCTCGCTCCCCCAAAAGGTTTGTTTGAGGCTGGAAGGACTGGTTTTAAAGCAGTTTTGCCACAACTTGGTAAAAACTGTTAAGATGTTTGGTTAACATTCGAATTTTAATGATATACTTTTTTTGCCACAGCCTCTTGGGTTCTATGACACATGTCAACGGGCAGGTTATGGTCCCATGGGGGAAGGAGCCGTGACTCCGACGGCATTCGGGTGTTGAACGGGCAGATTTTAAAGGCTGGTGAGGTGTTACTTTGAACTAGTTTACTATCTGGTACGTGAGTCTGAAAACAAATTGAGGAGGCGGAGCTGGCCCTTAGATAGCAGATATCACGAACTGCAGCCCTGCCAGGGCCACAGGTAGACAACGGTCACCGTGCTGATTGCGTCACTTGGTTTTCAATCGCACTTTTAATTTTCACCCACTATCTCAGGTGAACAGCACACACGAGGAGCGTAATGGGCCTCTCGATAAACAGTGTCATGGGTTGGAGAATTCACAGACCCCCTTGAGGTGGCCCGGGCTGATATCTTATACCTTGTTTTTAAAGATGCATATTGGACAAAAAAAAAGGCCCAGTTTGATATATCAGAATCACCTGTCCTTGTCCTTTCGTCTATTATGACCTTGTTAGGCGTGAGGGATTAAAGTGCAAAAAGAACTTTGACAATTTTTGTTCACGTGTATTTTCAGCTTTGACAGCATATTTTACAGCAAAACACTAGACAGATGAATCTCCCCTTGCCTTTTTATCTGCTATGACCTTGTTCCGCGTGTAGGATTAAAGTGCAAAGATAAAACCTTTGAAATTTTGTTCACATGTACTTTTAAACTTTGACACATACTTTACAGCAGTATACTTGACAAATGACACGTTTCTGTACATATTGTACACTATCAATGATTGTGCAAGCTTGTGTCTCTTTGTCATTCTTTCAGTAGATTTACATCAATATTTTCTGAAGTTGTCCTAGAAAGGTTTTTATCGCCTTCCGTTTTATGTTTTGCTAATGATGTGAAAAAAAATGTAGTTGTGATCTGTTCTGATGACCTTTTGCCAAGCTGTCACTTCATGCCCCCGCAACTGGCAGGTGTTCTGGCTTGGTGTTCTGAGCCTTTTTCCCACTGAATCCCCCCTCCACTCCCAGAGGTTGTATTTGGCGTTATCTTCAGAACATTTTCTTAGCACAAGTATCCAGATTCACAGAATGCAGTAAGGACTTAAAGCTTGAAAACAACAACAGAGGCGGTGGCTCAGACAGAGGCAACATTGCAGACAAAGATGGCACGAAGAAACGCAAAATGCTGTATGTAACACAAAACGTTTTATCCACATATTTTCACCAGATTTCAACTCGTTTCTGAACAAGCAAGCAAAGTAAGCATGGAGACAATTAGAGATAAATAAGATTTGAACACACACACACACACACACACACACACACACACACACACACACACACACACGCACGCACGCACGCATGCACGCGCGCGCGCGCGCAGCCACACACACACACACACACACACACACACACACACACACACACACACACACACACGTCTTCTTTAAATGATGTTCAGCTCATGCAGAATGTTTTGAAATGCGTTGCAAACTGGGGACGGAAAAAAAATTTCATTATCATCATCATTAAATCAAACAAATGCGAAAAGGCAGGAAGACTACGACAATACAGCAGGGATTAATAAACAAATAAACACGAAGAACTGGTGCGACGCAGGACGTCTGCCGATATTACTGGATACTTTCAGAGCGTGCTGTCCCTATTTTCGGCCGTTCAGTGCCCATGACGCCACTAGCACTGCCTGCCACTGCCACAAAGAGGGCTGCGCTGCCGAACAGCACCGTCACCGTCACCGATCTGAACCACTTCAAGTCCGCCATGGGAACGCCAAACCTCCGACAACTCAAGTCACCAGAGAAGAACAACAGCTAAAACCATCATCTCCATGACTTCCAAGAGGCTTGTCTTGAGACAACTGTCATAAAGAGCCAGGCTCTGGCTGATAAAATTTAAACTCACCCGCGGCAGCAATATCACCCAAAGTCGGCGGTTCCGCGACCTCAGCACGACACTAACAGATCCTGTTAAGGACCTCTCATGAGAGAGCTGACATAAACTGGCAAATCGCCTGGCCTGACTCATCTACGTAAGAGAGACAGATAAACAGAAAACCACATCTTGAATGACCTTGTTTCTGGTCCAGCTTCAATACTAGCACAGTCATTATCGTCTTTGAGGTCCGGAGGTGATAAATTAACAATGATTCGCCATTATTTGTCCTATGCATCATAAATCGTATTAACCTGATAGGAGGATCTTGGAGACTCACTTGGTGAGGGTCTTGAGCATAGTCGTACAGACGTTGCGGGAGCCGGCCGCCATTCCTCCCCCGTGACAGTAGATGAGGATGGTGGGGACAGGATTCAGCTTTGTTGGCTTGTACACAGACACCGGTACTCCGTCTGTCGACACAGAATTTGTTCACACACACACACACACACACACACACGCACGCACGCACACGCACGCACGCACGCACGCATGCACACACACACACACACACACACACACACACACACACACACACACACACACACACACGCACGCACGCACACACACACGCGCGCGCGCGCGCGCGCCCTTTATTCATGGTCATGTCGTTTATAGCCCAGGGCCATATCAGGGCTGTTAGCTCGTCATAGTCACTCTTTAGAACACACACAAACATGCACGTGCGCGGACGCGTGCACACTCAGAGAGAAAGAGATAGACATAAAGACAGACAGACGGACAAAGACAGACAGACAGACATGCAAAGAGAGAAACAGAGACAGAGAGACACGGCTACTGTTGTTGTTTTTTAACAGGAGAGAAGACTTGACATGGTAGTTAAGCAAGATAATAATTATATTATGTTCTTTTAAAGTGCATAGAATTCAAATCAAACAAAAACGTGTTCAGATTAGAATCAGTCATAGTTTTATTGTAAGAAACAATACCCTGAAATACTGTGGGTGTACATGTAGGCCCTACATACAACATTCTACACACTATCTGATGATACATGAGGCTTGATGGATCTGTGTGTGTTAAACTAAATTCGCCCGATATTTTTGAACATATCTTGAAGATTTATTTAAATGAAAAACATCAAGTTGCGTGTTAAATCATTATATCCGTCAACAAAGCGGACTGTGCTTTTTATTTCGGTATTCTGTTTGCAAAATCATGTCATATTCACAAGTGTAAATAAGGGGGGGGGGGGGGGGGGGAGCCCATCAAACTTGTCTGGAAGTCTTTATCTTCGCAGAAGCATCTAGGTGCCAAATTTACAACTGAGCAGTTCAAAGAGAAACAAAATAACTAGCTCAAATTCAACAATAGAACGTTCACGCATGAACATTCTTTTGTGTAGATCGGTCAGAGATGTCGTTAAAACAGCAGAATTTCTCCACAAGGAAACTGAATATGTCATGAACATATAGTCTTTGTAGAAAAGGATCTTCAGGCCTTGTGGAGAAGGATCTTTCTTCTAGGGTAGACTCACCACAAAACATCGTTCACAACCCGTGAACGTGCTCACAACTTAAAATGGTATCGACTACCGAATTGTTGCAGGGAGAAAAAGGATCGCATTCCTGTTCACCACGACCCTTGACATGGGTCAAATGTCAAATGTCACACAACTACAGTTTTCCTTTGTCTGTCAAAATCATATGCAGCAGGAAAAAAAAAGGTATGGCTGATGTGACTGTTGGCTTCAAGTCTGGAGGAGGATGGGGCCGCGCGCGCGCGGCGCGCGTGTGTGTGTGTGTGTGTGTGTGTGTGTGTGTGTGTGAGAGAGAGAGAGAGAGAGAGAGAGAGAGAGAGAGAGAGAGAGAGAGAGAGAGATTCTCAATAGATGAAGCTGACAATTATTTTCTGATAACCTTACACAAAAACCAGTTGTACTGACAATTATTTTCAGACAATCTCGCATAAAAAGAGAGTGATGCAGACGATCTAAAACAAAACAAAAAAGTCGCGAGAAAGATCTCACTCAATGGCAACGGAATAAGCCACCCCAAATTTCCGGGCTCGTATTGAAAAAAAAAAATGGTGGATGAAAGCCCCACCTCATTCGCCCCCCACTCCCTTCCCCCTGCAGCATTTACGAATTTTAAAGCACCTCTCTACCCCCCCCCCCCCCCCCTCCCCTTATTAAAAATGATGAAGAAAATGCCTGTTTAAAGTACTGCAGTGATGTTTTTTGCCAAGTGCATATCAGTTTAGGCTGCCCCTCCCCCCACCTACCCACCCCACCCCCCGTCCCCCAGACACACACCTCCCATCTTCCCCTTTCCTCGCAAAACAAAGCATCTTCCGATGTCACTGGCTCAATCGCCAGTTCGAAAGTAATGGGAGTGGTTCTGCATATGTGGAAAATAGTAACACGATCAAAGCCAAACGATTCGTCTCAGAATTGACAGTCGTTGCGAGAAAGGGGTCGTTGGAAAGCGGGGTCCTTGGCGTGAGTTTCACTGTATTCGTTGGATATATATAGGCATCCTGAACAGAAACACTTTGAAGAAAAAGAGAGGTCAAACTAAACAACAAACAAACTCACGTGCAAGAGGAGAGAGAGAGAGAGAGAGAGAGAGAGAGAGAGAGAGAGAGAGAGAGCGTTACCTTCATTTCCTTCACAAGGAATGATGATTTCAGTCTCAGAGCCCTCGAAGTCCACGTGCCCTCCCAGCACTTCACTCTTTCGCAGCGCCAGCGCCCGCATTTCATTGAGGGTCAAGTATTCGAACCCTTTGACCCCATAGCTAGCAGTTTTCGCCAACCCGAAAACGTTTCTTCGTGGATTTCGTACTTGGTTCCTGCTGCTCCCCATCCCTTGGCGTCGACCATGATGGACTGAACGTTGGATCTGTCTGTGGCAAGTTCGGTCTTTCGTTATTTGCTTTTTCTTTTCTTCTTCTTCTTCTTCCTCCTCCTCCTCTTTTTCTTCTGCCTTCTGCCTGTGAATTTCAAACAGTGAGCTTACTGTGAGAAACTAGACGAACAGATTTGTTAAATGCCGACCTCCGAAAATGGACTTTTTTGAGGTACAATACTTTAGGAACAAGATCTATCATCAATGAACTTGTGAAACGTGGACTTTCTGTGGCAACCGTAGCCGGTAAGATTGTTCTGTCAGTCACTTCCAGACGTACGTTCTATACGCGATGGTGTCAAGATCCGCTCCGAGTGTCTTCTCCCTCGTTATTCAACAGCAGGGCAAACACCCTGGTGCAAAATGCTGGTTGTGAGAATGCAAAAACAAACAAACAAAAAGTGTTGGCAACGTTCAGTTCTTAGTACAGAAACGACTTCACGCAAGTGACTGGGTTTTTACAGCAGTCGGCGACTGGAAAATTAAATCTCCTTTTGATCAGATTACTCCTCTTGCCTACTGTTAAATACCACGCAGTCTTGTTCGAGTGAGAAGCCAATATGCAATTCAGCAACTTCACCTGCACTTTTATCACACGGGTCGACAGTACACCTAAAGGACGGCTGACGACCTGGGACACGGATTTAGGTCAGTAGTGCGAGTTCTTACGGACCTCAATCTAGGTGCTGGCCAACTAAGCTATCTGATTCAGCCTGGCTTCGAAAGTATATTCAGATGTACTCTGTTCAACACTGCGCTCCTGCCAAGTCACTTCGGTGGTGTTAAGAGGTGTTTGTTTCAATATTCGCTGAACATCAGGAAAATTCGCCTACCCCTTACACCACAC
>CM065717.1:31950155-31952655 GCA_033310375.1 Conus canariensis
AAAAAAAAATTGTGGATGTCTTGTGCGCAGTTGTTAAAGTACTACCATCATTTGAACTGTTCAACTTGCATCTCTTTACGAAAGGCGATGTTGGCCTTTTCTCTCTCTCTCTCCTCTCTCTCTCTCTCTCTCTCTCTCTCTCTCTCTCTCTCTCTCTCTCTTGTTGATTTTTGTTATTTTTCCTTTCCTTTTTAGGCTATTGTTGTTGTTGTTGTTATCATTATTATCATTACTAAAGTACTTATATATCACAGACATTGACAAGTCTTGAAGTGCTCTAACATCATTATTCCACTGTACAAACGTCTACGCTGTTTTTACATACATACCGATAGCGCATTTTGGTCATGCAACTGAATTTGTATCACATCGCAAGCGCCTGTACCAATCTGCCGGAACCACTAGACCATAGGCGCTCTTGTTTTATAATATTTCGAACATTTCCAAGAGAGAGAGAGAGAGAGAGAGAGAGAGAGAGAACCTAGAGTTAAAGTGTTATCATGCTTCACAGGTATAATATTTTTGTCACTCTAGCCAGTGATGCTTTGTTTACAATATCTTTTTTTTTTTTTAATTATTCGTTTACCTTCTTTCTTCCAAATGCCCATCAGGATACATGCCAGGTAGTTCCAAGCAGGCTGATTAAAATGAAAGGAATGGAACCATTTTGAGGAACCATCTGGCTTAAAAATAGGGTCGAGGCCTGACATGCGACATCAGATAAGGGGTAGCTGGTGTATTTCTATATTGATTTTCAGTGGAGAAATTCCTAAAAACAAGTGAAATAATTGGGGAGGGGGGGGGGGTGTGCATTTGATCTGTTACCAGTTTCATATCAATTTTTGGCTCAGATTTATGCTACACTTCAAAAAGCTTATATAGGTCATATTTTTGTTTCATAGTGATCTAGCGCAAAATCTTAACTGGCGTGTGGCCTGTGGATACGCTTATGATCTAAGTGGCTGCACACCAAAAATTAATGCGCCAAGGCATTGTTTCGGGAGTTGATTATTTATAGACTGGCGCAGTCAGATTCTTTTGGGAATTTTTATTGTGTCTGAATGTTGATTCTCTTCATTTTCTTTCTTACGGCCATCAAGGTACGAGCCAGGTGGTTCCAAGCAGACAGACTAAAATTAAGGGAATTGGACTATTTGGGAAAGCCACCTGGCGCAAAGATAGGGTCAAGGGTAAGTGCGAAGGCCTGACAGATGACGTCAAAGGGGTAGCTCATGTAGTCTATTTCTAGATTGCGAATGATAAGTGAAATGATTGGTGTTGGAGGAAGGTGTTCAAACTGTTCACAGTTTGATATCAATTCTGGCTCAGATTTATGCTACACTTCAAAAAGCTTATATGGATTATATTGTGCACGTGATTTAATGCAAAATTGTTATTGTGGCGTGTGGCCTGTGAAACGCTGATGATCTGTGAAACAGCGACTGCTGGTTGGCTTTTGACCAATGGACGAATACCCACTCTTTTCTCGTAGTCAGCTCTGATTGGTCTTCCCAGCTCTCGAAGGTCTGCAAGACTCCGCCCCTCTCCCCTCACTCTTCCCTCTTGCGTGTCTGGCTCGCGGCTGTTTCGCCTTCTCCGTACCGTGACGTAAGAGCCATCACGATGCACTGGTCACCATGTGTGTGTGTGGTGTGTGTGTGTGTGTGTGTGTGTGTTGTGTATGTGTGTGTGTGCGCGCGCGCGCGCGCGCGTCGTGTGTGTGTGTGTGTGTGTGTGTGTGCGCGCGCACACACACACACGCGCTTACACACACACACACACACACACACACACACACGCAGCGAGCGAGCGAGCGAGCGAGAGAGAGAGAGAGAGAGAGAGAGAGAGAGAGATACCCACATGCGCGCTCGTGCACATACACAAACGCACGCACGCACGCACGCACACACACACACACACACACACACACACACACACACACACACACACTGTGACTCATATCAAAGAGCGCACGCTCGCGCGCGCACACACACTGTAACTCACACCAAAGCGCGCGCGCGCGCACGCACGCACGCACGCACGCACACCACACACACACACACACACACACACACACACACACACACACCTCAGTGGCGTTGACGTTGACAATCGGTTCAATGAGGACAAGCCCACTGGCATAATGATGAAGAGGTAGTAAAGGAGAGGGAGAGTGGATAATAACACCCACGAACGATATGACCGTTCTCAGGTTATAGTCACCCAGCGTGATTCATGTAAATCATGTGCCGGCTGTCCCGGGCTGGGCTGTTCTGAAGTCCCGCTCCGTACAATAGACTACCTCTTTCTCGTTTTTCCCCCGGTCTCGCACCCACAATCTCTCTCTCTCTCTCTTGGGGTCACGTGACGTGAGCAGAAGCAGCAGGGCGCGCACTGATCGATCTGCGACAAATTTCACCGCAAGTTTCCTCGCAAACATGCCAATTTCTGGACTCCCAGTGGCTGTGGAGAAGACCCTGACCGCCCTGCTGACGGACAA
>CM065717.1:31957655-32177655 GCA_033310375.1 Conus canariensis
CAACATGGACAATGCTATAGAAGAAACGAATCATTCTCATGCGGAAACGCTGGATGCTTGAAGTTAGCTCATCCAATTGTCTGGTTTTCAGTAAAGCAATGAGAGGCTTATGGTGAAACTTTGCAGTCCAACCATGAAATCCGACATTTTTTTTTTTTTAATCTACGCGTACATTTGCTCTGTGTTGGTGAGCGGTCTGCACGCATGTTGAAGTGCTGATTTCCTGTCTTCTCCTTCTTTTTGTAGCAGTACTCTTCCCATACCAATGATTAAGTGTCCGCTGAGACTTTAATTGGTTTCTCAGAACTGTAGTGAATGAGAACTGGAGCCTTACTGAGGTGCTTCTTTATAGTCTGAACTGCTGATCGCCCCATGTCCATGAGATATTTTCTTTCCGCTGACCTCTGAGTGGCTTTGTGATCTCTGCCAAATTTGGAATAAACTTTCCAACATAGTTCACCATACCCAACAATCTGCGCAGCTCTGGAATAATTTGCAGTCTGGGTAGGATTAGCTTTTACTTTTTCTGGGTCAACTGAATTCCATTCTTTGAAATAATATGACCAAGAAATTTAACTGTGTTGACCGAGAAAACGTACTTCTCATTCAGAGTCGCTCCTGCATCTTTCAACCTCTGAAGGACCATTCGAAGTCGGCTGTCATGTTCCTCTCTGTCTTTTCCACAAATTAGCACATCATCTATATCACATACCACTCCAGGAATCCCTGTGAGGATGTATTATCATGCTTTGGAAAACTTCAGGGCCCGAACTAATTCCAAATGGAAGGCGTTTGAAACAGCATCTTCCAAATGGTGTAATGAAGGTTGTCATCAGCTGGGACTCTTCGTCAAGAGGTACCTGAAAAAATCCACTGTTACAATCCAACTTGCTGAGGACAGTGGTCCCTGATAAAGTTTTTCTTCTGACACTTTAATTGAGTCTGGTGTTATCAACCTAATTTTGCCTTTGGGCTTTTGGTACTGTAACTATGAATTTTGAACATTATTTGTAAGGCTCCGCCAAAAAATGTAGACAACGAAAATGAACGAGCAATCACTTATCTTCAGCAATTCGGCGCAAGATAGGCGTTGAATCTAGCACACTGGTCCATTTAGGCCATCCATGTCATTTTGTTTAAAATCTTGTTGAGTATTTATACAGCAAGCAAGCCAATGAACACATAGTACGATGGTATAGATTTTCAGTTTCTTTCTTTTCTTTTTTTTCTTATTCGTGTTGGTGTCAATATTCGTAAATCATAAAATGCTTTACAGGCTATATAATATGAATTTTAAAAAATCCTATTTGGACATTTCTTGGTTTATTTTGTGACTGAACAGACTGTTTCAAAGACATTGTGCTTCCCTGGTTATATGTACTTGCTTCATTTACATGTTTTTGGCTGGTTTCAGCGCAGTCTGACACCATATCAAATTTGCCGGTACTGGGGCCTTGCTAATTACTAACAGGAACCACAGTTGCAACAGTTTATCTGCATAGCAGAGCGTCGAGTCCCGAGATACGGTCGAGTCTCCCGCACTCTCGAGAATCTTCTTTTTCATTGGTCCACAAATCCCTTAGCCAGAACGAGGTTTCTAGCAGACGCTTAACTCTACAAGTTTGAAGGTTAAATTGTTCGGTTTCTGTCCGTTTCAAATCCACATCAGCTTTGATATGAGAAAGAGACAGACACCACGAAAGGGATATATTAATCATGTTCACCCATTGTTTTTGTTCTCATGCACCCAAAACAAACAAACAAAAACAGTAGTGGTCATGTAAGAAGAGCCTTTGGGACTGTTTCCGGTTATATACGAAGCGAATTGACTTGTTGACACTGATTACAAGAAAATCACAAAGTAGATAGGATTTTACACAGCTTCTGTGAAAACGATAATTGATTGAAATATTTCAAGAGTCTAAAATCAATCTGATTTACTCATAAAAGTATCATAAACAGTTCATATGTTTTTAACGAATAGATTTAAGCGATTCTAGTATGTCCTTGTTGACATCAGACCGGAACGAAAACAGGCGGCGAATCCGTTTGTCGTTGCACGAAGAACCGACTGTTAGCGATGTTTCTGTGTATTGCATGCCGTAGATGTTGTCATGTTTTCAGTCGCAGTTGACGATAGACAAACCTCTGAAAAGAAAACGTAGTTGCTTCAATATGCTGTTCGAAAGTGAGTGCACGTTATTGAACAGGTAAGACAGCAAGAATCTGTGAGTGTGTTCTATCCAGTCGCTCAGTCATGACACTGCAGTCTAGGATTCAGGATGTTTTAACTCACTCCATACTGGCCAGTGTGAAATCAGCATTCCTCTGTATACTGAGCGTTTGTACACATTTTTCTAAAAATCACTGGAAAAAAACTACGCAAAAAAACACTTAAAATTTGGACAGATGATTATAGTTTGATTGCACAGGCAGGATCAGTACAAAGCTTCAAAGCTGTACTCCATACACTTTTTGTAGCCGGATGAAGAAGAGGTTATTTTTCACATTTAGTGAAACTCAAGGTAGTTACACAGGCATATAAGTGAAATTCTCTCTGTTGTTGAAAAAAGGCCCATTCTCATCATAAACCCCAGTAGAGTGTAAAAAAAAAAAAAAAGCAAAAAAAAAAAGCAACTTGACAGTTTCTTTACTAAGCAAAAGAACTAAAATCAATTAAAAAAAAAAAAAAAAGACAGTACTTTGTAGTTTGTTGTTCAGCATTTCTGTTAGACTGGGTACCTGAGGGCAGCGCATGTGCGAGCGGCAGGTTGTGTTTTGGTGGGCTCATGTTTCCGAAGTATTGAATTTTGGTGTTTTTGGCAGTTGTAAGAACAAAACATAGTAGTTATTGTGCAATAAGAACAGTTTCTAGTTTGTTTGCTAGTAAAACTTAGAAAGTGATGTGAGGGGAAAAAATTATATAGAACTATCATCTTGACTTGAGTAGAATCAAGAATGAACCAGAGATCTTTATTCAGTGCAGGGCTGTGTTCATTGACATCCAGTGTCATCAGCAATGCTGTATAATGGCATTTTTTCAGAGGAAATTGAACATGAACAGATATTGTGAAGTCATTTACGAGTTAGAGATGAGTTTGGAATTCGCTGGCTACAACATTGTGAGTATGCCTGTTTCTCATTTTGCATGAACAGTTACGTGGGCCATTGTCACCATTACCATGGCACTCATCACCCTTGCTTTCGTTATTGCAGCGTTGCTTGGGCAACATTTGTTATAGTCTGTGACATCCGAACTTGATTGCACAATGAATGTGCACCGAACTGGTTTTGCGAAGAAGACAGTTTTCCAAATACACAGTATGAGCCTGGGTCTTACAACAAGTACTCTGTCTGCTAAAGACTACAGCAGGAGGTGCAGATTCTTCCCAAAACAGAGATCAGTGAAACTTTATCTGACAGTTCTTCTATTACTCCAGTCATATGCACCAGAACCCAACCCAGGCACTATCAGAGATACCTCATTGCCTTCTGTTAACATTTCAGAAGAGCACTTCCCTTGTGGCGAGTGTGATAAGACTGTTACCAGGGATGATAAAGGAGTAGAGTGTGAGACCTGTGGGTATTTGTTCCATGCCAGATGTCAAAGTATCTCAGATGACATGTATGAGAATCTGAATGTGACAGGTAGCCTGTGGTACTGTGCCTTGTGTGGAAACCCCAACAAAGTATAATAGTTTTCAACCTGCATATCAATGACTGGCCTTCGAGCACATCAGAGTCTCAGTCTGACTCCTCATGCATCACCCCAACGGAATCAAATTTTCTCCCACTCCAAACATCCACTCCTACTAGAGCCAGTCAACAAAATAAGTGGAGAAATCGACCCCTCAGAGTCATAAACATAAATCTTCAGTCAGCAGTCGCAAAGAAACCAGCCGTACAAAATGTTATCGATAGCATGAGACCGGATATAATATTTGGTACAGAAATCAAGCTTGACAGTGACATTCCAGACAGTGAGGCCATACCAGGACCTTATAAACTGTATGGGACAGACAGAAATAGAAGTAGCAGTGGGGTCTTTGGTGCGCTCAGATCTTGAAAGCTGTCCTGTACCAGAATTGAAAACTGAATGTGGGATAGTATGGGCTGCCTTAAAATTAGCTGGGAAAAAGACTCTGTATCTGAGTTCCTTTTATCGACCTGACACCAAGGATGCAGTAGGCCTGAGAAAATTCAGGGAATCCTTAGAACGGTTCTCAGCGATTTCCAGTGCTCATGTGATGATCAGGGGAGACTTTAACCTACCAGGATGGGATTGGGAGTTGACCACTCTGAAGATGAAAACATGTTGAATTTCACAAGGAGTTCCTTGAGACAATTAGGGACCATGGTCTCGAGCAGATGGTCACTGAACCTAGCAGACTTGGAAATACACTCGACTTAGTCCTTACAAACTCTCCAAGCCTAGTACCGAGAGTCGAAATCGTTGTGGGTGTATCGTATCATGAAATCGTGTACTGCGAGTATAACATGAATGTCCAGAAGACAAAGCAGAATCCGAGAAAGATTCACCTGTACAACAAAGCCAACTGGGATGGGATGAGGGTCGTCATGATGGAATTAAATAGCAGTCTGGAAAAGGAAGAGAGTAGCCTTTCAACCCATGAACTTTGGACCAAGTTTAAGGCAGCTTACTCAGAGGCAGTGGAAACTTATGTTCCATCCAAACAGGCCCACCCAAAGTTTAGCAAACCATGGGTTACTCCAGAGCTAAAAAAACTCATCAGTGGGAGGGAACGAGTGTACAAGATGAAGAAAAAGAAGGGCATCCAGGAGCTCATAGACGAATGCCAAAATCTGTGAAGGATCATCCAGCGCAAACTCAGGCGTGCATATTGGACATACATAAATGACTATCACTGAAACCTCCCCGGGTGAACCTACTTCATTTAAAAGGCTCTGGACCTACATTAAGCATCAGAGGACAGCAAAAGTAGGTGTTTCCCCTCTTAAAGTGAATGGCAGACTGATTTCAGAGCCAAAGGATTGTAACGAAATGCTTGACAAACTCATCCGATCGGTCCCAATCAAACCCGAAACCAAAGAATAGATTTTAAATCTATACCCACTCTCCCCTCTCTCACAACCTCCCCCCCCCCCTCCCCTCCCCTTTCTCTCTCTTAGAACGGCGTGAGCTGCCCGACTTACAATATCTCTTACAAGAGAAAAGTTTACGTCACAGGAAACGAGTGATGAGTTTCGTTATTCTCGGTCCACCTCCTGTCCCCTTTCAGCTCCCCTGCACTCCCACACTACGCCGCTGGAAAATTTACATTGCATTGTAACAATTGCCAGTCCCCCCCCCCCCCCCCCCCCCATCCCGTGACACAAAGACTAACTGGCAAACCTACCTCCTTCTCCAACCCCCCTCCCCCCCCCCCCCCCCTCTCTTTCATACCCACTGTCCGCGTACTGCAGACCTTGGTAAATGATGTCACTGCGTTTACCCGCGATGTCTGAATTAACATTCGCTCTCTATGTACGCATAAATTTACCGGCCAGTGAACCAGGCGCCAATTTCAAACGGTTTCCGATGGTAAGAATAGATCCCTCCCCCTCTCACTCCCGGTGTTTGACACTTTGACAGCCAGATAAGAAACTTGATTTGGCAGTTTAGAATACATACATAATATATATATATATATATATATATATATATATATAATAAATTAAGGTTAAAAGACCTCTCAGTTTTCTAAAAATGCTCAACCAAAAATTGGGAGCGACACAACAGTTTAAAAGATTTAAAACATGGAAGTGTAAAAATCACCCTACAAATCTGTTTCGAGCGGGAGCTCTCTTCAGGGAATGTGTGATCTGGGCCCGCCACCAATGTTATAATAATGTGTGGGTGTGTGAGCTCTGCACGTGTAGCACGTGGCCTGTAGATTTTCTTTTTTGGGGCGCGTTCAGGGGGGACGTGCCAAGGGATGGTGTATTGACAAAGATTTCCATTTGTGCCTGCAACTATTGATCATTTCTACTCTAGAATTCAGGGATGCCAGATGGGGTTTACATAGTATCAGCCACTTTTCTGTAGTACATAAGTTGCATTTTTTTGAAATGTTGTTGTATGGTGTTGCTCTTTTTATGATTTTCCATGATATGTTGTAATTTATTTTCTTATCTTTAAGCTTCCAAATATATTTACTTAGTTCTGTTTGGTTTTTATATTTTTCATTTTTAAAGGACTGTTTATGGTTTGCATATCTGGTTTTAAACTGGTTTGCCGTGATCCCTATGTATGTTTCTTTATCACTGTCTGTTGTTACCGTAGCTTGGTACACAATGTTACTGTAGAGACATTTGTTATTCAGAGGGCACTGGTCTTTTTTTGTGCAATTGCAAGATTTCTTTTCGTCATCCTCTTTGGTTGTGTTGTTTTTGGTTTTATTGGAAGAATCAATTATGTTTCTAAGGTTGGGCATACACAAGTACGACAGCTTGACAGTGTTTTTATTGAATATTTTAGATAGTACATGTTCTTTTGGGAATGATGTTTTAAGGATTTTGAGGAATTCTTTTCCTACGTTCCCAAAAGAACATGTACTATCTAAAATATTCAATAAAAACACTGTCAAGCTGTCGTACTCGTGTATGCCCAACCTTAGAAACATAATTGATTCTTCCAATAAAACCAAAAACAACACAACCAAAGAGGGTGACGAAAAGAAATCTTGCAATTGCACAAAAAAAGACCAGTGCCCTCTGAATAACAAATGTCTCTACAGTAACATTGTGTACCAAGCTACGGTAACAACAGACAGTGATAAAGAAACATACATAGGGATCACGGCAAACCAGTTTAAAACCAGATATGCAAACCATAAACAGTCCTTTAAAAATGAAAAATATAAAAACCAAACAGAACTAAGTAAATATATTTGGAAGCTTAAAGATAAGAAAATAAATTACAACATATCATGGAAAATCATAAAAAGAGCAACACCATACAACAACATTTCAAAAAAATGCAACTTATGTACTACAGAAAAGTGGCTGATACTATGTAAACCCCATCTGGCATCCCTGAATTCTAGAGTAGAAATGATCAATAGTTGCAGGCACAAATGGAAATCTTTGTCAATACACCATCCCTTGGCACGTCCCCCCTGAACGCGCCCCAAAAAAGAAAATCTACAGGCCACGTGCTACACGTGCAGAGCTCACACACCCACACATTATTATAACATTGGTGGCGGGCCCAGATCACACATTCCCTGAAGAGAGCTCCCGCTCGAAACAGATTTGTAGGGTGATTTTTACACTTCCATGTTTTAAATCTTTTAAACTGTTGTATATATATATATATATATATACCAGACACATAGGGTCGCAACTTCACTGCCCTCTCAAGACGGCCTGTAGATCAGAACAGTGGAAGATGAAGGGATGACCAGAGAGAAGGCCTGATAACCTACTTCTTGATCTCAAGTCTAAAACCACTGTTTCATCCCAGGAAAAGTGAGTTGGAACTATGTTTTACATTTTCGAATCTATGTATTGATTTTATGTATGCCGTGTGGGTTAAGATTGTAACTTTGTACAAGTACTTAGTGACATTTATCAAACTGATGAATAATTATTCTGTGTAGTAGTTTGCTTGCCATCATACGGCCAAAGCTCTCTCCTGGTGGTTATGATTCTTTGTTAACTCACTCGCTACCAATGTCTGCATATGCGGACATCGTATGACGAAGCGTTCGCTACCAGTGTCTGCATATGCGGATTTGGATTTTGAAAATTCGCGCTGTCCGCGTGACGTATTGGTTACGAAACTCAAGAAGGGAGATGATTCCTTAGTTATCCCCTACCAAATTTTCATTCATATGCGCTGTGTGTGTAGCGTGGCTCGCTCGCTAGCCAACGAGAACAAAGGGTACCGTCGGTCAACTCTGCTGCGTGATTGAAAAGATGGCGTCGCAACGAAGCGTTCGACACAGTTGGGCTGATAAATTGTTAGTTAGCGTTGAAGATGCACTGGAAATGATCCAGACTGAAGGGTCAGATGTCGAAGAAGACAGCAGCGATTCTTCTGAGGAGGATTTTGACCCCTACAGTGGAGAGACAGACATGGATTCCGACACTGAAATGGGCACTGATAGTGGCGAAGAAGCAGACAAAACAGTGCGAGCACATGGGCCTCAACAACAAGTGTTTCATTCGGATACTGACGCTAACATGGAATAAGAAGTCGACGATTTGGGAGCTGTTTTCACTGACGATTGGACTGATAATCTAGATTTATTTACTCTCGATCATCCATTCACAGGCACACCAGGTTTATTGAACGACTGGCCAGTCAACACTCAGCCTTTGCAGTTCTTTGAGTTGTCCATGGATGCATTCCACAGAGGTGGGTAAAGAGAGCTTATTACTACATAAATTGTGCTATGTGTAAATGTGTCATGTATGTTTTACACACTAAGTGAGTGTATTTTTTGCAGCGATCCATTCATGTATCAGTAGACAAGGGAGAGAGAGGGGAAGGGGGGGGGGGGGGGGGGGGAAGGGAGAGATAAACAAAGGGAGTGAGTGATTATATGTACTGAGTATTTGTGCATTACTGTGTGTGTGTGTATGTGTGTGTGAAAGTGTGTGTGTGTGTTTGAGAGAGAACAGCTACACATGTTCATGTTTTGTAACTATGGGTATGTTTGTGTTTCCAGGCATATTCTTACTGATATTTATTGTGCAAAAATCCATAATTTGTGCATTTATAGAATAAACTTAACTATAAAGTAATTTAGGTAATTAACGTATTATGGTGCTGGTATTATATTAAAAAAAAATCCAGGTTGGTTCTACTTTATAGCTTGTAAAAGCACCAAACTATGCATTCATTGCATTCATACACATGAATGTTTATTACAAACAATGGGATACACAGATACATAAGAAAAAGAAAAGAAAAGCTCATATGATAATTTTTTGTGTGTATGGCTGCAGGTCATGTTGCTATGCTGAGGTGGCAGGACAAAAAATCTGTCTACGTGCTGGCAACAGTGATGCTGCCAACCACCATGATGAACCTCACAACACCGCACCACCCTGAGAGACAGAAACCAGCAGCAGTACGGGACTACATGGCAGAAGTAGACATGAGTGATCAGCTCATGGCCTACATGCCCCTGAATAGGAAGACCATGAAGTGGTGGAAGAAGCTGTTTTTTTTTTTTAATCTGCTGACCTTGACTCTTATTCAGGGGTCTATTCTCTACAACAAGCATCTTGCAGTCCATGGTTTGCCACTGTGTGTGAAGCTGTACCCAGGATGCAATGTCACTTATCACCAGTGTGTTGACTTGTGCACAGTGAATTTTGTTTGTTTTTCATCCTGCAGAGACACATTTTTTGTATTTTCACATTCTCCATCACCTGCTTCTATATTACATCTTCTGTGTCTTCAGTGACTCCAGCTGTGCTAGAATGTGATGTAGAACATTTCTGCGCTGCTAAGGAACACTTACTACATCCATATCTGAAGGGTGCAAAAGTGCTGAAAATAGGGAAAATTTTGATACAATTTTCACCACCAAGATGGTGAGTAAATTACTCTATTTTTTGTTCACATATAGACTAATATGCATTGTATCCACTCACCAAATTTCAAGTGTCTGTCTTCTCATCTATAATTGTAAGATGTCATGTGATGTAGCCTCACATGGCGACATGTGACGTTCCGTTGCGCACGCCCTTATTTGTTATAAAGCATTTCCCTAGGTAAGGAAGAGGAAAGGTAAAAGAAAAGCTAATTTGTATGGCCTGACCAGTGTGATCGGTGTCGCTGGTGGCTATAGACGTAGGGCGATTATTGGTTGAATGGACGGACGTTGTCCATTGGTCAAATAACCAAAGGCTGGTAATGCGTAGAGTTAGACGAGTACTCACAGAATGTGTACTCAAAAAGAGCGCAGGAGGGAAAAGTAAGGAATAGGAAGGAGATGGCTTGGGGACACTGACCGGACAGGTTCGAAGAACGAGTTCCACCTGCAATTTACCATTACCAGGTGAGGTATAGACAGATGGGGAGAGAAAAAAAAAGAGAGTTAAGAAAAGGGAAAAGGGAAAAGAATTTATCATTATTCAGATTTTGAAATAGATTACTTACACGGATTTCATTCGTGTTTCAGCCCTTCTGGGTGCTGTGGCAGTACCGGTAGTGGTACAGACAACTGTGGCAGTTGTGTGACATCAGTGCTGTGGCAGCACCTAAGTACGAAGAGGTCGATGACAGCCGGAGTCGAGAGACTTTAAAGAATCTGTCATGTTGACCCACAAAGATTAATTGTTCCCCCTTGAATCAGGACTCGGGATGAAATTCTTATATTTTAAGCCATCTTTTTGATTCTTCTTGGAAATGTATACATGGTTTCTCCAGTGAGGAGGAGAGACCGTTGAAAGAAGAATTTGTAAAATAGTATATAAAATGAGATGAAATTTGGTCCCAGCTAGTGGATCTGTGGAATGTTTGTACCTTCACTGGAGTGGAGGAACATAAGATTGAAAAGTTTGAAGAGTTGATTATTGTTTAGTAAATTATTCCCCGGAGAGGAGGGGGAGAAGAAGAGTTGTTGTAGTGCGCCTTCTGGTTGTTTGGAGAGATTGCGTTGCACGAAGTGAATGCTGGGCTGAGTGCAGGCATGCATTTATGCACAGTGTGACAGTGGTGACCCCGACTAGGACGTAGGACTACGTTTGTTTTTTTTGTACCCCATTCAAGGAAAAAAAAAATTTCTATTTGTACCCTCTCCAAAGAAAAGAGTTAAGATTCCCTCTCTAAAGAAGAAAATTAAGATTTCATTTTGCGAAGCGAAAAGTTTTGTATTATTGATTGTTTGATTATTATTTGCAGTATTTATTTTTCATTTGTTTCTGTATGTGTGTTTGAATGTTGTTGATTTCTTTTGGTTGCTCTGCTCTGTTAGGGTTGTTTTTTGGTAGGATTTCCTTTTGACCTTTTTCCCCCCTCAGGACCGATAGCCACAACCTCCTCTTGCTCAAACCTGGCAGCAAGGGGGCAGGGCGTTGAGGAGTCGTCGTCCTTCCCCTAGATTAGATTTTGTTTTGTCCCCTTCCCCAGGACTGATAGCCCCAACCTCTTCCTGCTCTGATCTAGCAGGGGGGCATGGCGTTGGGGAGTCGCTAGTCCCTCCCTCTCTCATTACTATCTAATTCTTTATCATTCCTCTCGTTTCATTTGGATTTTCCCCTTTCCCCTCTGAGTGTGGGATCGACTTCACCTCCGTCACTCAACTAGTGTAGGTGGTGGAGTGGATTACCGCTCAGCCCTAATAAACATTTCTTTTCTTGATTATCTTTTGCGTTGTTTTTTTTTGTTTGTTTATTGCATTGTATTGTTAGTATATTGCGTGAAGACTTCCCCGTCTCCAGCTTTACGGTGGACAGTTGCCATTAGGGTGCTGTCTGAGGGCCTCTTTCGCTTTTTCTGATTTTCCTCTTTCTATACCGGACCTGTCTATTCTTTCATTTCCTTCTAACCCCTTTTAAAAAAATCTCCAAACCTTCTCTTCAATAGGCACCTATCTAGTTTTTTTTTTTCATCATTGTCATCTTTTAGGTAGGATTTCTGTTAGTGTACGTTTTCTCCCCCTCTTTTTAATTGTTCGTTGATTCATTTGTTTTGTAATTTTGTATTCACTTATTGTTTAAGGCGATTCATTTGTTTTGTGAACTCATCTATTTTGTTTTACCGAAGAACTAAGTAAGAAAGTAACTACTACAACAAGAACAGTTAAGAACATAAACATTATAAAGAATTTATTTCCGGGAAAAAAAACTTTATATTTTGTCTGTTTTCTTTTCATTGGGGAAAAGAGTTATTAGTATTGGATTTCATTTTTTTTAGTTGTCTTTTTCCCTTTAGGAAAGATTATTGGTGAAAATCTCTTTTGGAAAGATCACATTGTCAATTCTTATTAGTGCTTCTCTTTTGTAAGCCTTCATTACTTTTTTGTTTATACCGGCATTTAAATTCTTTATTTGTACATACTGTAACAAAGTTGTTGTTTTTTTAAAACATATATACCATCACATATCGCCTTATTTTAAATATATTCAGTCATTGTTTCTTGTTTGTTTGTGGTAACTGTTCATGATGGAAAATTTTGATGAATATGTACGACAGGCCGAGCGTTTAGGCTTTCAAGGTGATAAATTGGCAAACTATGTCCAACAATGTATGGACAGGGCAGACACAGAGAGAGAGAGAGAGAGAGAGAGAGAGGAGAGAGAAGAGGAAAAACAGACAACTAGAAGAAAAAGATAAGGAACGAGAAGAAAATCTAAAAAATTAGAGTTTGAAGAGAAAAACTACAGAAAGAGATGGAACAAAAACAATTAGAGTTTGAAGAAAAGGATAAGGAACAGCAGTTTAAACTGAGACAACTTGAATTAGAGACTGATATGGAAATAAAAAAATTACAGGCATCGAGAGAACCTCCATCACCTCCATCGGTCGGTTCCGAGAGTACATTTCATCCGAAGTCAACATACATTCCGAAATTGCCGCCGTTCGAAGAAAAAACCGACGACATTGACAGTTTTCTTTTTCGGTTCGAGAACCACGCTACTTCTTGTGGTTGGCCGAAGGAGAAATGGACGTTGTTTATCGCGTCGCTGTTTAAGGGAAGTGCTTTGGCACTATACCACACACTTGCGGCAAAGGAAGGGTTGACTTGGGATCAGTTAAAAGAACTCTTTAAAGAAGTTTCAGTGTTCAGCTGATCGTTTTCGTGAGCGTTTCCGATCCATTCATCCTGACAAGGGAGAATCATTTCCGTCTTTTTTTTTTTTTATAAGAATGAGTCATTGTTTGGACAGATGGATAGAACTAACAAAGACGAATAAAACTTTCGAATCACTGCGAGATTTGCTACTTCGAGAGCAACTTTTTCAAAGCGTCAGCGAAGATTTGGCCACTTTTCTTAAGGAAAGACAGTTCGATAGCGTTGACGAAATGTGTCAGATGGCGGATCAGTACTGTATTGCTCACCCGGATAAAGGTGTTGCCCGCAAGGAAAATTCGTCCCTTTTCGAGTCTCACGCGGCATTTCAGATACATTCTGGACAAGGAAACTATAGAAGAGGAAATCGCGCTTCATTCCAAGGTCCGCACTCATACACGTCTTTTGGCAACAGACAACGACCTTTCCGTGGTCAAGGCCATGTCGGTTCTGGCGATTTCCGTCAGTGCCAATATTCATCACCGGAAAGACCTTTTCCTTTCCGAGAGCGTGGTGAACAACAACCGCGAAGACCCTTTGGTCCAGTGCGTGGTCAAGGTCGAGGTTCACAGACTAATGGTAACCAGTTGTCCGCCAACCAAACCATGCGTTGCAACTTTTGTGAGTGCAAATTCCATTTGAAACGGGACTATCCTTTCAAAGGAAGTGGAGCAAAGACTGGATTTGTTTCCACTACATATGAAGAAGGTCTTGTTTTGGCGCCAGATCAGTCCATTGATGGTCTTCTTTTGGAGGATTGTGCCATTAATGGTTTACAAGGTTCTGTTTTGCGAGATACAGGTTGCACCACAGCTGGTGTAAGGAAATCTTTTGTTCTACCATACCAATATCTTGACAGTGTTCAGAGATGCAGATCGTTTGGTGGAAAAATTGAAACTTTTCCACTTGCAAAAATTTCCGTTGACACACCATACTACTCCGGGTCGCTTACCGCCTGTGTTATTGAGAATCCAGTTTGCGATTTGATTTTGGGAAATCTACCAGGTGTTGTGACAGTACATGGTGGTGCCGGAGGATCTTTCGTTCCTTGTCTCATCAGTACAAGATCAAAAGTTGTAGAGCAAGGAAAACCAACAAAACCGCTCAAGGTTTCAAAACTGGATGAACTAAAAGTTACGCCAGATGTTTTGAAGACCATGCAGAGAAGCGACGAGACATTGACGACTATACTTTCTACTGCAAAGCAGAGTGTCTCTGACAACCCAAAGGACAAGCCGACGTACATACTGGACTCTGACATCCTCTACAGGCATGTACCTGGACAAGACAACGAACAGATTGTGGTTCCCAAAGTGAAAATGGCAAATGCTGAAAAGGTATTCCATGTAAACATGCTAAAAAAAAGTATATTGAACGTACAAATGTTGCCATTAATGAGTCAATTGAATGGATATGTCCAGTGTCTGGAACAGATATTGCTGTTACAGAAATCATTGATTCTGATTTTGTACCTGATGTTACATACAAAGACAGAGCAAAGACTGTACAAACAACAAATGTGGGATTGTTAACATCTACTAGTGTAGATGATACTGTACCTCTGCCCACTCTTTCTGTCCAGGGAGAAACTTATCGTGATGTTGTTGTGTGTGATGATCTGTCTTTGATTCAGGAGCAATTGGAAGGTATTTTGAAGGACTTTCAGGATGTTCTGACTGATACCCCAGGGACAGTGACAGCAATTGGACCCCATACTATTCACTTGAGTACGGAAAACCCAGTCCGAGTCAAACTATACCCTCTCCCATTTGCGAAAAAACAGGTTGTCAAAAGAGAGATTCAAGTTGTGCTTGGGTTGAAAGTTATTGAACCGTCTTCGTCACCATACAGCTCACCAGTTGTTTTGGTGGACAAACCTGATGGCTCGGTGCGGTTTTGCATTGATTACAGGAAGTTAAACAAAATCACTGTGTTTGATACAGAACCTATCCCAGACATTGAGGAACTTCTTTGTCAACTGTCAGAAGGAAAATATTTTGTCAAAATAGATTTGACTAAAGGATATTGGCAAATCTCGATGGCTGAAGCAAACAAGGAAAAAACAGCTTTTCAGACACCTTTTGGACTGTTTCAATGGATGAAAATGCCATTTGGATTACAAAACGCCCCAGCTTCTTTTGCCAGAATGATGCGTGCACTAAAACTTCATGAGTGTGGAGCAGTAAGTTTTTTTGGTGACATTTTGCTTGCTGCAAAGTCATGGAATGATCTTCTGGAAAACTTGAGAGCTGTTTTTTTTTGTAAACTCCGGAATTTTGGTCTGACGGCTAGAGCGTCCAAAATTTGTGCTGGATTCAAGACTCTTGAGTTTTTGGGTCATGTCATTTCTGTTGGGAAAATGACACCAGAGGAGAAGAAAGTAGAAAAGATCTTGGCCTTGAAGAGACCCAGTACAAAGAAACGGATTAGATCACTCATTGGATTGTTGTCCTATTACAGAAGATATGTACCGCACTTTGCGTCATTGACAGCCCCTTTGAGTGACTTAACAAAAGAAACAAAAAACAAAAGTATTGTCTGGTCAGATGAGTGCCAGAAAGCGCTGGAATGTGTTCAAAACATCCTCAATTCATTCCCTGTGCTGCTTTTGCCCTCTCTTTCAGAGGATTTTGTTCTGAGAACTGATGCCAGCTCCAAAGGCATGGGAGCTGTACTGTTGCAAGAAAAGAATGGATTGTTACACCCTGTCCAATATGCAAGTAAAAAGTTCTCTAACACACAAGTCAAATACTCAACAATTGAGAGGGAGTGTCTTGCCATTGTTTGGGCTTGTGAGAAATTTGCCAGATTCCTGACTGGAAGACAGTTTCAGTTACAAACCGATCACAGGCCATTGACATTTTTGCAGTCGTCCAAGACTAAAAATAGCAGGTTGTGAAGATGGGCTTTATCATTGCAGGAGTTCAAGTTTGACATTGAGCCATTACCTGGAACTCAGAATGTCATGGCAGATTTTCTGTCTCATGCGTGAGTGCACAGTATCCTTTGTGCAGCTGTAACTGCTGTTTGTTTTCATTGTGAACGGACTTTATTATTCTGCTGTTTGTTTTCATTGTGGAAAGACTTTATCGACATTTTGGCAGGGTTATGTCTGCTACTGTCAATCTGAATTAATAAGTAGTTGTGATTGATCTTTTTCCAAGAGTGCATATGTATTGGCATTGGTGTCTCATTGTAGGATGCTACTTTGTGAATGGGTGCAGAATACTTCATTTGATGTGTTACAAGTGCTTTTTGTTGTTTTTTTTCATGTCGGTCCATTGTGAAGAATGAAAAAAAAATGTTTAACTTTCGAGTGGACTACTATATTGTATATTTTTGCTTGAACAAAGACTTTTCACTTGCCAAATTTTTCTCATCAAGTGAGTCATGAGGAAATTCTCATTTTGTGAGGATGTTGGGAAAAAAGGCAAGAAAAACTATGTTTACATTTTGGTATATATAAACATGATTGGCATTTGGAATAATCAGTATCATTATATGTTCTTTGTGTCTGTGTAACTTGTGATTTGTGATGGAGTATGAATTTGTTTTATTTTTGTTTTATTAAAAAGGGGAAAACTGTTTTGCATTTTTTTTTCCCAAACTAAGATTTTGAAATGTGATTTTGGATCTTTATGATGTTCATAAAGGTTGGTTCTATACATTAATGGAAACTCTTGTTAATGGAAAATTGATGATTGATGGCTGAAGTTGTATATTAACTAGATATGTATGTGCATTTAAAAAAAAAAAAATTTCTTGGCGAAAGTTTTTTTTTCACCCTGGGATGGGGGGTGTCATGTGATGTAGCCTCACATGGCGACATGTGACGTTCCGTCGCGCACGCCCTTATTTGTTATAAAGCATTTCCCTAGGTAAGGAAGAGGAAAGGTAAAAGAAAAGCTAATTTGTATGGCCTGACCAGTGTGATCGGTGTCGCTGGTGGCTATAGACGTAGGGCGATTATTGGTTGAATGGATGGACGTTGTCCATTGGTCAAATAACCAAAGGCTGGTAATGCGTAGAGTTAGACGAGTACTCACAGAATGTGTACTCAAAAAGAGCGCAGGAGGGAAAAGTAAGGAATAGGAAGGAGATGGCTTGGGGACACTGACCGGACAGGTTGTTCGAAGAATGAGTTCCACCTGCAATTTACCATTACCAGGTGAGGTATAGACAGATGAGGAGAGAAAAAAAAAAGAGAGTTAAGAAAAGGGAAAAGGGAAAAGAATTTATCATTATTCAGATTTTGAAATAGATTACTTACACGGACTTCATTCGTGTCTTCAGCCCTTCCGGGTGCTGTGGCAGTACCGGTAGTGGTACAGATAACTGTGGCAGTTGTGCGACATCAGTGCTGTGGCAGCACCTAAGTACGAAGAGGTCGACGACAGCCGGAGTCGTGAGAGACTTTAAAGAATCTGTCATGTTGACCCACAAAGATTAATTGTTACCCCTTGAATCAGGACCCGGATGAAATTCTTATATTTTAAGCCATCTTTTTGATTCTTCTTGGAAATGTATACATGGTTTCTCCAGTGAGGAGGAGAGACCGTTGAAAGAAGAATTTGTAAAATAGTATATAAAATGAGATGAAATTTGGTCCCAGCTAGTGGATCTGTGGAATGTTTGTACCTTCACTGGAGTGGAGGAACATAAGATTGAAAAGTTTGAAGAGTTGATTATTGTTTAGTAAATTATTCCCCAGAGAGGAGGGGGAGAAGAAGAGTTATTGTAGTGTGCCTTCTGGTTGTTTGGAGAGATTGCGTGTGGACGGAGTGAATGCTGGGCTGAGTGCAGGCATGCATTTATGCACAGTGTGACAAAGAATTTTTTTCCAATCCTATACAAACCCCGGGTATTCAGGGATTAGCAAGGGGAAAAACTCCTGGCATGGAGTGAGTTAACAATCTGACCACTATTCTTTGTGTTCACCCTGACTTTTGCCAGTATGCAATTCTATCTGTTAAGATGATAATTCAATGATGAATTTAGATCAGAAAAACAGTATGCGTGTGCTAGGTTAAAAACTGCTAAGCTGATTTTGTAAATACTGGTGATTGTTGGAATGATCTGTAGTGTAGACTTTAAGTCTACACCACATGTGTACTTGGACTAAGTGTAGCCCAAGTCACTGTGATTTAATTCATAAGAAACATGGAAGAGTTGTTTGACTGAAACTGTGTAGCATTGTATTACTGTCTCCTACCCTTTTGTAAGCTGAACTCAGCCTTTAAACAAAAGTGGAGATTGATAGTTATAGTAGAAACTCTACCATAGAGAAAACTTTGCTGGCTGAGTCTCACACCTCTTCTGAAAGATAAAATGGTAAATGTGTGAACTCGACAAACCAGTCATCAGCTTCTCACCTACAGACCAAGTTCTCTTTTTCACAGAACTGGGATCCTGGTCACACTACAAATTGTGGTTAAACCATACTCTGTGGCTACGCCAGAAACCGGGGAACGCCAGACACCATGGCTACACTTTAAACCGGGGCGACGCCATAGAACAGATCTACACAGTAGGAGCAGTCATCTGCCACAAGAGAGATCAACTACCCTCTCCGATTCAAGTTAAGATATCAATCCTCCTGGACTCAACTCCATCAGACCCTTATCCTCACTTTATGATGAAACAGTGAGAACCTGTCTATGAGTACCACTTTGGCTACTGCACTGGGTGTACGCAAGCGAAGTGGATGTGTAATAAAAGTATGCATTCAGAGTAACTTAGGCCCACTGTATTCTAACTTAAGCAGCTGCACAGAGTGTAAGCAAGTAAAGTAGGAGTGAGGAAGGGTCCTTCACTGTTGTGGTTCACTGAGAACTAAAACGTAGCCTATAGAACAGACATTATATACTTACCTATGTGTAAGCAAGTAAAGTTGATGTGTGAAATTGCACTTAACTTGTGTCGGTTCTCTGTTGTTCAATCAAATGTTGAGTGTTTGAACTTCTCTCTTCAATTCAGTCTCTCGGAGCTACGAGTACTTTTAAGAGTACAGGCCTAAGGAAACTTATCTCAGAGCCACTATAAAGTATTTTAACAAGACCCGGAACAAATATAAATTTCTTTCGATGACTAGTACCGGAAAGTTGCTCCTTCCACCACTAGTAAGAGAGAGGTTGTAGGTGAAATGTTAAGATAATTCTCATCGAGAAATTATTCCAAGTCCTTCCCCTAGAGGACCCACTCATCCATCTCTCATCACAAGGATCAAGCAGAAGCTCTGAATAAACAATTTCAGTCTGTGTTCACTGAAGGGAAAACCTACACAAGGAGGAGTTTCAAGAGAAATGCCAGGTGAGAGATGCTGACTATCTTGAGCTGTCCAGTATCCAGATCTCTGAAGATGGTGTCCTAAAGCTCTTCAAAGGATTAAATCCACACAAAGCCTGCAGACCTGATGAGATCATGCCCAGTGTACTGAAGACCCTTGCATCTGAAGTTGCACCCATACTGGCTCGCATATTCCAATCCTCCATCAACACCGGAGTTGTACCCGAAGACTGGAGATCAGCAAATATCGCTCCAGTTTTCAAGAAAGGAGAGCACTGTGATCCAGCCAATTACAGGCCAGTCTCTCTGACAAGTGTGCCTTGCAAGATCTTGGAGCACATTATTGTCAGTGCTCTCATGAACCACCTAGAGAGTAACAAGATCCTTTCCCCACGTCAACATGGTTTCCGCAGAGGAAGATCTCGCTAGACGCAACTCTTGGAATTTATGGAAGAGCTGACAAAGAGGACGGAAGAATGCGGTCAAACAGATATTATCATCATGGATTTTGCCAAGGCTTTTGGTAGGGTGAACCACTCGCTTCTCCTCCACAAGTTACATCAGTATGGAGTCCGGGGCCATGTCAGCAGGTGGATTGGTGGATTCTTGCAAGATCGCCAACAGGCGGTTGTGGTTGATGGAACCAGATCAGACTTTGTCAGTGTCAAGTCAGGAGTACCTCAGGGCTCCGTTTTGGGACCGAGTCTATTCCTCGCCTACATAAATGACTTGCCCGAAAATATCTCCGCACAGACACATCTCTTCGCGGATGACACAGCTGTCTACCGGCTAATAACATCAAGGCAAGACCAAAGCGATCTGCAACATGATCTACAAAAACTTGAAAAGTGGGAAAAGAGTTGGGACATGGCTTTCCATCCTGGCAAATGTACAACTCTTTCAGTCATCAGCCCCAAATGTAAGAAAAAACTTTTTGTCCCAGGCTATTGTCTACATAGCCAGACCTTGGCAAATGCCACCCCGACCAAGTACCTGGGGGTTACCTTCTCTCAAGATCTAAGATGGGACCTCCACTTAAACAACATTGCCAACAAAGCCAACAAGACCCTTGGCTTCCTTAGGTGCAACCTGAAGATCAGCGCCCATCATATCAAAGAGACTGCCTATAAAGCTCTGGTGCGCCCAGTCTTAGAATATGCAAGTACTGTTTGGGACCCCTACACTAACAAGCATATCACCACCATCGAAGCAGTGCAAAGAAAAGCAGCCCGCTTCGTTTACAATAGGTACCACAAATATGCAAGTGTCCAACAAATGCTCAGCGAACTAGACTGGACACCTTTACAGAGCCAGAGAAAGATCGCACGGCTTGCTATGCTTTATAAGATCAGGCATGGCTTGGCACATGTGGTCTTTGAAAAAGCTCTTCTGTCTAATAGAAAACCAAAACTTAGGGCTGCAACTTCAGGTGACAGAAGATCACACTCCCACCAGCTCAACTGCCTCCAGTGTGTCTGCAATTGCAGAATAAATATGTTCCTGCCACGTACCATCCAGGAGTGGAACAACAACTTGACAGAAGCTGTCGTAACATCAGAGACTCTTGACCTATTCAGGTCAAGAGCTTCCAGCCTCCTGCAATACATTTTAACTCTTTTTTTTTTTTTTTTTTTTGCATCTGCCCCCTAAAATGTGAGAATAATCAACTTGATGATTGTGGACACTTAATGGATAATGATGATGATGACTTGTTCAGTATTCGAAAAACATTGTAAAATATAATAATGGCTAAACACACATTCTTGAAATTTTGACACATAACTGTGTACCTGTATAAACAAAGTACATAATTTCAAAGCTCTTGCTTTTTCAATACTCTTGTCAGTCACAGGAAGAAGATGGGGTAGCTTTCATGATGATGTAAGTTGGAAATATAAATAGGTGTGAACCTATGGTTCTCTTGAAAAAAAGCGCTTTTTCTATACAAATCTCATTTAGAATGCTGGCAGTATGTACACGATTACTACTTGAAAGTTTCTACAGTGTCAAAAATGAACAAATACCAGTCTTATGCTGTTGGCCATGAGCTAGTCACTGCGGTCTACTCCTGCCATGTTCACTATGTAGTCCTGGACAGCTTTGGGCTTCATCTTCCTGCCTGCCCTTGTGGTGACCTCTCTCATTTCAGCTGGATCCATTCTGGTGGTGATCAAATAGACAGCTGTCTTGTCCATCCACATCAGGATTCCCACAACACCTAAAACACAAACAACAGGATCATAATCTCAGTCTCAATAAACAACAGGATCATAATCAACATCTCAAATTTGCTCGTCTTCTTGTCGATAAAAAAAGAAGAAAATTTGTCAAGTTGAGCATATCTGTCCATATATATATATATATACGTACATCACTATATGCACAGAGTTGGAAAAAGAAAACACACTAGGTGGTACCAGTCATTTTTTCATATGTGAAATAAATGCATGTATCAGATTTTAAATCAAAGATAATATGGAAAGTAAAGTACATACAAAATTTGAGTTCAGTATCTCAAATAGTTCCTGAGGTATGGTTGTTTGAATATTTTTTATGTTTGCCATTAACATAATCATGCAGTCTGAACCAGTTTTTAGACATGCATTGTGTCCAAAGTAAAGATCAAGAGTGCTTTCTAGAAGTTTGAAATTTATCTTTGGGACAGTGACAATCAGAAAAAAAACCCAACAAACCATAGAGTAAAATTCATTAAATCAAAATTTTAGTTCCCAGCAGAATCAGCAGAAAAATAATGAAATCGCTCCTAAAACATGCGAAAGGCTAACTAAAGTCAAAATAATCCACCAATACACCCCAGAACTATAGTATTTGGGACCTAACTTAAATTGGATCTTTTTTATTTCTGGAGGCTACAGTTTGAGAACAACAAAAATATAGGCTTCCAAACTGTCCTTACCATGGCAGTTTGAGACCTGAAATAAATGACACGAAGTTGAACACAAAATCCTGATTCAGGCATATAATCATATCTCCACTTGCAGTTAGCATACAGAAATGGTTCACATATCAAAATGTTTGTCTCTTCAAGATTAAGACAGGTTTAAAATGCAATTTCATTTGAAGCACTGATTTCATGTTACAACTTGATACCTCCTCCCCCCCCCCCCCCCCCCCTTTTTAACACCCCCAAACTTCCGGCGTCCCCCACCCCACCCCTTCTTTTTCCCTGCTCCGTCTACTTTCTGCAAGCACAAAGGTAACTTTTTCCTCATTTCAGTGGAAAGGAGGCCTCTTATCATTTATAACACACAAAAAAGCACATAAGGAAGAAATAAACGAAGCTACCTTCACATCAGTGTCTCTTGGGTTGTGATAACACTTACTTTTGGTTGTTGATTTTTTTTTTCTTTTTCATTTTTGGCATTTCTAGCAGAAGCAGTGCATATTTTTTTTTAATTTTTCAGACGTTTTAGCCAATTTTTCAGTTTCCTCTTTCTCTTTTATGAGATCTGAGTTTACTTTTTCTACTGTCGCCTTCAGGTAATCCATTTCTTTCTTCTGAGATAAGAACTGCTTGTTACATGGGCTTCATTTGTTCCCAAACTTTGCCCCGAAAGCAGATGGAAAAAAAAAGATCTTCAGCCTATGTTTCCAGATGCTAAAGAACATTTAGTATACAAGAAGTTTTACATTGAACTATTTGGCCATAGTCAGAGCAGGTGTCCAGTGAGATAGCTTCTTCCACATAGCATTTCATACTTTGAAAAAACACACACAAAAAACGGCGACTTGTTCTCTTGATTTATGGGTCAGATTTGCCATCCCAATAAAAGGAACAAGGAACATGCAGAATGGAAAACAAGACAGAATTACATGGAAGACAACTATTAGAAGTGTAAAAGATGGTGGTTTAAATGTTCCTGAAGTTAAAAACATATATGATGTTTGCTAAATTATGTGGTTATAAGAAAACTGTATTATTCAAAGCATAAATGGAAAAGCATTTGCACCCAGGGGTCAAGGTGGAGTTGCCTCACAGGCAGGCTCATCTTTTGCTATGTGTTTTGAATTGGCTTTGTTATTGGATTTATCAGGTCTTATGTTCCTGTTTAGTGTGTGTGCTAGTGATAGATTCATTTTTTCTTTGATGTTGCTATTTCTTTTTGTATTGTTGGCCAGACATTTGCTTTCAAAATTTTTGCCACAGCCCCAGCTAAGTGTTGACCACTGGTTGTGCATGCTACATGTGCCTGTTACCACTGCTCAACTAGCCCACATGAATTTGGCCCCACCTCTCCACTCTGCGCTATCCTGCACTGCTCTTTCATCGACTGGACTGAGGCTGCAGTACGCACAAGATCAGCTGTTGTTGTTACAGACAACACACGTGCCTAACCTCCAACCAGATGTGATAACTCCGCCTCAAAGACCTTGCCATTGGCTACAAGGAACGTCTGCATACAGCCTCATGAAACAGCTCTCAGTTGCAGGGAGGGAAAAAACCAGAGCCCTGAAAGCAATGGCAGAAGCGGCAGAGAGGTGTTCAAGCTGGATCTGGTCAAGGAGGAACAAAAGTGAACTTCATAAGGCTTAAATTTCCTACAAATATCAGGTGTCCCTGTGGCTCAGTGGTTAGAGTGCGAGTCATTAAGTGGAAAATGAGCATGTCCAGAAGGTCATGGGTTCGAATCCCAGCCATGGCTCGTCCCAAGATGGGGGGAAAAAAAAAGAAAGGGGGGGGGGGGGGGGGGGGCAGCAGAGGGACATCCGGAGTCATGAACCGGGTGTGGCCCAACCCCCCTAGAGTGTCAGGAGATAAGGGCCGAAACACTTGCTTGAAGGGGGCTTCTCTTCTGAGGACTCTCTGCTGCCACCTCTCCACGAGTTTCTTTCTACTGTCCCTGAACACAAAACAGCAAGGAGTCTTGTCACCCTTGAAGTCTTCATAAGTTTTCTTCACACTTCTTTCTCTTGCTAAATTATTTTCTAGTTAGAAAAAATAGCACATCAGTACACTAGAATTGGAAGCAGTCCTATGGTCCCCTCAACTTTGCATTGTCACCTTTCATGCAGAAACTCTCTTTCATTGGTATCACAGTCTGGGGATTCTTGTCATGGTCAGACACATAGCGAGTATGTTTAGTGTTATAGATGACTCTCCGGGGAGTTCCAGGTGTGTCCTTCTCACTGAATTAACTTTTAATCAGGGCACTTTCCCAGATGTTTGTTCTAATTAATGATTGACATTTTGTCTGATATCTTTGCGACCAGGATCAAGAGGTGGCTTCCCAGTCCAGGATCTAAACCATGGGTATTCAGTGCTCTTTCCCCACACTGGACAGGTCTCAATGCCTGTGTGCCAATGCTGCCCCTCCCCCAGGCCTCTTTCTTCCCCTAACACCCTCCCCTCCCTTTCTGATCCTTTGTAAGGTCTTCAAAGGGGCCCAGGTGGAATGTCCCAACAACATTCTGATTACTCCACTCCTTAGACTCAGTCTTGATTCACCTTTTGAGCCAGCAGTCCAGTTTTTCTCCTCTGAAACTGACACCAAGACAGGACCTCTTCCGCCACCTCGCTGTGGTATTCTTCACGTCAGTCCACAGGTTTGCCTCATGCATGCGTGGCTACGCTGTGGGCTTTGTTTCTCACACTCGTAGCTTAAGTTCACACCTGGTACCTCCAATCCCAAGCTGTCAGAGGTAATCATGGTTTAGGATGTGCCTACCAGCCTGTCAAACATTCCGCTGGGCAACTTTCTTGTCCACTTGATGACCTTGTTGGATCTTTTGGCTGGTTCAGTTAAGGGTTATTGATTCAATCGTCTGTTCTGCAATCAGTTTGGAGCAAGTGCATGGGGTTGAGATGAGATTGGGTGAAGTAACCTGCTTGGGGCCACTTCCTTGTCTTCGATTACCTATGGATAGTTCACTTGAGCCTGTCCTCTATTCCGGGATTACATATAGATAGTTCACTTGAGCCTCTGTCCTCTGTTCCGGGATTACTTATGGATAGTTCTGCTTGTGCCTCAGTCCTCTATTCCAGGATTACTTATGGATAGTTCTGCTTGTGCCTCTGTCCTCTATTCTAGGATTACTTATGGATAGTTCTACTTGTGCCTCTGTCCTCTACTTATGGATAGTTCTGCTTGTGCCTCTGTCCTCTATTCTAGGATTACTTATGGATAGTTCTACTTGTGCCTCTGTCCTCTACTTATGGATAGGTCTACTTGAACTTCTGTCCTCTATTCCGGGATTACTTATGGATAGTTCTACTTGAGCCTCTGTCCTCTTTTCCATTCAAGGAAGTGGAAGCAACTCTGTGCTGTATGTAAAAAGTGTAAGATGGCATCGTGGGGTGTCTTATTGCGTTAGACATGAATTTGGCCAGAACTAGCAAACTGACTGTAGCTTGCAAGATTTTCTTTTCAAGGGAAGCATACTTACCCAAACGGGGAGCGTGATAATAGGAAAGACTGCTCATTTGAGGTGAACAATGAAAAGACTGGACTAAATACGATTGTTGCAAGTTTTGTTCATTTATCTAATTGCAAACAAGTGTTATCCAGTGAACACTGAAATCCCCTCCATGCATATTTACTAAACTTAGAATCATATTGTAAATCTGGAATATGTGGCAGTAAGTTGTTTTTGCTGGCATTATCTAATGAAAGTGGTGTGGTTTAGCAATGTTGAATGTCTATAGCAACAGTAATCACATGTGCACTGAATGCATTACTTTCAAATCACTAGATGCTTAGAATATGGGACGTCCCATGCCCTTTGATTAAAGAAAAATAATTTTGTCATGAAAGGGTTCTGGAAAATGCTGTAGGACCACAAATGGCTTTGAATATGGGACATACCCCGTAATCTAAAAAAATAGTGTTGTCATTGTGTTTATGATATTGTATGTGTTTGTACGTGATGTTTCCAAATTGATATCTCAAGTATTTCAAAATGCAGCATCTCAACCATTGGTATTGCCCAATAAGTCAAGAAATCAAGACATGTCCCTGAAATTTTGGCAGTTAATGAGTTTTTGTGAACGATCAGTTGTAACATGGTTTCAGCCATAATTTTAATTCATATGATACGATTTTAAGGCTTGAGGATTTCTTTCTTACATTTATGGAATTCATTAGTCTATTAGGCTACTTGTTATATGAATTTAAAGACTGTCCACGATGGCTTGAGAATGGATTCTCTTCATTCATGCCACAGCAAAATCAACATCAAACAAGGTTACACCATCTCTTCAGAAAAGGAGAACACATAACCAATCATGTGACAAGGTAAACGCTTGCTTACGATATGATCAATGAGGCTTTTTCCTTGAGTAACATGCATTTGTGTCCAAAGAGTCTCCTGAAATGATTCTTCTGATACGGACCAGGGCTGGAACCACAGTCTCACTGACCGTGTGCATAGGCATCTGGGCTGCATTTTCTGTAGTAAGAAGTGGATCTAGTGTGCAGTCTTTTAGACTGTGGGTGGATCTACTGTGCTTCACAGTATTCCATGTTTGATGTAAATTAGAAGCAGAACTAATCTACTGACATTGATTCCAGAATGTTTTGGTGGATACATTTGTCGTCAGAACTTGCTGAATTGTTGGTAGCAAGGTCTTGCAGTGTGACTGAATGTAAGCAGTTTGAACTGACTCCAGATTTCTTGAAGTGTTCTTATGAGGTGGTATTGGCCAATAATTTCATGCATTAACTTTTGCTGTTTGCATTTGACTTGTTTGAGCTGCCTCCAGATGTTTTCAATTATATTAACTTCCAGGCTCCATGGTGGCTGCATCATGTATGGAATGCTGTAGTTTTGTTTTAACTCTGTGGTGAAGTGAAACTGATGGGTGAGATATAGTGCATTCGTCATCCTGAAAAGTTCAAGGCTCTTAAGAGAAATTGTCAACTGCTTATAGGCAGATCATCTTCTAGAATTTTGGCATACTTTTGCACAGGTATCCCAGTACTACTTAATCATTGAATGTCACATAGCTCCCAAAGGTGACGCATCAGCATGCAGTCCAAGCCACTATTAAAAGATCATCAATCCCCAGTTCGCCACAAGGACACATAGAGGAATGCAGATTCTGTGTCATTTTGACACAGAAACTCTTGTCGAAGCAAAATTAGAATACTGTATGTTGACTTCGTTCGAATTCTGTAAAAGAGCCCCCCACCCCACTCCACTCCTGTTTTTTAGACTGAAGCCTGCTCATGGAACTTTGGTTTGTGTGTGTGTGTGTGTGTGTGTGTGTGTGTGTGTGTGTGTGTGTGTGTGTGTGTGTGTGAATCAACTGTATAGAAAGTATAGATTAGTCTGAAAACATTACTGCTTGTAAGGAATGTGCAGGATCAAATGTGAAAACAGAGAGGATAAATCCACAAAAAAGTATTTTTTCAAAAAAGATTCCACTCTTGGTGTTTTTGACCAGTTGGTAGACCTACTTTATAGGTTAGGTAACTTGCATTAATATGTGCATAGGTGTACATACACATACATATATGTGCAGATTGAGCGAGAAAGAGAGAGGGATGAACCGAGTTGGCTCGTAATTGATATTTTTGTTTGGTTGCAACTTCTGTACAGGAGTGTTCTCTTGAAGATCAAATATATGTATGCTTGGTTATGGTTTGACCTGCAATTGGTCATGTATACGCTCATACAATAACTGAGTGCTTATCAGGGAATTTGGAACGAAGTTTCACTTTGCATTGTGTGTTGCTTCATGGGGGTGTTGAGTGCATGACGTGTGGATTGATTGAGGTAGCATGGAGAACTAGGTTAACGTCAGGTTAATAAATGTCTAAAACATTGATTTCTTTGTCTGGTTTGCAGGGGCTTCGCTTTGTGAACAGCCATGTCTTCAGCCACTGGTGTTCTAATTTGGGGATAGTTCATGCTGGGAAAGTTCAAATATAACCTGGGTTTGGTATTGAAGACCAGACATACTTGCTTGCGAGACGGCGACAACTCAAGCATGAAAATGGCTGTCCTCCACTCCAGCATGAAGACTACCACCATGTGGCCCTGCAGACAGCCTCGAGGGGGGAACCAAGATCCTGAACTGCAGACTGGAGAAAACGCCCATGAGGCTGGAAACTCTCTGCATGGTTTCCAGTCTGCTGCAGCTGACATCTTTGAATGGAAGGAAATCAGACTTTGTCTGCAACAAGGACAGAAGAACATCAGACTCCATCTGAAAACGGTACCTAATGAAATCCGCCAAAGAACACAAAGCCGACATGGACTTGCCCCATTCTTAACAAGAGGAGAAAGACCTTGCCAAACAACACAGAATTACTCTTACCTTCACCACTTGAATTGCAGACTTCAGAAAGGCAACTGTATCCTTAACACTCTGTGGTGGATGGGACATAAATCTCATCTTCCTCCTCCTCCTCCTCCTCCTCATGTTTGCATTTATGTGTAGGATAATTTTGTGAAAAAGGTAGTCTTGCTTTATTGGAAGGTATATTTTGAAGTGGTAGAAGTTATCAGGAAAGGTTTGATGTGGCTTGTATGAAAATAACTTGGTCCTGTTCATATAGAAGGAATATCGTAGAGACTTAAAGAGGGTAGAGTGGAATGGTGCGAGGTTGTGAAAGACGGCCCAGCTGGTATAGAAGATTTAGTCTAGAATGCTAGAGGTCTCTTGGCAAAGGTGTCACATTGCTGGTATGGAAAAGAATCACTCAGTCCTTTTTATGGAAGGTTTATTTAGTGGTGTTAATGGTTTCTTTAAAAAGTTACCTTTAGGAAAGACTGGTCCCGATGATTCAGAAAATGTATTTTGTAGCAGCTGTTGAGGGCTGTTTGTGAAAGATTTGCTGGCATCTTGTTGAAATGAATTTGTTAGTGTTAAGATTATTTGGAAAGGTTTGACATTTCCGATATGGTAGACATGTTTTTGCTTAATGCTATGGAAGCTTTATTCATGGTTACTTGTTGCTTCTTGGGAAGGTTTGATATTACCTGTGTGATGTTGGCAAGGTTTTACTAAATGTTATGGAAGGTTTTGTGTGTTACGGAAGGTTTTGTCATGAATGCCAGAGCTAGAAAACAGTTGACTTTACTTACAAAGAAGACTCAATCCTGCTTGTTTTACAGATATATTGGAACAGCAGGGGATACGTTTGTCATCACTTACATTAAAAAGACTTGATTCTTCTCATAGGAAAAATTTAAAGGAGGGCACTGCTATAAAGAGAGATAGGTGGTCCTGCTCATATGGAGGGTTTATTTGAGTGCTAAAAGTTTAGAGAAGATTTTATGTTCCAGCACAAAAAAAACTGACTGCCAGAAAGGGGGAGGATGGAGGAGGGGTGGGGGGGGGGGGGGCATTAGTCGCAAGGGGTAAGTTTGTTGGAGGCAGAGTCAGATCAGCCCCTTGTAATGTCACAATCTCCTCTGTGAGAGCAGTTAAATCAGCAAGTGATGCTCTCACTATGGAGTTGTATGACAGTCGTGTCATACAGACATGTGGCTGGTGTGTTATTGACCAACACTTGCTTACTGATGGGCAGTGTAGTGATACTGTATACCATGGATGGTGCATTGCAACCTTTAGTGGAAGACACTGCCTGGTAAATGGCAGTTGTCAGGTGTTTTGGTCAGAACAACCATCTGCAGTCTGCTGTGTTGTGGGGGTTTGTTTTATTGTGTGTACAATAATACTTCTGTGCACTGTTCTGGCCCACAGGGACCAAATTCCCGCTTTGTGTTTTTCCACATAGTGCTTTCCCACTTGATGTTGGGTTTGGCGGTTGAGACTGCTGTGATGGTGAGGGGTTTGAATCCCTATTTGGTTTGTCCCACTTTCTTTTGTGAGAATTTGCTCATAGTGGGTAGCGGTATACCGGTCTGATAGCTTGATCAGGTCGGCCAAAGTGGAAGCACCTTGTTCCACCATGAAGGTCTGTAGCTCAGTGGACATTGTGTCATGCAGCTGCTCACAGAGGATGAGCTCAGTCAGTCATCAAATGTCTGGTCTGGGTTGGACACTGTTAACCATTTTTTGAAGTTAAGCCTATCTATGAACTGGCTATGTGTTTCTCCCTCAAATGTCTGGTCTGGGTTGGACACTGTTAACCATTTTTGAAGTTAAGCCTATCTGTAAACTGGCTGTGTGTTTCTCACCTGCCATACTGTGAGTTTCGAAATTTCTCTCGGTAGGTTTCAGCTGTCAGTTCAAACCAGGTAAGGAGGGCTTTTCTGAGAGCATCATAATCAGTTACTTTATGCAGTGGTAACTTTGAATGCACATCATATGCAGCACCTCTGAGACTTTACATGAGTTTTATGTTATGGGTTCAGGCCAAAATTCATTAGCTTGTCTTTCAAATCTTCCAGATACATTTCAATACTTTCAGTGGTTTCACTGAATGGGCCCAGAGAAAAATTCATGGCCGGAATTTGGATGGGAGGCTGAGAATTTTGGTAGGATATGTCAGGGGAGCTATCAGTCTTGGCTGATTTTTCAGGCTTTTTGAGAGCAAGTTCATGCTGTCTGGCTTTATCGCACTCTGTCTGTTCATGTTCTCATATTTGTTGCGTTCTTCAGCTTCCGTTACTTTGTGTCGCCTTTCAGCTTCTATAAATTTGTTTCACTCTTCAGCTTCTCGTACTTTTTCCACCTCTGCTTGTTCATGCTGTGTGATTTTTTCATGCTTCTGCAGCTTTTCCTTGCTCTTTCGCCTCTAGTTCCAGCATTGTTAACTTCGTTGTCTCTTGAGTGGCCTTTTCAGTTTCCTTTTCATTCTAAGTGATCACAAATGTGATTAACTCTTAACCAGAAAGGCCAAGAGATTTCCCCCACCCTTTGACTTCCCATCTAAGATTCACTGATTCAACCATAATAATGAGCTGATACTCATGTCTAAGCAAGCAGAAGTCCAGTACAACAAAAGCAAACAATCCCAAAATGTAGCACAAAAATAGATTGATTATAACATCAATCAAACACACAATCATAGGTGAAGTGTATAAGTAGTGTTTTGTGATGTGTGAACAAAGGGAACAGTGAGGATGTCAGAAGGAAAAGGTGGAGGGTGGGTGGCCAGATACCATGCATCTTGTCCATTCATGGTGAGGGCTTTTCAGGATCCCATTAACTCTGTCCTGCTTAATGCTAGAGATATGGTGTGAGACCCCTTAACCCAAGAGCTCATCAGACGAGGGGCCACCACCTCTTCTGTGGCCTTCTGGCCCACCTCCACAAGATCACAGCCTAGTTGTTTATCTTTACTGAAAGGGAAGTTGGGGAAACTCAAGCTAGACCTTTTCATGGTCTGAGCCCAACAGCACAATGAGATAGTGGGGATTGCCACGTCTGGGTGTTACAGCACTTCATGCCACTCCCTTTTCATGCCTTTTTCATGCCACTCCCTTTTCATGCCACTCTCTTGTCATGGTCTAAGCCCAACAGCATGGTGAGATAGTGGGGACTGCCACCTCTGGGTGTTACAGCACTTCATGCCACTCCCTCAGATTTGGGAGGCAACCGCTGGCTGTTTGAAGAATCCTTCATTACTCTCTACTGCTGGGAGTTCATAGTGTCCAAGTCTGGTCTCATGGTCATTCTACATTGTGGGTAATAGACTGCCTTGCGTGAACTGTTAAGGCTATAGTCTACTCTTTTTGCTTCAGATTTTAAAATAGTTGAACCTTCCACAATATACAAAACCTTGACTGGGAGTTTTTAACTATACTGTGTGGCTTAGTAAACTAACCATGTTGGATTATATTCCCGTCCAACCTCCAAACACTCTTGCCATGGTTTCCCCTTGTTGGCCTTACAGTAAGTTTGCAGATGTGGCTTCATGCCTTGGTGTCATTTTATCAGGCACCCATACCAAGGAAGTTGACAAATTCTGCAAATCAGGTATGTTCAAGATATTTAGCGTGTGTGTGTGTGTGTGTGTGTGTGTGTATGTGTGTGTGTGTGTGTGTGTGTGTGCACGCACATGTGTGTGTGTTTGTGCGTGCATGCATGCGTATGTGTGTGTGTGTGTGATTATGTGTGTGCTTGTGTGTGTGTGAGTGTTTTATCCCCTCAATAATGAAAATCAGAAACAGTTTGTCAAGTGATGTGGTGTGTGCTCAGTGGATGTGATACTTTAAAGATGTGGCTCAGTGTATTTGCCGTGCTCTTTTGAAGAAAACTTTTTAATAAAATAGAACCATTTGGCTTTTATCAGGTATTTGCTATATATATGTGTGCGTGTGCATGCACGCGTATGTGCATGTGTGTGTGCGATTTTCGGGCTTGTGTGAGCATGCTCCTGCACACCCGATCTGCACATGTATGTCTACATGCGTGTGTATCTTTGTATGTTATACTCATGTGCGTGTGTGTATGCGCGTGCCTGTTTGTGTGTGTGCATGTATGTGTGCGTGTGTATGTGCGCATGTGCATGTGGGAGCGAGCACATGCTCACGCGCGTGTATGTGTGCGAGCATGTGTGTGTGTGCGCACGCGTGACTGCATGCGCCTTTGCTTGTTTCTTGGAAATGAATGTTCAGAAGATGACTTAGGAACAAGAACAAAAACAAGAATACCATTAAGGTTTGTGTATGAAAATTTCACCTTCACTCTCTCTTAGTAGTGGTGGAAGGTTTGGAGTGTGACTGCAGGAAAGGGGAAGGAGGGGTGGGTGAGGGGGTGGGGGACCAATACTACTGTGTCCTGCTTGTATTAAAGGTTTATTCAGGAATGCTTGTGGTTCGTAGTTGAAGACATGATGTTACTTTTTGAAAAAAAAACCCCTTAGTTCTGCTTTTTATGGAGGTCTATTTGGGAGCCTTAGGGCTACTCAACTCCAGGTTGGAGCCGATCATGGACCGAAAATCGCCCCAAAATAAATGGCTCTGATAAGAAACACACAACTTCTTAATTAAGAATCGGCAATGCTAATCATTGCGCTATGGCAGCAGGTAACTCACATGCCTTCGTACCTTTGTACCCATGCACTCATGTCTCTCAGCACAAATGTTTCTGCCTTGCAGTTAGTTTGAACAGTTGCCTGTGGCCCAAGTACATGCACCTTACATCATGTTGTGCAAGTGTAAGGTAATGTACATTATATGTAGAGCATGCATTAGTGTCAGAGCTCTTGTTACATTTAGCATTGCAGCTTCTATGCAAACTCTGCTGGAACTCCTAGTGCTTGTAAAGTTAAAGTGTGAAGGGAACTCTAGTGCAAACATTTACATGATTGCACATAGGCGTTCTTTCGTTCTTTCATCACTTCTTTGCCTGTACATAGTACTCTCTTCCTAGACAAGAAGCTGTCCAGCATGACTTTTAATCTTCCCCCCACACTGCTCCATGGTCTTTTTCATGGGTGTAAGCCTGTTCTCAGTTGGTTCCAACTCATGATAGTAGTGTTTTGTCTTGTGTGAACAAAGGGAACAGAGAGGGAGGGTGTCAGAAGGAAAAGGTGGAGGGTGGGTGGCCAGACGCCATGCATCTTCTCCATTCATGGTGAGGGCTTTTCAGGACCCCATTATCTCGGTATCCTGCTCAATGCTAGAGATATGGTGTGAGATCCAGTATTCCCCTACTTCCTAGCACAGTGCTCTTAACCCAAGAGCTCATCAGACGAGGGGCCACCATCTCTTCTGTGGTCTTCTGGCCCACCTCCACAAGATCACAGCCAAGTGTTTATATTTACTGAAAGGGAAGTTGGGGAAACTCAAGCTAGACCTTTTCATGGTCTGAGCCCAACAGCACAATGAGATAGTGGGGATTGCCATGTCTGGGTGTTACAGCACTTCATGCCACTCCCTTTTCATGCCTTTATCATGCCATCCCTTTCATGCCACTCCGTTTTCATGCTACTCCCTTGTCATGGTCTAAGCCCAACAGCATGGTGAGATAGTGGGGATCGCCACCTCTGGATGTGACAGCACTTCATGCCACTCCCTCAGAGGCAACTGCTGGCTGTTTGAAGAATCCTTCATTACTCTCTACTGCTGGGAGTTCATATTGTCCAAGTCTGGTCTCATGGTCATTCAACATTGTTGGTAATAGACTACCCTAGGTGAAGTGTTAGGGTAACAGGTCTACTCCTTTTACTTCAGACTTTAAAATAGTTTAACTTTCCACAATGTACAAAACCGTGATTGGGAGTTTTAAACTAAACTGTTTGGCTTAGTAAACTAACCATGTCAGATTACATTCCCTCCCATGGTTTCCCTTGTTGGCCTTACAGTAAGTTTGCAGATGTGGCTTCATGCCTAGGTGTGATTTTATTAGGCACCCACCCTCCGGGGGTTGCAACCTTGCCGTGGTCAGAGGTCTTGCGTGGTCCAGTGATCCTTTAGGCTTTGCTGACGGGGGCATCAATACTCGACTAGATGGTTAGTTGTTCTCAACGCTTCTAGGCCTGTATAGCCAAGCTGCTGACTGGCCAAGCATTACGTGGTAGGAATTGATGCCCCTGGTAGGGTCTCCCATGTCAGAAAGGTTAGGAGTGAGGGCCCAGACAAATAGTAACCCACCTTTTTCCTATTCTGTCTTCTGCCTTTCTTAACGGTTCTTTTCTTTCTTCGTCTCCCTTTCAAGCCTTCTTTTCCACACTCTTTTTCTCTCTGTGGTCTTCTTAAGATCCGCCGCGTTTGCCGTGCGGTGCGACCTGTGACGGAGGGGGATGAGATCCTGGTGATTGAGAGGGCCAACGCCCTCAACACATCACTTTGGCTCGGACCTCTCCTAGACAGGAGGTACACTCTGGCCCGGGTGTATCAATCGGCTTCCCCTTCGTGGGGCTGGGTCAAGACAGGCAGTTCTCCGACTGGCCAAGGTAACCCCTGCAGTGCTCAGCTCTCTGTTCCCAGGAGTTGGGCATGATCAGGGGGGATAGGGTCGGTAGGCTTCTGTTTGTCGTATATCTCTCCTGAAGCCTGGAAGGGGTCAAGACAATGATTTCTTGGCCCTGGCCCCTTAGTTGGACTCCATGGTGGGTGGGTATGGGAGAGACGAAATTTCTACACACAAATCATGGCTCTATCCAAAATCACACCCCCCATAAAGAAGAGGAAGGCAGTGGACCCCATTTCTAGTCATAACGATTCAGACAGTGACTCGGATATGGAGACGAGACAGAGGACTGGTTTTTGGGCTTCCTGGCTTGTGGTTGAAGGGACAGAGCAGGAAAAGCCTATTTCTGCTCTGAGTCCTTTTGCGATTCAGAAGGGCTTCCAGGGTCTAGCAGGTGACCCTCAGTCCGTGAAAAGGCTACGGACCGGCTCATTCCTTGTCCAGTGCAGATCAAAGAAGCAATCGGAGCAGCTGCTGAGGGCAACAAAACTTGTGGACAGAGGGATCCGGGTGACCCCCCATAAGCAGTTAAATTCGACCAAAGGGGTTATTCGGTGCCCGGATTTGAAAGGTGTCTCGGAAGCGGAGATCAAGACAGAACTTGCATCCCAAGGTGTGACAGAGGTGCATTGGGTGACAGTTAAAAAAGGTGCAGAAAGAGTGCCCACCAACACCCTCTTTCTGACATTCTGCAACCCTGTGCTGCCTCCAGTCATTAAAGTCGGGTACTTAAATGTCCGTGTCCAACTGTATGTCCCATCCCCGTTGAGGTGTTTCAAATGCCAGAAGTTTGGACATGTCAGAGACCGCTGTTCTGGGCTGGAGGTGTGTGGTGTTTGTTGCAAGGCAACCCATGATGGGCCGTTAAAGACCCGGCTCATTGTGCGAACTGCGGTGGCGACCACCCCTCCTCTTCACGCAACTGCCCTGTTTGGATTCAGGAGTCCACCATCCAAAGAGTGAAGACTGAAAAGAAAATCTCGTTTTTTGAGGCACGCAAACAGGTTGTTGGCAGTCAGACGTCAACAGTGTCTTCTTATGCTTCCACTATAAAGAAAGTTTCAACTCGTTCAGTCTGCTGCCAGACTGACGATTTTACTTTCACCAAGACATTGCAAGGAAGGATGTTAACCTCTGGTGGAAGCAAGTCCACCACCTCCCAACCCAAAGTAGGTGCCCCTGGTGGAGGCAGAAAATCCACCACCCCCCAGACTGCCCAGCAGGCTACTCCATCTGCTGCTGGGCAGACCAAAAAGCCAGCCCTCCCACCTCGACCTTCCTTGAGCAGTGCTCGTGCTGGCAAGGGAGTTCAACCGAGTGTGGAGATGGTGGAGATGAGGAAGAAACCTTCACCATCTCCAAAATCCAGGCCTTCTTCACCTGTGGGCAAGACTGCCAGCAGATCTGAAGACCAACATAGTCCAGCGAAACTAAGCAATAAATTCACTCCATTGGATGCAGACGTTGACGAGGAGATGACCTGATTTCTCTCCTATTCGTCCTGTGCACCATGGATAGTAAACTAATCCATTGGAATATCCGTGGCCTAAATTCAAATTTTGAGGAGCTGCAGCTTCTGTGTCAAACTATGAAACCTTCCGTCGTGGCTGTTCAGGAAACTAAAATTCAAAGCCAGAAGACCTTCACTCTTTCTAGCTTTAATATTCTTTCCAAGCCTGCACAACCATCCACATTGGGACTGTTGGGCGGTGTTGCCTTTCTTTTGCACAAAACTTTGCTGTTTAGTCCTGTCGCTCTGACTACCCCCCTTCAGGCTGTAGCTGCGAGAGTCACTCTTCACAAGACTGTTACAATTTGCTCACTCTATCTGCCACCTTCTGTCCCGGTTTGTCATCAGGACCTTGTCAGTCTGATCGGAGAACTTCCTCAACCTTTTTTGCTGTTGGGTGACTTAAATGGACACAATCCTCTTTGGCGTAGTGTCAGTTCGTCATCCAGAAGTCGGCTTCTTGAGGATGTCCTTTCAGACTTTGATTTGTGTTGTCTGAACGATGGAGCTCCAACCTACCTCCACTCTTCCACAGGTTCACTTTCGTGTTTAGATTTGTCGATTTGTGACCCCTCGCTGGTCCTGGACTATGAGTGGTCTGTCCATGACGATCTGCACGGAAGTGATCATTTCCCTGTTCTTTTACAGCCCGTATTAACTGAAACCGCCTCTGTCTCACAACATCTTAATTATAAGAAGGCAAACTGGGATCTTTTTGCTACCAATATTTTGAAAGAATTCCAGGAAATTGATTTTCTTCAGAGTCCAGACCCAGCAGAATCTCTGACCAATACTGTGATAAACTGTGCTAAAACCTGTATTCCAATGTCTTCCGACAAACTCCAAATGCCAAAAACACCCTGGTTTAATTCTGACTGCCAACACATCTCAAAAGTACGCAAACGGGCTCAGCGTCAGGTATACCAACGACCTTCAGGTCCCAACGCTCGAGCCCATCAGAAACTCCGTGCGAAATCGAGACACACTTTCAAAATCAGTAAACGTCAGTCTTGGAGAAACTTTTGCTCCGGGCTGACATCTAAAACTTCAAAGAAAAAAGTCTGGAACATCATCAGAAAAATCAAAGGGAAAAACACCAACCCCTCCATTCATCACTTGAAACTTGCCGATGCTCTAATCACTGACAAACAAGCTGTTGCCAATCTGTTGGCCTCCACCATCCAACAGAACTCCTCATCTTCAAATAAATCTGCAGCCTTTTTAAGAAACAAACGAGTCAGAGAGAAATCTGTATACAATTTCACATCAGACAACTCTGAAGCCTACAATCTCCCTTTTTCAATCAGTGAACTGAAAACAGCTTTACAAATCTGCACTGATTCTGCCCCTGGTCTGGATGATATTCATTATCAGGTTTTGAAACATTTTCCAGAAAGCTGTCTCCAGACTCTTTGTCACGGTCGCTAAGCCGGACGGCCCTACCACCCTTACCCACGCCTATCACACACTAGGTCAGACAACACAGCACACTAATACAGTTTTACAATCACGCACGCTTCTTTATTTCACACACACTCTATGGCGCCACCACTCGCGCACATCCACAACTGCACACAAGTATCCCAATTCCCGCTGACTCACCCTACTCTACTGTAATGACCTGGAAGACCCTAACCTAACCTGAAACACCAGTTGCGGTATATCACTGTGACCTGGGGACACAGCGATAGCCCGCACACGTGGTGACTAACTACTAGGGACAAGGATTTACCAAAGGGACTCTAATCTCTTAACTACTGCTACCACTCACACCTCTCCCCAGGACTCACCCTTCTCTTTTAACCCCGGACCCCTACCAAACTGGTCGCTGCGTCCCTAAGGGAGGCAACGACAAGTACCCTACACTGTGCCGGCCACTACGTCCTCAAAGGAGGCAGTAGCTAACACCCCTAACCCTACTGCCTAACGCTACACCCCTTCTACCACAAACATGGGACAACCCATCCCGGCCCGGAAAGCTCCAGTCCTCGGCGCTGTACGTGGCCCCTCACAGGCTGACACCTCCCCGGAAGACTCTGCACCCCGGCGCTGACCGTGGCTTCCCGCAGTCTGACTCCTCCCTGCGATGGGCACGACACCCAACGTACACACACCAGACGCCCTCTCGACGGGTCCGGGGCTCGTAGGACGCCTCCTCCTCTGAAGGCCCCGCCGGACACCAAGGGTGAAAAAAGCCTGGTGCAGCGCCCTCTCACAGGACGCCTGAACAGGGACGAGGAACCAGTGCCGGAGAACTCCCGGAAGAGCACCGGTAGCTGGAGGAGAGCTGCCCCACAGAAGGCAGACGGCCTGGGTGGTCTCCCTCTCCCGGGAAAAACAACAGGCACTGGAAAGCGCCGCTCACCTGCCGGCACGCGGCAGTAGACTGCGGTGGTCTGGCCCCAGCCTCAGGACGGAACAGGATACCTGCTGACACAACTGTAGGCCCCTACTGTAATGTTGCTACTACCCGAGTCATCAAGGCACATAGGCTACTTGGTAAAGCTTTAACTCTCCATCTCCCTTGCCTACTTCCCACTCGGGCATGAGAGTGACCCCTTGAATTTCGAACACATCCCCCAACCCATTACTCACTTTGGGGTTATCAGACCCATTTCCTGCCAGCCCTTACAACAGCGGTAAAACAATATTCTCCCTGAGCCCATCCACGCTATTACATATGAAATTATGAATCACACCCAATTCTCGGAGAAATAAACCAATCTAAGCGATCCAACACGGACTCCATGGGCCCCCTTAGGACATACTAAATAATCTAGGAAATGGCCAATTTCACAAGGAAATGTCTCCACACAATAACCAGTAGTAACACACATCTCTCAGAGGGAAAAAAAAACAAACAAACAAACAAAAAACCTTATCAATTCTTAGCGGTTCACAGTTCCAGCATGTTCACACAAGAGAATCGGCTCGCAGCCACAATCCTTCACATTATTACCCCTCTTTGCACTGTCAATTATAACCATATATCAAAAACAACATGATTTGTTCGCCAAAATTTCCATCCAGCACCTCACTCTCAGGTCATCTCTTGTCAGATAACCCAGTGGTTAATCTTTGTTATGCCAACACAACCACACTTCATACAATATTACATGCTGCACATCATCCGTTTTTATCCTATCGACTGCTAAGCTACTCGCCTTAAACTTGACCTTTCCCTTCTTTCCGACTACTAAAATTCATAATGGGACTGTCTCCCCACCACCTAAGACATCTTTCTCCAACCCTATTCTGTCACAAACACATACATCCCTGCACGTGTGATGACTGTCACTTTCTTACAAAACTTCTAACCATATGGACTCACTGTCTTGTACCAAATGCGTACGCCACCGATACAGTCTGCACGCGCACGACACCCGCGTCGAGAACCCTAACTCATAACGAAAGTGACAAGACACCAATATAAGTTGAATAGTCACTACCGTACTCCAGTATAAACCACTCGACCACAAATCCGCCTTGGCCCTACTGCACAGTTAACCGATTCCAATGCTGTGCAGGTCAACTACGAAATCGTAAATCAATTTCAACGAACTGTTACTATTTATGACTGAAATTGAGCACAATCCCTTTATGATTCACGCAGACACATCCGCACCTGACTCATATTATGATCCTCAACAAAAAGCAACCTCGTATTACCTTCTCATTGAACACATGGAAATTAACCTAGACAAACCACAAACAATATCTACATCACCGCCCATCAACGGTTATTATATCGAACCCACATTGTCTAGCCAAACTGTCACATGACAATCGAACTCAGGAACCACTATGTACACTACTTACAGAATATACCGAAACGAGGTAACAACACAAACCGGCTGACCACAAATTCCAATCGCGGAACCAAGACAACATCATACCAGACAACCAGTATACGCAACGAACACCATACAACTAATCCCAACCTGAGACAACTACAGTACAACTCGCCATAATACAAGACAATACAACGAACTACAGCACAACGAACCTAACAGATCACCAACCTGGACATACAGACGATCAACCACACCAGTTCTGCAACTGGCTGACAGTGGCTGCCAACAAGGACGACACCGACTCAGCACAGGCCAAGGGCACCCAAACCCGACGAGGACCTGGCACTAACTATATGACTCGAAGTCACTCTTCAAAACTAACGGCGCTGCCGCCGCACCTACAAGGAGTACGTCCACTCCGACGAACACCAGGGACCGAAGTGAAGCTACCCCAACGCATTCTGCCCTGGTCGGAATCAAGCGAACTCTACTCACCACACAAAACAACGATTGGTCAGAGCAGTGTATCCCTCCGCAGAGCTGACACGCCTGACCAACGGACTAGTTGTTGCTCGTGCAACAACACGACAATTTACCACAACAACTCACAGACGTGACAACATAACAACAGCCGATATCCTGCCCCACCTTCTCTGGTATAGAACCAAAGTAACAAAAGGGTAACAATCGGGAACGAAACCAACCTCCCGCTTCCATTCCATTCCTTCAATAAGTGAAGACTGGAATGAAAGAATACTGTATGTCCTATTTTCCCAGCCTCCTACCTAGCCTAATCTTTCTACCACTACTCTTAAACACATGGACATACTGATTTAGTACCGCCGATCGGTGACACACCCCCCTGCCTAAGTTTTAACTACAGGTTAAAACCAACAACAACTTCTCACTCGATCGGCGTTTTAGCCACACTCTACCTATAACAATCCAATTCCCCATCACTCACTCTGTCCTACTGTTACTTTTGATGCACTCCAAAACTTCCATCCCAACAGCATCAACTTTTAAATACATCAACAATCACAGGTTACACTAATCAACCTGGACTAATGCTGCCTCACACGACCTTAACGCAGGCACTTACAGGCAGCTGTTACACTACGCACTACATATAAATTCCATAACTGAGGGGGCTCTAATTACGCACAACTGCTGTGTAACACGTGCTACAAATACCACACCCTCAGTAACACTTTGCTACGCCATTCTCTACGAAAGATAACACATGCATAGCTTCGACAATGTCAACCTCTCACGACACAGGTTAACGGAACCCTCAGGTTTCCTCTCTCTCTCTCTCCTCTCTCTCTCTCTCTCTCCTCTCTCTCTCTCCTCTCTCTCTACAGCAAGCGACTCAAGAAGTCTGCCGCCACATTGTCCTTTCCAGACACTGCCTGCACCGTGAACTGAAATGGCTGCAGCTGCAGTGCCCACCTTGTGATTCTCCCACTAACAGACTTCATCTTTTCTAAGTATTGGAGTGGGGAATGATCTGTCTGGACAATGAAGGGGTCCCATACAAATACACCTGGAACTTTTGTATTCCCCACACCACCGCCAGACACTCCTTCTCTACTATAGGGTAATTCTGCTCTGCAGGGCTTAATTTTCTACTGGCACATGCTACAGGGCGCATCTCTTCAGGGTACTGCTGACAGAGCATAGCTCCCACTCCCACTTCTGACGCATCAGTCTGGAGCACAAATGTCAACCCGGGCACCGGCAGGTTACAGACGGGAGGCTGGCAGAAATGCTGCTTCAAAGCTTGGAACGCACGTTCGCACTCGTCGTCCCACTCCACTTGCCTGGTTGTTCCCTTAGTGAGATCAGTAAGGGGCTTGGCAATGTCAGCAAACCGGGGCACAAATTTCCTGTAGTACCCCACTAATCCCAGGAATCCCCGCACCTGCCGTTTGGTCTCAGGCCTAGGCGCATCCATAATGCGGGTCATTTTATCCTGCTCAGGCCATATTTTCCCTGCACCTATCCTGTGCCCTAAGTAGGTGATTTCCCTTCCTCCCAGCTCACACTTTGAAGGCCGGGCTGACAAAGAACATTCCTTGAGTCTCTGGAACACACGCCTGAGAACCTCTATATGGCTGTCCTGATCAACTGTGGCCACCAGGATATCATCAATGAAATTATCGACATCCGGGCTCTCAAGTGGCTGCAATAGTTTTCTCATCATGCGCGTGAACACTGCCCCTGAAGTACACAGTCCAAATGGCATAACCTTCCACTGGAATTGTCCTTCCGGTGTAGCAAAAGCAGTCTTCGCGCGGTCCTCTCTACTCATCGGGATCTGCCAATACCCCTTAGCGAGGTCGATCTTGCTGAACACCTTCTTCTCTCCAAGCTTGGCGAACAGGTATTCGATATCCGGCATGGGTTCAGCATCGAACTGTACGATGCGATTCAACCTCCTGAAATCCACACAAAACCTGATCTTCCCATCCTTCTTCTTAACTAGTACGATGGGTGAGCAGTATGGCGCCGTCGATGGCTCAATCGCACCCATCCTGATCATGGCTTTAACCTCCTCCCTAACCGTCTCTCATTGCGCAAAAGGCACTGGGTATGGCTTCGACCTGATAGGGATGTCTGAGGTCAACTTGATGCTGCACGTTTCTAGGTTTGTGCATGAGAGCACATCAGTCAGTACTTCCTTGAATTCGGCCACTAACTCGTGCAACTTCCTAGTAAAGTGCTGGTCTTCAGTAAGTACTACCACATCTTTAGGGCCTTCTGTGGCCTCCAAGGGAATGGTAGGAATGTCCTTGCTCATCAAGGGAGTTACTGTTTCCTCTTCAGGCTCCTCCGGCACAACAACCGCAGCTACCGAGGCTGTTGGATCTGCAGCGCGCTCGATGAACGACTTTAGTAGGTTTGCGTGGAAAATCTTCGTCTTTCCCCCTACTGCTATGCGGTAATCTGCTTCACCCACTCTTTCTAGTACTGTATAGGGACCTCTCCATGCCAGTTCCAATTTGTTCTGCTTGGTCGGCCGAAGTACTAGTACTCTGGACCCCACAGCTATCTTCCTGGGTTTCGCCCTCAAGTCAAAATGTCGCTTGTACCTACACGCTGCCCTTGCCAAGTTCTCCCTTGCCAGCTCGCATGACTCAGCTATCTTGTTCCTCAAGCTGACGACGTATTCTGCCGCTGTACGGAGCTCTTGCCTTTCCGGTTGTAACCACAGATCCCTCAATATCTGCATCGGCCCGCGCACCTGGCGTCCATATAGCAGCTCAAAAGGCGAAAAAACCGGTACTCTCTTGTGGGACCTCACGGTACGCAAACAGCAGTGCTGGTATCCACCGATCCCAATCACCTGGTTTCTCCTGACATAGTCTGCGCAGCATCCGCTTCAGAGTACCGTTGAAGCGTTCCACCAATCCATTGCACTGCGCATGGTATGGTGTGGTAGTCAGACCTTGAATGGCTAATAGTCGGTAGACCTCCTGCATGATCTGACCAGTAAACTGGGTTCCTCTATCAGTCAGTACCGACCCAGGGACTCCCGTTCGTGTCCACATGTTGAACGCTGCCTCTGCCACCGACTCACTCGTGATCTGGCGAAGAGGGACTGCTTCCGGATATCTTGTCGCAAAGTCGACCGTCACCAACACGTATCTGTACCCATTCTGGGATGCTGGAACGATGGGACCAATGATGTCCATCCCAACCCGCTCGAACGGCTCACGCATCAGTGGCATCCTCACGAGGGGAACTCTTGAGACTCTTCCCTTGTCCACAGTACGCTGACACTGGAAGCATGACTGGCAGTACCGACGAATGTCAGCATGCATGCCTGGCCAATAAAAATGGCGACCAACTCGCTCCTTGGTTCGGGTGGTACCTAAGTGACCAGACATGGGTACGTCGTGGCCTAGCTTCATCACTGTGGTCCGTAGTTCAGCTGGGACGCAGATCTGACTCGCTACGTCCTTGGGACCCTCAAACCGCCTGACCAGTATACCAGATTTCCGAGCGTACTCGACTCGTCCAAACTTGGTGTGGAAGTGCGTCCCTGCTTCACACGCACTCCGAGCCTTCCTCAAGGTTTCATCCTGGTCCTGCATCTGAATTAACTGCTGGGTAGAGGTGTTCAGAATGCATTCCTCGACGGGCAGTGGTACGGGTTCTTGCTGCTCCCTGGCTCTCTGCGCGCGTGTCTGCACTGCCCCTACCAACGCCGGGTCTGCGTATACAGGCACACGTGTCCAACCGGGATCTCCTACTCTCTTTGTGAAGTTTCCGATCAGGACTTCCTGCACAGGGCTATTCATGACCAAAACCTCCAACTTCCCTGCGATGAATGGTGACTTCAACTCTACTACCGCCACAGGTAACACAGACCTACATCTGGATTCAGCCAACACTACTGGGACTGTCTCTCCTGTGTACGCATCTGCCGGTACTAACCACTTGGCCACTACGGTGTGTCCGGCACCAGTGTCCCGTAATCCATTGGCCGGAGACCCGTTAACTTCTACGATGCACGCAGGCTCGTACCGCTGCTCAGCGCATGGGCGACACAACGTAGGGACCACTCGAGCTTGGGGCTGGTCACAACAATGAACAGCTCCAACAAAATGGGGCTCAGGGCATTTCCTAGCGATGTGGCCTGGCTTCTTGCAGTTGAAACAAACTATGGTCGATCTAGGCCCTTCTGATCTCCTGTTCAGCTGCTGTAGTGCACCATCACTTTGTTGGGACCTCCCTGCGGGCTGGCTCCCTGCTGTTTCACGTGTATTACCCAGGTTGGGCTGGTTAACTGTTCGGTCTTGCCTCGCCTTCCTCCCCAGTCTTTTGGCCTCTGCCAAAACAGTAGCTTCCGTTGCAAGTTGTTCCACAGTTTTCGGGCATGTCTTCCGCACCTCAGTTGTGAACTCTGGAGACAATAGCTGATAAAACTGTTCCTGGAACAGCAGATCCTTTACGTCCTCTGCCACACTCTCATCCTTGCCCGCTGCCGCACACCAGAGGGAAAACCACCGCTTCATCCTTCCCAGCATCTGGCCAAAAGTCTCAGCAGCGTCCTTCTTGATGCTCCTGAACTTTTCTCGGTAGGCCTCAGCATCTAGCCTAAAGTGGCTTAACAGGGCGCCCTTTATCTGATCATAGTCGCCTAACTCATCCGCACTTAACCGCATCACCGCTTCTCTAGCCTTTCCTCTCAGCAGAGACATCAGACGTGTGGGCCATGAGGTCTTGCTCCACTTGCACATCTGGGCTACACGCTCAGATTGGGCGATGAAAGCGTCCACGTCGTCGTTCTCTCCTAACGGCTCAAGGTGGACATGCTTCGTTTCCTCCACCTCAATCAAGCGTTTCCTATGCGCTGCTTCATCTAAGGCCTGTCTCTCTTGTATGATTAGCTCTCGCTCTCTTGCCTCTAACTCGGCTTCATCCCTTCGTCTCTTGAGATCTAACTCGGCTTGCCGTGCTTGAGCTTCTATTTCCCTTATTGCCCTTTCTTCCTCCATCTTCTTCCTCTGCAGTTCCAGTTCCATCTGTCTCGCTGCTTTCTCGTCTTCATCCTTCCGCTTTAACCTTTCCCTCTCCTCTTCGATCTTCTTCTGCTTCACCTCTAGTTCCCTCTGCCTAGCAGCTTTCTCCTCTTCATCCTTCCGCTTTAACCTTTCCTTCTCCTCTTCGATCTTCTCCTGCTTCATCTCTAGCTCCCTCTGCTTCATCCCTAGCTCCCTTTGCCTATCAGCTTTCTCCTCTTCTATCTTCCTCTGCTGCATCTCTAGCTCCCTCTCATCCTTCATCTTCTGCCTCACTTTCTCCTCTTCATCCTTCATCTTCTGCCTCACTTTCTCCTCCATCCGGAGCTCCAATTCTGCTTCTCTCGCCGTCCTCTCATCCTCATTACGGACTGAGTCTGTGACGAACTTGGCGAGGTCTCCCCCAGCTAAACCCATCGCCGCTCCCAACTTGGCAAACTTTGCATAAGCCCCCGTCCCCTGTTCTTGATCCACCCCCGCACCCTGGTCACTAACCTTAGGTTTGGTATCTGCCGTAGGGGCCTGTGGATCCATGACACTATCGGGGTCGTACTGCGGATGGGCTCGGGTGTGTTTAGACATAGGGTACCCCTACCACCACAGAGCTAACAAGGGACAATATCCAATATGAGCGCAAGTAGATGTTCCTAACTACGCACTAGCCCCTGAATCGACTCAGCACAAGTACACAATACTCTCAATGAGTCACGCACCAAGCATAACTCCACCCACACTTGTGTACCTCATACATATACCCACATGGGCTCCAACCCATACGATACTACCAATGCACTGTCTGGTCACTGACTGAACCACGTGACACCGTGTGTTCACCGTCCACTGTGCATGCGCACCAGTTACCCACAGTCACAGGCCTCACTGTCTCTGGTAGGCCACACCTACACGATCAGTGCACTTGCACCCCTCAAGTCCAGGTGCACTCACAGCATACCCTATGCCACAACACTGCGCACCCTCGTGCTTCCCACACACAGTCACCTGGGCTTACACTGCCCTTAATCCCCACAGGATATCCGAGCACACAGCGTGCACAGTCACGGGCTGGGTACCACTCTACCTACTCACTGGGGTATACCACCTGTAAGGGACACAAAAGACACCTGGTACCCTCCGGCACCTCACCTACACTGTACGGTGTAATCACTCACACTTACCACAACCACTCAATGTTTATTGACCATTCATACCTCACTCACCCGGTAGCGCCAACCCATTCACACCAACCCAAGTGCCCTGCCCAATGCCAATGGAAACCTGCCTGAAGTGAACAGGGACACTACGTACCACCTCCCAGGGTACTGGTACGCTCCCACCAACCACCCACTTACATTTCACACAACGTACACACCGGACACAACACCCCCCTTACCTCCCTCCTAGCTACCTATCACCTACCCAGAACCCCTTATGGTACCCCGCATCTCCACCAAAGTGTCACGGTCGCTAAGCCGGACGGCCCTACCACCCTTACCCACGCCTATCACACACTAGGTCAGACAACACAGCACACTAATACAGTTTTACAATCACGCACGCTTCTTTATTTCACACACACTCTATGGCGCCACCACTCGCGCACATCCACAACTGCACACAAGTATCCCAATTCCCGCTGACTCACCCTACTCTACTGTAATGACCTGGAAGACACTAACCTAACCTGAAACACCAGTTGCGGTATATCACTGTGACCTGGGGACACAGCGATAGCCCGCACACGTGGTGACTAACTACTAGGGACAAGGATTTACCAAAGGGACTCTAATCTCTTAACTACTGCTACCACCCACACCTCTCCCCAGGACTCACCCTTCTCTTTTAACCCGGGACCCCTACCAAACTGGTCGCTGCGTCCCTAAGGGAGGCAACGACAAGTACCCTACACTGTGCCGGCCACTACGTCCTCAAAGGAGGCAGTAGCTAACACCCCTAACCCTACTGCCTAACGCTACACCCCTTCTACCACAAACATGGGACAACCCATCCCGGCCCGGAAAGCTCCAGTCCTCGGCGCTGTACGTGGCCCCTCACAGGCTGACACCTCCCCGGAAGACTCTGCACCCCGGCGCTGACCGTGGCTTCCCGCAGTCTGACTCCTCCCTGCGATGGGCACGACACCCAACGTACACACACCAGACGCCCTCTCGACGGGTCCGGGGCTCGTAGGACGCCTCCTCCTCTGAAGGCCCCGCCGGACACCAAGGGTGAAAAAAGCCTGGTGCAGCGCCCTCTCACAGGACGCCTGAACAGGGACGAGGAACCAGTGCCGGAGAACTCCCGAAGAGCACCGGTAGCTGGAGGAGAGCTGCCCCACAGAAGGCAGACGGTCTGGGTGGTCTCCCTCTCCCGGGAAAAACAACAGGCACTGGAAAGCGCCGCTCACCTGCCGGCACGCGGCAGTAGACTGCGGTGGTCTGGCCCCAGCCTCAGGACGGAACAGGATACCTGCTGACACAACTGTAGGCCCCTACTGTAATGTTGCTACTACCCGAGTCATCAAGGCACATAGGCTACTTGGTAAAGCTTTAACTCTCCATCTCCCTTGCCTACTTCCCACTCGGGCATGAGAGTGACCCCTTGAATTTCGAACACATCCCCCAACCCATTACTCACTTTGGGGTTATCAGACCCATTTCCTGCCAACCCTTACAACAGCGGTAAAACAATATTCTCCCTGAGCCCATCCACGCTATTACATATGAAATTATGAATCACACCCAATTCTCGGAGAAATAAACCAATCTAAGCGATCCAACACGGACTCCATGGGCCCCCTTAGGACATACTAAATAATCTAGGAAATGGCCAATTTCACAAGGAAATGTCTCCACACAATAACCAGTAGTAACACACATCTCTCAGAGGGGAAAAAAAAACAAACAAACAAAAAAAAAACCTTATCAATTCTTAGCGGTTCACAGTTCCAGCATGTTCACACAAGAGAATCGGCTCGCAGCCACAATCCTTCACATTATTACCCCTCTTTGCACTGTCAATTATAACCATATATCAAAAACAACATGATTTGTTCGCCAAAATTTCCATCCAGCACCTCACTCTCAGGTCATCTCTTGTCAGATAACCCAGTGGTTAATCTTTGTTATGCCAACACAACCACACTTCATACAATATTACATGCTGCACATCATCCGTTTTTATCCTATCGACTGCTAAGCTACTCGCCTTAAACTTGACCTTTCCCTTCTTTCCGACTACTAAAATTCATAATGGGACTGTCTCCCCACCACCTAAGACATCTTTCTCCAACCCTATTCTGTCACAAACACATACATCCCTGCACGTGTGATGACTGTCACTTTCTTACAAAACTTCTAACCATATGGACTCACTGTCCTGTACCAAATGCGTACGCCACCGATACAGTCTGCACGCGCACGACACCCGCGTCGAGAACCCTAACTCTAACGAAAGTGACAAGACACCAATATAAGTTGAATAGTCACTACCGTACTCCAGTATAAACCACTTGACCACAAATCCGCCTTGGCCCTACTGCACAGTTAACCGATTCCAATGCTGTGCAGGTCAACTACGAAATCGTAAATCAATTTCAACGAACTATTACTATTTATGACTGAAATTGAGCACAATCCCTTTATGATTCACGCAGACACATCCGCACCTGACTCATATTATGATCCTCAACAAAAAGCAACCTCGTATTACCTTCTCATTGAACACACGGAAATTAACCTAGACAAACCACAAACAATATCTACATCACCGCCCATCAACGGTTATTATATCGAACCCACATTGTCTAGCCAAACTGTCACATGACAATCGAACTCAGGAACCACTATGTACACTACTTACAGAATATACCGAAACGAGGTAACAACACAAACCGGCTGACCACAAATTCCAATCACGGAACCAAGACAACATCATACCAGACAACCAGTATACGCAACGAACACCATACAACTAATCCCAACCTGAGACAACTACAGTACAACTCGCCATAATACAAGACAAACAACGAACTACAGCACAACGAACCTAACAGATCACCAACCTGGACATACAGACGATCAACCACACCAGTTCTGCAACTGGCTGACAGTGGCTGCCAACAAGGACGACACCGACTCAGCACAGGCCAAGGGCACCCAAACCCGACGAGGACCTGGCACTAACTATATGACTCGAAGTCACTCTTCAAAACTAACGGCGCTGCCGCCGCACCTACAAGGAGTACGTCCACTCCGACGAACACCAGGGACCGAAGTGAAGCTACCCCAACGCATTCTGCCCTGGTCGGAATCAAGCGAACTCTACTCACCACACAAAACAACGATTGGTCAGAGCAGTGTATCCCTCTGCAGAGCTGACACGCCTGACCAACGGACTAGTTGTTGCTCGTGCAACAACACGACAATTTACCACAACAACTCACAGACGTGACAACACAACAACAGCCGATATCCTGCCCCACCTTCTCTGGTATAGAACCAAAGTAACAAAAGGGTAACAATCGGGAACGAAACCAACCTCCCGCTTCCATTCCATTCCTTCAATAAGTGAAGACTGGAATGAAAGAATACTGTATGTCCTATTTTCCCAGCCTCCTACCTAGCCTAATCTTTCTACCACTACTCTTAAACACATGGACATACTGATTTAGTACCGCCGATCGGTGACACTCTTCTTAAAGTATACAACCATATCTGGACCACAGGGTACTTTCCGCCCTCCTGGCGGAAAGCCCTGATCATTCCAATTCCAAAGCCTGGAAAGGACCTTACCAACCCTTCCAACTATCGTCCAATAGCTCTGACTAGCTGCCTCTGTAAGTCGATGGAAAAGATGGTCAACTCCCGTCTGATGTGGAAGCTGGAAACCGATGGCCTTTTGGCCAGTGAACAGTGCGAGTTCCGGAAGTACCACTCGACAGTTGACCATCTAATCCGTCTGGAAACCACCATCCACAACGCCTTTGTCAATAAACAGCATGTGGTCGCTATCTTTTTCGACCTCGAAAAAGCGTATGACACCACGTGGAAATCAGGAATTCTTATGGACCTGCACAGACTTGGTTTTCATGGTCACCTGCCTCTGTTTATACAGAACTTTTTGGCTAATCGACAGTTCCAGGTGCGTGTTGGCACCACACTTTCTGACATCCATGGGCAGGAGTTGGGTGTCCCTCAAGGGAGCATCCTTTCTCCTGCCCTTTTCAGCATTAAAATCAACGACATTGTGAAATCTGTAAGCCAGGGTTCTGAGTCCTCACTGTTTGTTGACGATTTTGCGCTGTACGCAGTTGGAGCTTCTTGTGCCAGTGTACAGCGTCGACTCCAACTTTGTGTCAACAAGATCCAACAGTGGGCCGAGGAAAACGGGTTTACCTTCTCACGTACCAAAACTCAGTCAATCCATTTTCACAATTTTCGTCAATTTTTTGCTGATCCTGAAATTTGTCTGGATAAGTCCACCATTCCAGCTGTAAAAGAAGCCAAATTCCTAGGAGTTATTTTTGATCAAAAACTCAACTTTCTCAGCCACATCAAAAACCTCAAAACCTCTTGCCAGAAAGCTCTGAATATTCTGCAGGTCGTAGCACACACTGACCGGGGCGCTGATAATAAAACTTTGCTGCACCTCTACAGATCCTTGGTCCGCTCCAAACTGGACTATGGTTGTGCTGTATACGGCTCTGCAAGACCGTCTTACCTAAAACTCTTGGACCCTATCCACCATCAAGGGCTTCGTCTCTGTCTTGGAGCATTCCGCACCACCCTTGTGTACAGCCTGTACGCAGAGGCAGGTGAAGCCTCACTGTCCAACCGCAGGCTGAAAATGTCTCTAAATTACTATGTCAGACTGTTCTCAGAACCGGAGAATCCTGCCTATGACTGTGTCTTTGACCCCCAGTTTCAAAGCAAATTCGAAACCAACCCTAACTGTATTCCGCCGTTTGGTGTTCGTATGCAGCCTCACGTGCGGAATGCAGGTCTAGACCTAGGAGTTGTGTCGGACTTTTCCAGATTTCCAGATCAGCCTCCGTGGACCTTTTTCACACCAGAGATTCGTTTTGATCTTGCAGCTTTTCGTAAAGAGTCTACCAGCTCTCTGGCATACAAGGCCTTGTATGCTGACCTCTGTTCAAAATTCCCATCTTATCAGAAAATTTTCACTGACGGTTCCAAGTCTGAAGATGGAGTGGCCTGTGCAGCCTATTGCCCTGGTGCTCCTTCTCAGATACTGTTAAAACATATACCTCGAGATGCTTCTGTCTATTCTGCTGAACTTACTACTCTGGTTCTGGCATTGGAGATAATTTCACAATCTAAGAAGAGGGACTTTCTGGTTCTGTCGGATTCACTGTCAGCTTTGGAGGCCATAGCTGGTCGCAACCTTCAGCATCCAGAACTTTTACATTTCTTTGAACTTTTTAGCAAGTTGAAAGCGGATGGTTACAACATTATTCTGGCTTGGGTTCCTGGTCATGTTGGCATTGGAGGGAACGAAATGGTTGATCGTTTAGCCAAGAATGCCACAAGAGAGAAATTGTCCAACATTTATATCCCTTGCTCAGATCTGAAACCCAAAATTAGCGATTATGTGAGAGACCTCGGGCAGGAGGATTGGAACACACAGACGGATAACAAACTCTTTCAGATCAGTCCAAACCTTAAGGAGTTCCTCCCATCTACTTCTGGTGGTCGTAAAGAAGAAACAGTTCTGTGCCGGCTGCACACCGGCCATTCGTATTTTACCCATTCGTACCTTTTAAAGAGTGAAGAAGCTCCGTGGTGCATTCCATGTCACGTGCCACTCACAATGAAACATATTATTTTAGAGTGTTGGGACTTGCACGATGTGAGACACAAACATTTTACAGCAGAGTCCATGAAAATCCTGTTCAGGGATGTCCCGCCTGACGTGATCTTTGAGTTTTTGAGAGAGACATTAACGTTTTTCATCTGATTTAAGATTTTACGGATGAAAGATTTTTAACGAAGTTTCTGGTGCGTTTCTAGAAGATGTCATTTAAAGAGATGTGTGAAAGGTGTTTTTTTTTTTTTTTTTTTTTTAATGACTTGTGAGTTGATTTTAACGTGGTAACAGCGCTGATGTGGCCCCTTGCGGTCGGCTGGGCTATAAGCAACATTATCTTATCTTATCTCCTGAAATTCGTCTGGACAAGTCCACCATTCCAGCTGTAATAGAAGCCAAATTCCTAGGAGTTATTTTTGACCAAAAACTCAACTTTCTCAGCCACATTAAAAATCTCAAAACTTCTTGCCAGAAAGCTCTGAATGTTCTGCGGGTCGTAGCACACACTGACTGGGGCGCTGATAAGAAAACTTTGCTGCACCTCTACAGATCCTTGGTCCGTTCCAAACTGGACTATGGTTGTGCTGTGTACGGCTCTGCAAGACCCTCTTATCTGAAACTCTTGGATCCTATCCACCATCAAGGGCTTCGTCTCTGTCTTGGAGCATTCCGCACCACCCTTGTGTACAGCCTGTACGCAGAGGCAGGTGAACCCTCACTGTCCAACCGCTGGCTGAAAATGTCTCTAAATTACTATATCAGACTGTTCTCAGAACCGGAGAATCCTGCCTATGACTGTGTCTTTGACCCCCAGTTTCAAAGCAAATTCGAAACCAACCCTAACTATTCCGCTGGTTGGCGTTCGTATGCAGCCTCACGTGTGGAATGCAGGTCTAGACCTAGGAGTTGTGTCGGACTTTTCCAGATTTCCAGATCAGCCTCCGTGGACCTTTTTCACACCAGAGATTCGTTTTGATCTTGCAGCTTTTCGTAAAGAGTCTACCAGCTCTCTGGCATACAAGGCCTTGTATGCTGACCTCTGTTCAAAATTCCCGTCTTATCAGAAAATTTTCACTGACGGTTCCAAGTCTGAAGATGGAGTGGCCTGTGCAGCCTATTGCCCTGGTGCTCCTTCTCAGATACTGTTAAAACATATACCTCGAGATGCTTCTGTCTATTCTGCTGAACTTACTACTCTGGTTCTGGCATTGGAGATAATTTCACAATCTAAGAAGAGGGACTTTCTGGTTCTGTCGGATTCACTGTCAGCTTTGGAGGCCATAGCTGGTCGCAACCTTCAGCATCCAGAACTTTTACATTTCTTTGAACTTTTTAGCAAGTTGAAAGCGGATGGTTACAACATTATTCTGGCTTGGGTTCCTGGTCATGTTGGCATTGGAGGGAACGAAATGGTTGATCGTTTAGCCAAGAATGCCACAAGAGAGAAATTGTCCAACATTTATATCCCTTGCTCAGATCTGAAACCCAAAATTAACGATTATGTGAGAGATCTCGGGCAGGAGGATTGGAACACACAGACGGATAACAAACTCTTTCAGATCAGTCCAAACCTTAAGGAGTTCCTCCCATCTACTTCTGGTGGTCGTAAAGAAGAAACAGTTCTGTGCCGGCTGCACACCGGCTATTCGTATTTTACCCATTTGTACCTTTTAAAGAGTGAAGAAGCTCCGTGGTGCATTCCATGTCACGTGCCACTCACAATGAAACATATTCTTTTAGAGTGTTGGGACTTGCACGATGTGAGACACAAACATTTTACAGCAGAGTCCATGAAAATCCTGTTCAGGGATGTCCCGCCTGATGTGATCTTTGAGTTTTTGAGAGAGATTAACATTTTTCATCTGATTTAAGATTTTACGGATGAAAGATTTTTAACGAAGTTTCTGGTGCGTTTCTAGAAGATGTCATTTACAGAGATGTGTGAAAGTTTTTTTTTGTTTTTGTGAATGACTTGAGTTGATTTTAACGTGGTGACAGCCCTGATGTGGCCCTTTGTGGTCGGCTGGGCTATAAGCAACATTATCTTATCTTATCAGGCACCCATAGCAAGGAAGTTGACAAATTCTGCAAATCAGGCATGCTCAAGATATTCAGCGCGTATGTGTGTGTTTGCGCATGTGTGTGTGTGCGCTTGCATGCGTATGTGTGTGATTGTGTGTGTGTGTGTGTGAAGGGGGGGGGGGGGGGGGGCATGTGTGTGTGTGGGGCGTGCGTGTGTGTGCATGTGTGTGTGTTCCCCTCAGTAATGAAAATTCAAGGACAGTTTGTCAAATGATGTGATGTGTGCTCAGTGGTGACAGTTTGTCAAATGATGTGATGTGTGCTCAGTGGATGTCAGATGTGATGTGTGCTTAGTGGATGTCAGATGTGATGTGTGCCTAGTGAATGTCAGATGTGATATGTGGTCAGTGGATGGGATACTTTGAATATGTGGCTCAGTTTATCTGCTGTACACCCCTGAAGAGGATTTTTAAATAAAGTTGAAACGTTTGGCTTTTATCAGGTATTTGTGCTCTCTCTCTGTCTCTCTCTGTCTCTCTCTCTCTCTCTCTGTCACTCTCACTGTCGAATGTTTGTGTGTGTGTGTGTGGTGGGTGTGTGTGTGTGTTGTGTGTGGTGTGTGTGATATAAAGTTGAAATTCAAAGATAAAGTTTGAACAACCTCCTCTCAGATTTTGCATCTCAAATCCATTTAATCTTTTGATGCAAACCAGATTAATGTCTGTAAGGATTGCCATTATTTTTTTCACCATGCAGTGGAAATAGTAGCATCTCACACTGGTCGATGAAAACTTTCCTCACTTGTGGTTTGGAGGAATCAATGTGTTTGTGGGGCGTCATTGTTCTGCACTGATCGAAAAAGAGAAGAAGGAAATGAAAGAGGGAGAGTACAAACAGGTTGTTTTTTTACTGGCCAAATGACCGTATTTCAAAACGGTTTGACATACTTATTATTCATGCCCAAACAGAATAATCAACAGGTTGTGGTCGCTTCCAAGGAAGAAGAAGAAGAAGAACAGGGAGTGATAGAATTACACCTGCCCACCCATCCACCTCCGTCGCTTCACTTCTCTCTCTCTCTCTCTTTTTAAGTAGATTTTTTGTGTTTATCTTCGGCAGCCATCAGGAGGAAAATATCGCGCGGTATTCCGTGCCATCCAATCCGTTCAAAATGTTGGAATCCTGTTAAATCTCCACATAGTTGTCGTCTTTGAAGTGAACGCAGCCGAACGGACACTGTGGTAGAACTTTGTGTGTTTTCGTAACATTTTGCGATGTTCATGTAAAAGGCAGCCAGAGCAAACGTGTCGTAGAAGTCAATGTCGTTCCGTCTGTGCTAGAATGTCCCCACTCATTTTCCTGTTGAAGTGAATGTAAGATGAAATGAATTCATCTTTTTTCGAGAAATCATTTTCTGCGCTGGTGTAACAGTTCAGCTACGGTGTGGGGACTTTCTCGGTGACAATTTCTTGGGGGGGGGGGGAGGGGGGGGGGGGGGGCAAAAAACGGTCACAAGAATGGTGTGGATGAAGGGTGCAGTACGGGTGTCCTTTAGCATTAATTGTGGAACAGTGGATGGAATGTGGCCCAAGTTTCGACTGACTTGTTACATAAGGGGGGGGGGGGGGGGGGGGGGGATGGGGATGGGGGGGGAGGGGGAGGACCCACATGGCGAATCCAGATCAGAGATAACGAGGATCCCATCGATATCACAGACGTGCATTTGCAAGACAACATACTTTGTTGACGAGGGTAACAATAGGTTCCCTGTTAAGGATTAACAAAGAAAAATAAGTCTTGGCATACGTCTCCCCATCAGATTTAGGGTCTTCTAAGATACTTGAGTAAATAATTTGGGGGGGGGGGGGGGGGGGGGGATGAGACAAGCATGAGAGAGTGTTAAATGACCATGTCTGGATCATCATGTTTCCAGGAAAAAGGTCACCTCTGTAGTTGCCAACATGCTAGGTCTTTGTTTTCCCCAAAGGATAAAGGATAAAGTCGGAAAGCTTGATTTTGTTGCGCTGCAAGAAGTCACTGCCATACTTCATGTGTCTGGGGCTTAGTGCTAAGAAAACTTAGTAGGATGGCGCCTAATGAATGTTATTGCGAGGTGAAAGCGACTGTTTTCCAATGATGTACTCCCAGGCCCCAACCCATCATAGTACTAGACAAATTTCGCGTGGTGTCAGAAGTGTAGGACTAAAATGACTCATGAATGGTGAGAAAATTCAGTCGGAATTCAGCGAAAGTCATATTTCTTTCATAGATCAGAAGTGCCTTGTGTGCTGAACTGACGTAATTGTGTTGACTGCGCAAGTGATAAAAAAGGCGGATAACGTCGTCATGTCGTCATACAATAGCAACAGTAGTAGATCATGTTATTAATACTAGTGGCACAAAAGCAACATAGAAAAAAAAAGAAGAAACCATGTCATCAAATAACCAAGGACAGTTTAGAGCGAACGTGCCACCTCCATCAAAACTTGATCTCAGTAATCAGCAAGACGTAGAACAAACAGGAAGAAATTCTCAAGACAGTGGAACCACTACAAGAAATCAACAAGGCTGGATAAGGAGATCCAGACTATCAGTGTTCAGTACTTCTGGACAAGAAATATATGAAGGATTGCCTTTCGATCCTGATGCAGAAAAAGAAGACGTTGCTGTCCTGGAGAAAAAGTTCCTAGAGTTCTGTGTGGGAAAAACACATGAAGTGTCTGAATTGTATAAATTCCACGCAAGAAGCCAAGCTGACGATGAGAATATTGACACTTCCATTGCTGTATTGCGAAAAATGGCAAAAACCTGCAATTTTGCAGAAGAAAGAATGATTAAAGGTCGCATATCATTGGTATACGTGATGACACTGTGAGGGAGAAGCTGCTAGAAAAGGCGACTTTAACACTGAAAGAAGCTGTGGAAATCTGTCGAGTGCATGAAATGTCAAAGGCACAGACCAAGTCCATCTCTACAGGAGCAGATGCAGATGACTTGGCTGATATCTGCCGAGTAAAGCAGCCCCATCACACCTTTAGACAGACTCGCAAGACTTCAGAGAGCCACCAGGTCCACTCCCATCCGCATGTCAAACCCAGGAATTATTCCAGATTTTCCAGAAATTAGAAAACTTAATTCAAGTGCGCACATTGTGGGAGAGGTCCACCACACAGCCGTTACAATTGTTCTGCAAAGAACGCACAGTGCAGAAAATGCTTCAAGAGTGGACATTTTGCTGCTGTATGTAGATTGTCAGTCCACATGGTTGAGGAAGAACAGGACGACGATTCAAGAGAAGTACAAGAGGGAGAAGAATGTGCATACATAGGAACAATCACTGTTAGTGTACACAGTGTGTCTGCTAACCCATGGAGAATCCCAGTGAAAGTGGAAGACATGAGACAAATATTCAAGCTAGACACAGGCGCTGATGTGACAGTAGTGCCATACAGACTTGTGCCGAAATCCAAGCATCCATTGCAGAAAACCCAGAAGAAATTGTTTGGTCTTGGGCACTCAGAAATTAACGTTGTGGGAAAATTCAATGCTAACATTGAATACAAAGGAAAAACGTCAGTTCAAGAAATCTATGTCATCAAGGACTTCGAGGAGCCACTGCTAGGCAGACCAGCCATTGTCGACCTGAAAATACTTGAAGTGATAGGTGAAGTCAGCGACCCAGCACTGTCAACATTATTCCAGGGACTAGGGGAGTTGTGTTATTCAAAATACAAGATTCAACTGAGGAAAGACAGCAGACCTTTTGCAGTAACCACACCACGGCAACTCGCCAAGCCCTTAAGAAGAAAGTGAAGATGAACTGGACAAACTGGAAGCCCTAAGTGTGATCTGACGTGTGGCACAGCCTACTGAATGGTGTGTGCCAGTAGTTGTACTGCCAAAGGCCAATGACAAGATCAGGTTCTGTGTAGATTACACAAGACTTAATGAAGCTGTGCAGACAGAAAACTTCCCTCTTCCTTCCACTGACCAACTCGTAGCCCAGCTGGATGGAGCAGTCTTGTTTTCTAAGTTGGATTGCAATAGTGGATTTCATCAGATCCCCTTGGAAGAGGAAGAGCAAGAGCTCACCACATTCATTTAACCTTTTGGCAGATATTGTTACACCAGACTTCCGTTTGGTATCAGTTCAGGACCTGAGATTTCCAACGCACCATGATGCAGCTGTTGGGAGACATGCAAAATGTCATGTGACATGGATGGCATTTTCATCTTTGGAAAAACCAAAGAAGAGCATGCAGAGACTCTTGAAGTGGTGAGCAAAGAACTGAAAGAGGCCGGGCTGACACTGAATTCAGAAAAGTGCCAGTTCAGGAAGACCTCCATCAAGTTCCTAGGGCATATCATCACACCCAAGGGCATAGCCATCGACCCTGAAAAGGTGGAAGCAATCACCAAGTTCCGTAGGCCAACAAATATTTCACTATGCCCTCGACCCTGAAAAGGTGGAAGCAATCACCAAGTTCCGTAGGCCAACCAATATTTCAGAACTGAGACGTCTGTTAGGCATGGTGAATCACGTTGCCAAGTTTGCAGGGTCAGCACTATCAGAGAAAACGAAACCTCTGCGAGATTTACTGAAGAAAGAAAATGACTGGACATGGAGTAGCCCCAACAGGCAGACACGTCTTTCTACTGATGCATCATCGTTTGGTTTGGGAGCTGTTCTCCTACAGATGCACGAAGATGGAATCTACAGACCAGTCTCCTACACATCAAGATCACTCACTGTTACGGAGCAGCGCTATGCACAAGTGGAGAAGGAAGCATGCTCTTCTGAAGACAGAACATTGAAGAACTGTCACCTAGGATTCAGAGATTCCGTATGTGACTCATGCGATTTCAGTACAATATCGAATACACATGTGGGAAGAATCTTGTGACTGCTGATGCTTTTATCAAGAGCACCAACATCTTCAGCGACACAAAAAGACAAGAATTTGAAGAGGATGTCAATCTGATGGTTAGGGCAGAAAGTGATGACTTCAAGATGAAGGGTGCAACAGCGAAACTCAAACAAAAACAGAACTTTGACAGAATACACTGTGCTCGATATGCTGCGCCACTACACACAGGCCATTTGGTGTGGGTGAAGCCAGCAGGAACTCCAGGAACTGTGATCAATCTCTGGCCAACAGGTCCTATGAGGTCAGCACACCAGCTGGCCTCCAGCGTCGAAACCGCCGACACTTGACACCACGAGATCTACAGCCCCGCAGGTCTACTAGCCCCGGTCCCAAGGAAAACTCCCTTCTGCCGAGATCCATCGGTGATGTCCCTGATTTCCAAACTGACCCCATCAGTGATGTCCCTGATTCCCAAACTGACTCTGTTCCTGATATTGAGGATGTTGTTAATCCTTCTCGACAGATTCATACCAGAAGTGGTAGAATTGTGAAGAAGTCACTGAGATAAGGCAGCGTCATTGGCCCAGTACTGTTCCTCATGTACATAAATGATCTGCCTCGGCATGTCCAGAGCCACTTCAAGTTATTTGCTGACGACACGAAGGTCTTCACAAGGAACAACAATGACACTGTCATGGCAACACTGCAGGACAACCTGGATGGCCTTCACGAGTGGTCAACAAACTGGCAAATGCGGTTCCATCCTGAGAAGTGCTCCGTCATGAGAGTGGGGAACCCGAAGACGGACAGGAAGTACTACATGAGAGGCCAGGATGCACAGGGGGAACAGACTGTGGTGGAGCTAGCAGAAAGTGAGGTGGAGAAGGATCTTGGCACCTTGATCGACAAAGGGCTGACCTTCAAGAACCACATAAACCAAGCAACTGCAAAAGCAAACCGAATCCTTGGAGTCATCCGACAATCATTTGACTTCCTCACCCCTGCGGTCTTCATCCAACTGTACAAGTCTCTGGTTCGCCCGAATCTCGGGTATGGGCACACAGCGTGGCAACCCCGTCATAAGACATTGTGTTGCGAGCTGAAGGATGTTCAGAGGCGTGCCACCAAACTCATTACATCCTTGAAAGAAAAGCCATACCCAGAGCGCCTTGCTGCACTGAACCTGCCCAGTCTCGAACATCGCCGTATCAGGGGGGATATGATTGACATGTACACAGCCGCCCCCATTTCAGCTACTTCCAAGGCAGAGACACCAGAGGGCACAGCCTGAAATTGGAAAGATCACACTGCAGGCTCAACATCAGAAGCTGCTTCTTCATACAGCGTATGACCGCCACCTGGAACAGCCTGCCAAACAGTGTGGTCACAGCCCCATCAGTCAATGCTTTCAAGAACAGGTTCGACGCACACTGGAAGGAGCTTCCTGCAAAGTTTGATCCTGACTGTTATCATTAGCTACAACTGTCGAAGTTTTGTACCACGCAAAAAGAGCTTGCGCATGAAGTTGCTCCCATCCTGACACTACTGTTTAGAACCTCCATGGACACGGGCATCGTACCAGAAGACTGGAGATCAGCCAACATCACCCCAGTCTTTAAAAAGGGCGAACATTACGATCCAGCTAATTATCACTCTGTATCATTGACCAGCATCCCATGTAAGATCATGGAACATGTCATAGTCAGCTCACTCATGGACCATCTAGAGAAGAACAACATCCTTTCTCCCAGACAGCACGGCTTTCATCATAAAAGATCTTGCAAAACCCAGCTGCTGGTGTTCATGGAGGAGCTGACCGAGAATATGGAAGCCTGCCAACAAACTGACATCGTGGTAATGGACTTTGCCAAAGCCTTCGACAAGGTTAATCATTCCCTCCTCCTGCATAAACTGCACCATTATGGAGTTCAAGGCCATGTTAACAGATGGATTGGAAGCTTTCTGCAAGACCGGAAGCAGGCTGTGGTGGTTGACAGTGCGAAGTCAGACCCGGTTGCCGTGAAGTCTGGAGTACCCCAAGGCTCTGTTCTTGGGCCGAGCTTGTTCTTGGTTTACATAAACGACCTGCCTGGAACTGTCTCCTCATCCATGCGACTTTTTGCAGATGACACTGCTGTCCACAGGCCAATAACAGCAAGCCAAGACCACGTCCAACTACAAACAACAACTAAGAGGTAGCCGATGAGCTAGGGGGGGTCAGGCGGTATCCTAAAGGTGGGCAAATTTTCGTGCATATTTTTGATAAGCCCTATGGTCATAGATCATCAAAAAGTATGGTAACACTTTGGATCACACAGCTTTCTATGTGTTATCTCATTTTCTATAACGCCGTTTCCAATCTTAGAATTTGGGGGTAAGGGAGATTGGTCATCTGTTAAACTATGGTAACTAGGTCTAATTCCCTCCGAAGTTTGCACACACATTGTCAAAACATGTAACTTTCATAATGTAAAGCATCCATATGAAACAAGCCAGGTGTTGGAAGCTTATGTGGCTAAAAGTGGCCTCCCATGATTAATTCGTGATTACGAGTATACATAACTTGAAGCCAATATATTTATGACTATGTAGACTGCTTTTTTTCAAAATGTAGTCTATACAAAAATGTATTTTGGGCTAATGATGTGAGTAATTTTACATAGTATGACTTAAAAAGCTTCTTTGAGCACAATACTCTTTGAACACAAGATTCTTTGTTCACAGACTTACAGGAATCTGTAACCAGTACAGTCTTGAAAACCAGCCACTGGAAGCTGGTTTCACTTAACCCAGTTCATGGTTTGTTGCATAAATATTTTACTCCGTTGAGAAGTAATTGTTACGCAGCAATATTTCATCTATATCTGGATCGGGTATGTTGTTGGAGCCATTTATGGGTATTACAACATCGTCATTGTGCTTGACCAAGCCCTGTATGCAAAGGCAACCGAGATTGTAATGCAAAGAAAGAGAAAAGTACAGGCATCTGCTCTTGCGACTTGGAACTTTCCACACCATCATGACTGTGCTGGCTATTATTGGGAAATGCTTTGAAGATGCAGGCCTGAGTGATCTATGCATTGAATCAGGGATCTTGATTGGAGGGTCTGTGGCTGGTGTGTTTGAAGGCAGAGTATACAAGAGAGGAGTCAGAGTGTACAAGTGTGTGCTGGAAGCTCTTCTCCGCATGATTTGGCAGTGCTTCCTTCCATGGATAAGAGACAACCATCCTGATATGTTGGATTCCGTGAATGAACTCCAAAGCCTAGTAGACACTTTCCATGTGATGTCAGTCAAGCTGCGTCTGAATGTCTGCTGGAGCACCCTGTGTTGACAGATGTTTTCCACTTGTGGGCTGACTTTCTGAATCACTTACGTCACAACAATGGGGACCTGTCTGCCTTCTGGATGACCTATGTAGACATCGTCCAAGATATTCCGTTGGGACTGCTTCGATCCTCCCGTGAGGGGGACTGGGACCTGCATCTGCATGCCATTCGCCTGATGATCCCATTGTGTTTTGCATACGACAGGCACAACTATACAAGATACTTTCCTGCTTACTATGCTCAAATGACCAATCTCTCAACTACTCGCCCGGAAGTACATCAGGCATTCAAAGAGGGCATCTTTGCTGTTCAGCTCGCAGAATCCAATCCTTTTGGCCGCATACCAGTTGACCAAACGACTGAAGTGACTGTGAACAAAGACACCCAGACAACTGGTGGCACTACACGGTTTAGTCTGAAACCTGTACCTGTCAGTAAGTTCTACCTTACAGCTGAGCACAGGAGTGCCTTTCTGACTAAACTTCAGGACATGGTTCAGCATAACAGGCATGGAACTGATCACACTCTGACCTGCAGAAATCAAAGCTTCAGAAAGATGAGGAGTTGGTCATGTCTGTTAAGGAAACCCTTGGCAACTGGACTAAACCTTCTGAATGCCACCCGAGTTGATGAATATCGCAAATGGTACTGCTGCATCAAAGGCTGTTGCTGAGGATCTCAAGGATGTAAATTTGAAAGGAGAAACTGCTTATGCTGCTTTCAAAAGAGAAAGGCTGGAATCTGGTGAACCTACAAGAAATGTTATGACTCCATGAAGAAGGTCTCGTTAAAGACATTTGGATCCTCAGCAAAAAAGCAGCAGACCAAATGTGCTTACAGCAGAACAATCATCTTAAAAGCTGACAGATGGTTGTTTGGGAGAATGCTTGTCATGGGGCAGAGCAGAAACCTCAACATGAAAGACTTGATGTGCTATCCTTTTGGGCCGCTGCCTTGGTCACTAGCTAAACCTGATGGAAGCCTGAGGAAAACCAGCAAGGCTGCTTTGGCCACAAACATCAAGAAGAATACTCCACTGACTGAGAATCCTCCTGCCCACCCTGCTGTTATAATTGATGGAATGGCCCTTGTACAGCGACCCAAGTTTGATGGCCAACAGCCAACATTTGACAAAGTTGCTGAACGCATCTTCACCATGGCCATCAGTGAAGCGTCAGTCAGTACCAGCGTAGACAACGTCTTTGACACCTACAGAAGGCTTTCTATCAAGTACAATTGGAAGGGTAGTGGTGGGGAGACTATAAGGAAGGTAGAAGGAGTAGGAAATGGGGAAGAGGGCGAGTTGACACATCAACTTCCAACACCAACACCAGCTTGTTGGTTCTTCTCTTTTATTTCAGATCATGGTTGGATTAAACCAACCATACCAACCACCGACCTAGTAAGACATAAACAATAATAATCATAAACATGAGGTATTACATAAAAACATATACAGAAAAAACATATCTTTGCAATCAATAACAATCATCTCATGATAACATTAACCAAAAGAGACCCCCGTTGCAAACGGCAGGATCAACAACATAATAATTTCATTACTATAACATTAAGAAAGGGGATCCCCGTTGTGAACGGCAGGATCAACAACATAATAATTTCATTATTATAACAATGGGACTCCCTGTTGCGAACAGCAGGAGTTACATAAAAAGCATGTATCATAATTTCATAGCGAAGAACAGTATTACGAATGAACATACATAAGCACACACACACAAAAAAGGGAACTCCCTGTTGCGAACGGCAGGAGCTATGAACAATAAAATAAAATTAATTAACATCTAATTTTCAACAGCAAGGCATCACTTGGGCCGTATAACAGATGCACAATTGCATGGAAGAATTCATATGCATAGTGTCCACACATGATCAAACTCAGAAAGGGCACATCTTGCACATTAACCAGCCAACTAAAGCTGTCTTTCTTTCTCAGCACACACACCCACCTCAGAACAGTGCGTGCTACACGCTATGGCTCCACGTTTCACCTGTTAGGCCTACCCCTCCGGGGGTTGCAACCTTGCCGTGGTCGGAGGGCTTGCGTGGTCCAGTGATCTTTTAGGCTTTGCTGACGGGGGTATCAATACTCGACCAGATGGTTAGTTGTTGTCAATGCTTCTAGGCCTGTATAGCCAAGCTGCTGACTGGCCAAGCATTATGTGGTAGGAATTGATGCCCCTGGTAGGGTCTCCCATGTCAGAAAGGTTAGGAGTGAGGGCCCAGACAAATAGTAACCCACCTTTTTCCTATTCTGTCTTCTGCCTTTCTTAACGGTTCTTTTCTTTCTTCATCTCCCTTTCAAACCTTCTTTTGCACACTCTTTTTCTCTCTGTGGTCTTCTTAAGATCCGCCGCGTTTGCCGTGCGGTACGACCTGTGACGGAGGGGGATGAGATCCTGGTGATTGAGAGGGCCAACGCCCTCAACACATCACTTTGGCTCGGACCTCTCCTAGACAGGAGGTACACTCTGGCCCGGGTGTATCAATCGGCTTCCCCTTCGTGGGGCTGGGTCAAGACAGGCAGTTCTCCGACTGGCCAAGGTAACCCCTGCAGTGCTCAGCTCTCTGTTCCCGGGAGTTGGGCATGATCAGGGGGGATAGGGTCAGTAGGCTTCTGTTTGTCGTATATCTCTTCTGAAGCCTGGAAGGGGTCAAGACAATGAGTTCTTGGCCCTGGCCCCTTAGTTGGACTCCATGGTGGGTGGGTAAGGGAGAGACGAAATTTCTAAACATAAATCATGGCTTTATCCAAAATCACACCCCCCATAAAGAAGAGGAAGGCAGTGGACCCCATTTCTGGTCATAACGATTCCGACAGTGACTCGGATATGGAGACGAGACAGAGGACAGGTTTTTGGGCTTCCTGGCTTGTGGTTGAAGGGACAGAGCAGGAAAAGCCTATTTCTGCTCTGAGTCCTTTTGCTATTCAGAAGGGCTTTCAGGGTCTAGCAGGTGACCCTCAGTCAGTGAAAAGGCTACGGAATGGCACTTTCCTCGTCCAGTGCAGATCACAGAGGCAATCGGAGCAGCTGCTGAGGGCAACAAAACTCGTGGACAGAGAGATCCGGGTGACCCCCCATAAGCAGTTAAATTCGACCAAAGGGGTTATCCGGTGCCCGGATTTGAAAGGTGTCTCGGAAGCGGAGATCAAGACAGAACTTGCGTCCCAAGGTGTGACAGAGGTGCATAGGGTGACAGTCAAAAAAGGTGCAGAAAGAGTGCCCACCAACACCCTCTTTCTGACATTCTGCAACCCTGTGCTGCCTACGGTCATTAAAGTCGGGTACTTAAATGTACGTGTCCAACTGTATGTCCCATCCCCGTTGAGGTGTTTCAAATGCCAGAAGTTTGGACATGTCAGAGACCGCTGTTCTGGGCAGGAGGTGTGTGGTGTTTGTTGCAAGGCAACCCATGATGGGCCGTGTAAAGACCCGGCTCATTGTGCGAACTGCGGTGGCGACCACCCCTCCTCTTCACGCAACTGCCCTGTTTGGGTTCAGGAGTCCACCATCCAAAGAGTGAAGACTGAAAAGAAAATTTCGTTTTTTGAGGCCCGCAAACAGGTTGTTGGCAGTCAGACGTCAACAGTGTCTTCTTATGCTTCCGTTACAAAGAAAGTTTCCACCCGTTCAGTCTGCTGCCAGACTGACGATTTTACTTTCACCAAGACATTGCAAGAAAGACCGTTAAGCTCTGGTGGAAGCAAGTCCACCGCCTCCCAACCCAAAGTGGGTGCCCCTGGTGGAGGCAAAAAATCCGCCACCCCTCAGACTGCCCAGCAGTCTACTCCATCTGCTGCTGGGCAGATGAAAAAGCCAGGCCTCCCGCCTCGAACTTCCTCGAGCAGTGCCCGTGCGGGCAAGGGAGTTCAACCAAGTGTGGAGATGGTGGAGATGAGGAAGAAACCTCCACCATCTCCAAAATCCAGACCTTCTTCACCTGTGGGCAAGTCTGCCAGCAGGTCTGAAGACCCAAACAGTCCAGTGAAACTAAGCAATAAATTTGCTCCACTGAACGCAGACGATGACGAGGAGATGACCTGACTTCTCTCCTGTTCATCCTCTGCACCATGGATAGTAGTAAACTAATCCATTGGAATATCCGTGGCCTAAATTCAAATTTTGAGGAGCTGCAACTTCTGTGTCAAACTGTAAAACCTTCCGTCATGGCTCTTCAGGAAACTAAAATTCAAAGCCAGAAGACCTTCACTCTTTCTGGCTTTAATATTCTTTCTAAACCTGCACAACCATCCACATTGGGACTGTCAGGCGGTGTTGCCCTTCTTTTACACAAAACTTTGCTGTTTAGTCCTGTCGCTCTGACTACCTCCCTTCAGGCTGTAGCTGCGAGAGTCACTCTCCACAAGACTGTTACAATCTGCTCACTGTATCTGCCACCTTCTGTCCCGGTTTGTCGTCAGGACCTTGTCAGTCTGATCGGAGAACTTCCTCGACCTTTTTTGCTGTTGGGTGACTTTAATGGTCACAATCCTCTTTGGGGTAGTGTCAGTTCGTCATCCAGAGGTCTGCTTCTTGAGGATGTCCTTTCAGACTTTGATTTGTGTTGTCTGAACGATGGAGCTCCAACTTACCTCCACTCTTCCACAGGTTCACTTTCGTGTTTAGATTTGTCGATTTGTGACCCCTCGCTGGTCCTGGACTATGAGTGGTCTGTCCATGACGATCTGCACGGAAGTGACCATTTCCCTGTTCTTTTAAAACCCTTATTAACTGAAAACATCTCTGTCTCACAACATCTTAATTATAAGAAGGCCAACTGGGATCTCTTTGTAACCAATATTTCAAAAGAATTCCAGGAAGTTGATTTTCTTCAGAGTCCAGACCCAGCAGAATCTCTGACCAATACTGTGATAAACTGTGCTAAAACCTGTATTCCAATGTCTTCCGACAAACTCCAAATGCCCAAAACACCCTGGTTTAATTTAGACTGCCAACAAATTTCAAAAGTTCGCAAACGGGCTCAGCGTCGGGTATACCAACGACCTTCAGGTCCCAACGCTCGAGCCCATCAGAAACTCCGCGCCAAATCGAGACACACTTTCAAAATCAGTAAACGTCAGTCTTGGAGAAACTTCTGCTCCGGGCTGACATCAAAAACTTCAAAGAAAAAAGTCTGGAACATCATCAGAAAAATCAAAGGGAAAAACACCAACCCCTCCATTCATCACTTGAAACTTGCCGATGCTCTGGTCACTGACAAACAAGCTGTTGCCAATCTGTTGGCTTCCACCATCCAACAGAACTCCTCATCTTCAAATAAATCTGCAGCATTTTTAAAAAACAAACAACTCAGAGAGAAATCTTTATACAATTTCACATCAGACAACTCTGAAGCCTACAATCTCCCTTTTTCAATCAATGAACTGAAAACAGCTTTACAAACCTGCACTGATTCTGCCCCTGGTCTGGATGATATTCATTATCAGGTTTTGAAACATTTTCCAGAAAGCTGTCTCCAGACTCTTCTTAAAGTATACAACCATATCTGGACCACAGGGTGCTTTCCGCCCTCCTGGCGGAAAGCCCTGATCATTCCAATTCCAAAGCCTGGAAAGGACCTTACCAACCCTTCCAACTATCGTCCAATAGCTCTGACTAGCTGCCTCTGTAAGTTGATGGAGAAGATGGTCAACTCCCGTCTGATGTGGAAGCTGGAAACCGATGGCCTTTTGGCCAGTCAACAGTGCGGGTTCCGGAAATACCACTCGACAGTCGACCATCTAATCCGTCTGGAAACCACCATCCGCAATGCCTTTGTCAATAAACAGCATGTGGTCGCTATCTTTTTCGACCTCGAAAAAGCGTATGACACCACATGGAAATCAGGAATTCTTCTGGACTTGCACAGACTTGGTTTCCGTGGTCACCTGCCTCTGTTCATACAGAACTTTTTGGCTGATCGACAGTTCCAGGTGCGTGTTGGCACCACACTCTCTGACATCCATGGGCAGGAGTTGGGTGTCCCTCAAGGGAGCATCCTTTCTCCTGCTCTTTTCAGCATTAAAATCAACGACATTGTGAAATCGGTAAGCCAGGGCTCTGAGTCCTCTCTGTTCGTTGACGACTTTGCGCTGTACGCAGTTGGAGCTTCTTACCCCAGCGTACAGCGTCGACTCCAACTTTGTGTCAACAAGATCCAGTAGTGGGCCGAGGAAAACGGGTTTACCTTCTCACGTACGAAAACTCAGTCAATCCATTTTCACAATTTTCGTCAATTTTTTGCTGATCCTGAAATTCGTCTGGACAAGTCCACCATTCCAGCTGTAAAAGAAGCCAAATTCCTTGGAGTTATTTTTGATCAAAAACTCAACTTTCTCAGCCACATTAAAAATCTCAAAACCTCTTGCCAGAAAGCTCTGAATATTCTGCGGGTCGTAGCACACACTGACTGGGGCGCTGATAAGAAAACTTTGCTGCATCTCTACAGAGCCCTGGTCCGCTCCAAACTGGACTATGGTTGTGCTGTGTACGGCTCTGCAAGACCCTCTTATCTGAAACTCTTGGACCCTATCCACCATCAAGGGCTTCGTCTCTGTCTTGGAGCATTCCGCACCACCCCTGTGTACAGCCTGTACGCAGAGGCAGGTGAACCCTCACTGTCCAACCGCAGGCTGAAAATGTCTCTAAATTACTACATCAGACTGTTCTCAGAACCACAGAATCCTGCCTATGACTGTGTCTTTGACCCCCAGTTTCAAAACAAATTCGAAAACAACCCTAACTGTATTCCGCCGTTTGGTGTTCGTATGCAGCCTCACGCGCGGAATGCAGGTCTAGACCTAGGAGTTGTGTCTGATTTTTCCAAGTTTCCGGATCAGCCTCCGTGGACCTTTTTCACAGCAGAGATTCGTTTTGATCTCGCAGCTTTTCGTAAAGAGTCCACCAGCTCTCAGGCATACAAGGCATTGTATGCTGACCTCTGTTCAAAATTTCCATCCTGTCAGAAAATTTTCACTGACGGTTCCAAGTCTGAGGATGGAGTGGCCTGTGCAGCCTATTGCCCTGGTGCTCCTTCTCAGATACTGTTAAAACATATACCTCCAGATGCCTCTGTCTATTCTGCTGAACTTACTGCTCTGGTTCTGGCATTGAAAATAATTTCACAATCTACCAAGAGGGACTTTCTGGTTCTGTCGGATTCGCTGTCAGCTTTGGAGGCCATAGCTGGCCGCAACCTTCAGCATCCAGAACTATTACATTTCTTTGAGCTCTTTAGCAAGTTGAAAGCGGATGGTTACAACATTATTCTGGCTTGGGTTCCTGGTCATGTTGGCATCGGAGGGAACGAAATGGTTGATCGTTTAGCCAAGAATGCCACAAGAGAGAAATTGTCCAATATTTATATCCCTTGCTCAGATCTGAAACCCAAAATTAATGATTATGTGAGAGACCTCTGGCAGGAGGATTGGAACACGCAGACGGATAACAAACTCTTTCAGATCCGTCCAAACCTTAATGAGTTCCTCCCATCTACGTCTGGTGGCCGTAAAGAAGAAACAGTTCTGTGCCGGCTGCACACCGGCCTTTCGTATTTTACCCATTCGTACCTTTTAAAGAATGAGGAAGCTCCGTGGTGCATTCCATGTCATGTGCCACTCACAATGAAACATATTCTTTTAGAGTGTTGGGACTTGCACGATGTGAGACACAAACATTTTACAGCAGAGTCCATGAAAATCCTGTTCAGGGATGTTCCGCCTGACGTGATCTTTGAGTTTTTGAGAGAGACATTAACATTTTTCATCTGATTTAAGATTTTACGGATGAAAGATTTTTAACGAAGTTTCTGGTGCGTTTCTAGACGATGTCATTTAAAGAGATGTGTGAAAGGGTTTTTTTTTTTTTTTTTTTTTTTTTTTTTTAATGACTTGTGAGTTGATTTTAACGTGGTGACAGCCCTGATGTGGCCCCTTGCGGTCGGCTGGGCTATAAGCAACATTATCTTATCTTATCTCAGAGAGAAATCTTTATACAATTTCACATCAGACAACTCTGAAGCCTGCAATCTCCCTTTTCAATCAATGAACTGAAAACAGCTTTACAAACCTGCACTGATTCTGCCCCTGGTCTGGATGATATTCATTATCAGGTTTTGAAACATTTTCCAGAAAGCTGTCTCCAGACTCTTCTTAAAGTATACAACCATATCTGGACCACAGGGTGCTTTCCGCCCTCCTGGCGGAAAGCCCTGATCATTCCAATTCCAAAGCCTGGAAAGGACCTTACCAACCCTTCCAACTATCGTCCAATAGCTCTGACTAGCTGCCTCTGTAAGTTGATGGAGAAGATGGTCAACTCCCGTCTGATGTGGAAGCTGGAAACCGATGGCCTTTTGGCCAGTCAACAGTGCGGTTTCCGGAAATACCACTCGACAGTCGACCATCTAATCCGTCTGGAAACCACCATCCGCAATGCCTTTGTCAATAAACAGCATGTGGTCGCTATCTTTTTCGACCTCGAAAAAGCGTATGACACCACATGGAAATCAGGAATTCTTCTGGACTTGCACAGACTTGGTTTCCGTGGTCACCTGCCTCTGTTCATACAGAACTTTTTGGCTGATCGACAGTTCCAGGTGCGTGTTGGCACCACACTCTCTGACATCCATGGGCAGGAGTTGGGTGTCCCTCAAGGGAGCATCCTTTCTCCTGCTCTTTTCAGCATTAAAATCAACGACATTGTGAAATCGGTAAGCCAGGGCTCTGAGTCCTCTCTGTTCGTTGACGACTTTGCGCTGTACGCAGTTGGAGCTTCTTACCCCAGCGTACAGCGTCGACTCCAACTTTGTGTCAACAAGATCCAGTAGTGGGCCGAGGAAAACGGGTTTACCTTCTCACGTACGAAAACTCAGTCAATCCATTTTCACAATTTTCGTCAATTTTTTGCTGATCCTGAAATTCGTCTGGACAAGTCCACCATTCCAGCTGTAAAAGAAGCCAAATTCCTTGGAGTTATTTTTGATCAAAAACTCAACTTTCTCAGCCACATTAAAAATCTCAAAACCTCTTGCCAGAAAGCTCTGAATATCTGCGGGTCGTAGCACACACTGACTGGGGCGCTGATAAGAAAACTTTGCTGCATCTCTACAGAGCCCTGGTCCGCTCCAAACTGGACTATGGTTGTGCTGTGTACGGCTCTGCAAGACCCTCTTATCTGAAACTCTTGGACCCTATCCACCATCAAGGGCTTCGTCTCTGTCTTGGAGCATTCCGCACCACCCCTGTGTACAGCCTGTACGCAGAGGCAGGTGAACCCTCACTGTCCAACCGCAGGCTGAAAATGTCTCTAAATTACTACATCAGACTGTTCTCAGAACCACAGAATCCTGCCTATGACTGTGTCTTTGACCCCCAGTTTCAAAACAAATTCGAAAACAACCCTAACTGTATTCCGCCGTTTGGTGTTCGTATGCAGCCTCACGCGCGGAATGCAGGTCTAGACCTAGGAGTTGTGTCTGATTTTTCCAAGTTTCCGGATCAGCCTCCGTGGACCTTTTTCACAGCAGAGATTCGTTTTGATCTCGCAGCTTTCGTAAAGAGTCCACCAGCTCTCAGGCATACAAGGCATTGTATGCTGACCTCTGTTCAAAATTTCCATCCTGTCAGAAAATTTTCACTGACGGTTCCAAGTCTGAGGATGGAGTGGCCTGTGCAGCCTATTGCCCTGGTGCTCCTTCTCAGATACTGTTAAAACATATACCTCCAGATGCCTCTGTCTATTCTGCTGAACTTACTGCTCTGGTTCTGGCATTGAAAATAATTTCACAATCTACCAAGAGGGACTTTCTGGTTCTGTCGGATTCGCTGTCAGCTTTGGAGGCCATAGCTGGCCGCAACCTTCAGCATCCAGAACTATTACATTTCTTTGAGCTCTTTAGCAAGTTGAAAGCGGATGGTTACAACATTATTCTGGCTTGGGTTCCTGGTCATGTTGGCATCGGAGGGAACGAAATGGTTGATCGTTTAGCCAAGAATGCCACAAGAGAGAAATTGTCCAATATTTATATCCCTTGCTCAGATCTGAAACCCAAAATTAATGATTATGTGAGAGACCTCTGGCAGGAGGATTGGAACACGCAGACGGATAACAAACTCTTTCAGATCCGTCCAAACCTTAATGAGTTCCTCCCATCTACGTCTGGTGGCCGTAAAGAAGAAACAGTTCTGTGCCGGCTGCACACCGGCCTTTCGTATTTTACCCATTCGTACCTTTTAAAGAATGAGGAAGCTCCGTGGTGCATTCCATGTCATGTGCCACTCACAATGAAACATATTCTTTTAGAGTGTTGGGACTTGCACGATGTGAGACACAAACATTTTACAGCAGAGTCCATGAAAATCCTGTTCAGGGATGTTCCGCCTGACGTGATCTTTGAGTTTTTGAGAGAGATTAACATTTTTCATCTGATTTAAGATTTTACGGATGAAAGATTTTTAACGAAGTTTCTGGTGCGTTTCTAGACGATGTCATTTAAAGAGATGTGTGAAAGGTTTTTTTTTTTTTTTTTTTTTTTTTTTTTTTTTTTTTTTTTTTGTGGGTTGATTTTAGCGTGGTGACAGCCCTGATGTGGCCCCTTGCGGTCGGCTGGGCTATAAGCAACATTATCTTATCTTATCTGTTAGGCCTACACCCCGGCCCAACAATGGCTGTTCGGCTCTGCAATGGACCCACGGGTATGAATATATTGAACAAGTGAACACTCACCGACTAACAACCGAATAAACACACTGACTGACCAGTGGCTACTCGCGTACAAAATAGGCATGTGAACGCACAAGCAATCGAGCAGCATTCAAGTAATTAACTGCCTAATTACTCGGCCAAGTAACCACGTAACCCTTCAGTCACTCACATAATGAAATAATCGAACAAACAGGTAAAACACTTGTTTGTAACAGGTAGCAACCCAGACACACAGAGGAATAATCAAACTACTTTCACTGGCTGTATCTTAATCATTTGCACAGGCCGCCGTGCAGTTTCATCACTGTGACTTAACCCTATCCGTCTTGCCAGCAAACAAGGGCGACGTTTACAAGCCAGTTTGTCTAGTGTTCGAACACAAGGAACCTGCAGGGCACGCGTTAAACTTTATCCACTAATCACAATAAAAGACAGCAACGTCTGTAATCTATGTTTTCTGGCATCGATTTGTTGATTACTCACAAGAAAATCTGTGACAATACAGAATAACTGTTTCTGATTTCATTCTTATTAAGCGCCAGCACCTGCTTAGTTACAAAGTTGCCTGAATAATTGACTGTGGAAATTTGGTATATCACATTTCCAGTTAATAAAAAAAATGGAGTTTGTACAGTAAAAATGTAATAACATAGAACTTTTAACTTCCATTTACTAAAGTTGTTTCACGAAGATAGTACTCTATCTGCCCTCACTGTAGGTAAAACATAGCCAAACCAACAGCAAAAACCATTAACATACCTTTACATTCACAAACACCTGAATGACAGAACCAGCCTTCACCACACTCTGTTCAGTGAAGAAATGATCTCAGAGCCAGAACACTGGGAGTATATAGGCCTTCCACCCCCTTTGTACAAGATCTTTCGAGAAAGTCTTTTGTGGCCTGAGTCATGATAGAATGACTACAAGTGTCTAAAGTGTTTAAACTCTGGCTCTGGCTGGGCTGCTCTTGACCAGACATTCTATCCCCCCGGGCCCGACAACCTGCGGGGCCAACCACCATGTAAGTGGCTGGGTCTGCAGACGTGCAGAGGAAACAGACCCTTCAGACTCTGAAAAAGAAAGTTCCTGATTTTTACCTTAGTCTCCTCTTCTTACCCATCCAATGCATCCATGGCTTTATGGTGTCAGGGCCAGCCTAGGCACACTTACTTCACCCCTTTTCCCAGAAATCAAAGGTTTTTAAACCTTCAGATCAGCTCCTAGTACCTGGTTCATATCACCACTTTATCTCCACCCCAGAGATCCAAAGTGGGCTGTTTATGCCAGTCTTGTACAAAGGCAGCTTTCTGGGAATGTTCCCCCGCTTTGTCAAGAGCCATCTTCAATCACTTTAGCTTGTCTTCCAGCCATTTTCCAAGGTGCTGACTTCCAGACACCTTCACATTCCTACATTCTTTAAATTCCTGGAGTTGCCTTACTCCCCCCTCCAAATATAGGCACAACAGCTTCCCTTCAAACCGTTACCATCATTTTCTCTCAGGATTTCAATTGTCAAAATTTCTCTCAATCTTTTCCGTTCAGCTACATTCATAGTAGCTTGGGTCATCTTAATCGCCACCGGGATTAACATCAATAACAAACCAAACAAAAATACAAACAGCAGGCCTTAAAAAAAAAAAAAAATTCTCACCCACATTTAAGAGTACAAAATCTTGGGTATTCTGCCTACAATCTACTGCTGTCACACCAACACGGAAAAAAAAAAAATCATACTAATTATCAACAGTCAGTGACCACAGTCCAACACATCTGGCAATGTCCTGGGCGGTGCGAAGTCTCCCTTCCCTCGACCTGTAAGGGATACACTTCCCACCACTCAACTACGAGTCCTTATCGTCCAATGAGGCACACATCCTTTCAACAGCGTGCCGGGCCCTGCGCGCCTAGCACCACAGCTGGCCACTCTCCGCGCTGTTGCCTGGGGCTCCTCCCTCAACAACAGTGGACCGCGCAGGCCCAGTGTCTAAACAATACAAAAGGATACCTGTGAGGAGTCCTTGTCGTCGTTGGGGCTCCCGCGTCCAGAGATCGGTATGTTCGATCCTGTCGGCGAGCCATTTTGTAAGGGAAGTGGTGGAGAGACTATAAGGAGGGTAGAAGGAGTAGGAGATGAGGAAGAGAGCGAGTTGACACATCAGCTTCCAACACCAACACCAGCTTGTTGGTTCTTTTCTCGCAAAAACCATCAACATACCTTTTCATTCACAAACACCTGAATGACAGAACCAGCGCCACAGCCTTCACCACACTCTGCTCAGTGAAGAAATGATCTCAGAGCCAGGACACTGGGAGTATATAGGCCTTCCACCCCCTTTGAACAAGATCTTTCGAGAAAGTCTTTTGTGGCCTGAGTCACAATAGAACGACTACAAGCATCTAAAGTGTTTAAATTCTGGCTCCGGCTGGGCTGCTCTTGACCAGACATTCTATCCCCCAGGGCCTGACAACCAACGGGGCCGACCACCATGTAAGTGGCTGGGTCTGCAGAAGTGCAGAGGAAACAGACCCTTCAGACTCTGTACCTAGGGCAAAATCCAGCATCCCACCTGTGAAGATGTTTACCTGTCTAAAATCTGAAGTCCACCTCAGCAAAGACAACACAAACCACGGCTCCACGGTCTCCTGGGGCTGTCCCCCTGGCCTATACTCGGACTCCCAGACCAAACCATCCAGACCAGCCATGGTCAAAGAAAGGCTCTCAAGAGCTCCTCAGCAAAGGCGACACCAATTACGATGTGGCTGAAGTCCAATGGCTGTCTCTTCAAAACGAGTCTGCCCAGACCAGCCATGGGCAAATTGTCTGCTGAGTGACCAGCCTCTTAACTGGCATTCCAAACTGCCAGCTACGTTACTCCTCACTGTGGTTCTATCCCATGTTTGAGGGGTTAACCACTACAACTGTGTTCTCAAAGGTTGGGCAGAATCGTACCCTTTACATATTGAAAGAGCAAACAGGGGGTGCAACAGCTGGACTGCAGGTGCTGAACATTGCACCTGGACAGAGGATTAAGTTGTGCGTAAACTCCTGGCACAAGAGAGCGACAAACTTGGTTTGATCAAGTTTCTGGTCCAAGAGTAGAGGGGCAGGAAGCACTGTGAAAGACTTGATCATCTTCAGAAAGTTGTCTTTGTCACTTGTGAGAAGTGCTTCCGTCTGTCAGCAGTCACATGTGAGGTGCCTGAGCTCCAGTGTGCCCAGGAAGAAGCCGGTGGCTGTCTTCTGCTTCATGTCTCTCATGCTGCTCAAGATGGCTATGAGGCTGTTGTGATCAGTTCCTGTGACACAGACGTTCTAGTCTTGAACATAGCCTTCTGCAGTGCTATCAAAACACTGCTGTTATCAGAAGAGTGGAAAGACACCCGTACACAACTGATAGACCTTGGGAAAATTGCATCTTCTCTTCAACCTGTTTGCACTGCCCTTCCTGGAATGCATGCGTACCATAGTTGTGATTCTGTCAGCTCTTTCGCTGGGAAAGGAAAACTGTCAGCGCTGAAGATTCTGAGGTCCAACCAGGACTTTCAGCAGGCATTTTCTGATCTTGGAAATGACTGGGACTTGTCACCTGAACTCTTCGAGAAATTGGAGAAATTCACTTGCCAGCTGTATGCCCCAAAACAACCGACTGCTGGAGTCAATGAGCTCAGGTATCAGCTGTTTTGTGCAAAGAATGGAGATATTGAATCTCACCAGCTGCCTCCCTGCCAGGACTGCCTGCTGAAGCATGCCCAGAGAGCGACTACCAAGCTGGATTGTGGAGACGGTGTCTGGCAACGATCCACAGGCTCCCGATCCTGTTCACAGTGGGTGGAGAATTGAAACTGAGGATGGCAAAGACATTCTTTCAGTGGATTGGATGAGCATCCAACCAGCACCAGATGCTGTGCTAGAACTGCTGGTTTGCACCTGCCCCAGAGAATGCACGGAGAAAAATGTGTTTGCTCTCTGAACAGCCTCCAATGCATGGACATGTGTAAAGTGAAAGACTGTGAAAAACCAGCCATGTAATAATAATAATAATAATGAATACTTATATAGCGCCTATTCTCAGCTAGAGACCAAGCTCTAAGCGCTTTACATTCCACACTCGTTTACACAACGGGCTGCCTACCTGGGTAGTGCCGACTGAAGAGCTGCCAGCTGGCGCTTCATTCAGTCGTTTCCCGTGTCATCCAGTCAATATCGTTCAATATCGTTCACTCAGTTTCTTTACTTCCTTCATTCTTTCCATTTCTTACGCAGGGTGCATGCTGTGTGTAACGTGTCATCCATACCAACGGCCAAACTGGCCTACTCTTCCGAAAGTTGGTGATGGGATTTTACGTGTGTGCAAGATATTATGCGTGCGTTCACACACGGAACCTCGGTTTATAGTCTCATTCGAAGGACTGTATGGGAAATGAAGACACTGTCGGCATGGCAGTGAACCTTGTTGGTGAAAGTGATGATCTGTGAACTGTTTGTACTGGAAAGAGAGTAGAAAGGTGGGGAAAGCATTTCTATGTTTTAATGGATGTGTGTTTGTTACGGAAAGAATCACTCGCTCAAGCTGAGCTCAATTTCAGTCAGAGGTATGAAATGGTGAGTCTGATACCTTATCATGAAGAGTGATTTGTGTGATTTTTAAATTAATTTTGTCCCTAGAAGCATCATGGTATCTACTGTACACGTAAGATTTCCTGCAACTTGACTGATTTAACTGCTTTGATACAAATGGATTAGTGCCCGCACACAGAAATTTGTGGGAATGACGATGGCCTTAAATAATGTGTTATAACACAGGGAAAGCTGTGCCCCCAAATTGTTATAGTACATTTCTGAAGTCTAGAGACATGGAACATCTCAAAAATATAAATGAGAATTTGCCCACCTTTATGATACCGATGACTCCCACTCTTAGAGTGTCTGGCTCATTGGCTAAGAAATGGGAGAGATCAACTCCAAAGTCCGCCTGTTCGCAGATGACACGATGTGCAGCCACACAATAAAGAAAGCATCCGACCAACAGACACTACAAAACGACCTTGACACTCTGACAAAGTTGGAAGAGCAGTGGTCCATGAGCTTCCATCCAGAAAAGTGCTCAACACTAAGTGCTACACGGCGACAGAACAAACACCAACCTGTGTACAAACTTCATGGACACACTCTGGAAGTTGTGACCTCAACCAAATACCTAGGGGTCACAATCCAAGACGACCAAAAATCCCATATTGAGACAATCACCGCAAAAGCCAGTAAAACCCTCGGCTTCCTTAGACGAAACCTCAAAATCGGAAACAAGAAGATGAAAGAAACTGCATACAAAACCCTTGTTCGACCGATTGTTGAGTACGCGTCATGCGTTTGGGACCCCCACACCAGCAACGAGATCCAGGAGATCGAAAAGATCCAGCGTAGAGCAGCCAGATGGGTCACACACAGCCACAGACCCACAACCAGTGTAGATGAAATCCTACGCTCTCTGAAGTGGCCTACATTAGAGAAACGAAAACAAAACGCTGGACTGGAAATGATGTACAAATTCCACCACAATCTTGTTGACATCAATTCCAAGTACCTGCCTAGGAAATCCCAGACCAGAAGAAGTTTAAGAAAAGAACAACAGCTGCAGCTACGACATCCCACAATGCAGGACAGACTACCATCAAATGTCATTCTTCCCAAGGACCATCCCACAGTGGAACACATTACCAGAGGTTGTGGTGACAGCGGAGACCCTGGACCGCTTCAGGTTCAGACTCGCCTCTCACCAATAAACACCAACGACAACATCCCAACCCCCTCCCCCCCCATCCCCCCTCCCTCGCCTCCCTGTACACCCCCCACCCCACCCCACCCCCTTTTCCCCCCCCCCCACTTCCTCCTCATCTCCACTCCCTCCTCCCCACCCACCCCTTAAGCTGAAATCAAAATTATGTCTGACAAACACAGCGCAAATCTTTGCAAACCCCCAAGTATACGACAGAGTCATCAGCATAATGATGTTGGTCGTGAACAGGAGAAGAGAAGAAGAAGAGAAGTTGGGATATGTCATTCCACCCGGGAAGTGTACCACCCTCCCAGTTTTCAATCCCAAGAGAAAGAAGCTGCTGCTGACACCATCGTACCAGCTGCACAACCAGACTCTCGCCAGTGTCACCTCGGCGAAGTATTTGGGGTCACGATCTCGCAAGACCCAGATTGGGACTCCATGTTCATAATATCATGAACAAAGCCATTCTGTGGGAATGACGGTGACCTTAAAAGCCATTCTGTGGGAATGACGGTGACCTTAAATAACGTGTGACAACACAGGGAAAGCTGTGCCCCCCAAATTGTTATCATACATTTCTGAAGTCTAGCGTTTCCAACATGTTACACCACCTCGGATGGACATCCCTACAAAGGTGACGTAAGATCGCAATGCTCACCATGATGTACAAAATCATTAACAACATGGTCCAGGTGGATTTTGGCAAAATTCGTAAATCCCAGCAGCTAAAGTTAAGAGCACCTAAGGAGAGGGACAGAAGAGCACACTCAGGGCAGCTTGCTAGACTTCAGTGTCAACGGGACTACCGGAGTTTTTCGTTCCTCCCGCGAACCATCCCTGAGTAGAACGATTCACTGACGGAGGCTGTGGTTGGAGCCGCGTCTCTTGGCGTGTTCACGTCGGGAGCTCGTAAACTCCACCAGTAGTCACAAGCTTTTTTTTTTTTTTTTCCTGCGCTTACCCTCGTTACAAGTGTCAGAATAATCAGCCTGTTGATTGAGGATACTATACGGATGAAGATGAAGATGAAGACGCATGACAATCAGTTGTACTAGTGGAAAAACTGAACAAGCTCCTAGGAGCTTCAACACGCAAACCATCCAGTATCCAGAGACTGGACTTATGAAGAATCTGTTGATGAAACTTTACCTAGATTAATATGTTGTAAGACACTTCCATCTAGAGACAATATTCTGTCATAAGGACACAGATTTTGAAAGCTGTTTGTTTAATGTTCTGTCTTAAAGAAAGGGGGATATATGTACTTGGTACATCCCCATTTGGTTTGATCCGAAAATGGGGGCTAGCGAGATAGAACTTTTTTTTTACTGGAATGGGTAATGGACTGTTTAGTAGTAGTAGTAGTAGGGACTGGCTCAAAAGCCTAGGCCTCGCGGCCTATGTACGTCCCCTCTTTGTCAAATACTTTTTGTTAAAAGTATAGGTGTTGAAACGCAATTGTCATTTTGTTACACAATGCCTAATATGGCATTTTAATCATCAAATTGGTTGAAAAGTTCCTTATACTTTGGAATTACATCCAAGAGATTCTTAAACTTGTTAGTGTCTTCTGCAAATTTTATGTTAGTAGGGAGTTCATTCCATAAAGGGGCTACTCTGTGTGAAAAGGACAATTTTCTTCTGTTAGTACGGCAGTGCTGAATAAATATCTTTCCTTCTGCATTTCTTGTGATGTTATGTTGTGAAAGAGAAAAGAGTGAGTCAACACAAACATTGTCAAATCCATTAAATATTTTATAAGTCTGTATAAGATCACCTCTTGTCCTTCTGCCTTTTAGTGAATATAGATTCAAATATTGTAATCTTTCTGCATAAGATTTATCTTTGCATTCTTTTAATAGCTTTGTAGCACGTCTTTGAACTCTTTCTATTTGTGATGACTGTCTTTTCAAGTATGGGCACCAAATCACATTAGCATATTCCAAATGAGGTCTCACAAAAGATTTATAAAGTTTTAGGAATACCTCCTTATCTAAGTAAGAGAAACTTCTCCTTATGACACCCAACATTTGATTGGCTTTATTAACTATTTTGCCAATATGTAGATCAAAAGACAACATGCTATCGAAAGTTACTCCCAAATCTTTTTCTTCTTTTAAGGTCTTTATCTTCTGTAAGCTGCCATTATGTCTCTATATAATAAGCATGTTCCTGGTTGTTCTTTCCAATATGTAGCACACCACATTTAGAGATATTGAAATACAGATTCCATACATCAGACCAATTTTGGAGTTTATATAGATCGTTTTGTAAATCTGAGAATTGTGAAGTTTTATCGTACAGTTTTGTATCATCAGCAAATATTTTACAGGTGCTTTTTAATGATAATGGCAAGTCGTTTATAAACACTGTGAATAATATTGGGCCCAAGATGCTACCCTGAGGTATACCACTTAGAACCTTGGCTTTATTAGATCTTTCACTACCTACTCTTACAAGCTGTACCCGATTTGTCAAAAATCCTTGTATCCATTTTAATAGTTTGCCAGATATACCATAAGCAGATAGTTTAACAAGTAGCCTTTCATGTGGCACAGTATCAAAAGCCTTCTTAAAATCTAAGTATATAACATCGACATTGTGACCATCATCCAATAATTTTGTCATACCTTCTACAACTACAAGCAACTGAGTAACACAAGAACGTTTTTTACGAAACCCATGCTGACATTTTGCATATAAATCATTATCTGTAAAATGAGCTACAATTGAATCTCTAATTATGCTTTCTGACACTTTACATATTACGCAAGTCAGGCTGACTGGTCTATAGTTACCTGGATCTGCTTTTGACCCCTTTTTAAACAAGGCTGTTACTTCAGCTGTCTTCCAGTCTTGGGGTAAGGTACCTGATTCTAATGTTTTGTTGAATAATGAACAGAGTGGGACAGATAATTCATTTCCTAATTCTTTTAAAACTTTTGAGGGGATTTGATCAGGTCCTTGTGCTTTATTTGGGTTTAAGTTGACCAATCTGTCTCTCACTGCTTTTGGGGTAACTCTTACCTCTGACAAGGATATCCCACTTGAATATGCACATTCATCCAAAAATGGTATATTTGTTAAATCTTCATGTGTAAAAACACTAACAAAGAAATCATTTAATGTGTCCGCTTTTTCTCTATCACTTACTGCCAAGGAACCATCTGGTTTATTTAGGGCACCAATACTTGTATTGACTTTTAATCTATTTTGAACATACTTCCAAAATAATTTAGGATTATCTTTACTATTTTTTGCAACCATTTTTTCATATTCCCTTTTAGTTACTTTCAATAACTTGCAACATTTATTCCTTTGCCGTATGTACTTCATGTAATTTATTCCTGATTTAGTACTTAGGTATTTTAAAAATAATTTATACTTCTTTTTAATACTTCTCATAGCTTTTTTATTCATCCAGACTGGAGTGAATTTCCTCTTTGCATTTTTCTTTATTTTGGGAATACACTTACCCATTCCCTCATGTATAGTATTCTTGATATACCTCCAGGTTTCTTCTATATCCATGTCTGATATCCCTTTCCAATCATGATCAGCCATAATATTTCTAAATTTTTGATAGTCCCCCTGGTTCAATTTATACGTAAATTCTTCTTGATCTGTATCATTAAGCTTTTCCAAATTCAATTGAAATGATAAAACATCATGGTCACTTTTACCCAACGGATCAAGATGAACAACTTCTGAAATAAAACTATTATCATTTACCAATATCCAGTCATCAAGGGTTGGGTTCTGCCCTGGTCTTCTTCTTGTTGGTTTGGTCACTTTTTGGATTAAAAATGCATCATGCACCTGTCTTATGATCTCATTTCCCTTAGCCCCTGACCATCTCCCATCCCAATAAACATTCGGATAATTAAAATCCCCCATTATGCATATTTTGTCATATTTTAACATTCTATCAGATTTTAGTATTTCAAATAGTTTATTATTATTTTCTTCTGTACTACTATTGGGGTTTCTATACACACAACCAATCAACACTTTACCATTACACTCACTATCAAAAGTACACCAAACACTTTCTTGATACTCGTATTCATCAAAATCATTACACTCTAGCATTTAAATAACTACCCATATATAAAGCTACCCCGCGTTGGTGGTTTCTATTAATGAACATATCATAATCAGGAATGCAAAACTCTTTCTCACAGAAATTTTGTAAATTCTCTGGTATCAATTCGGTCACTGCCATTACACATGGATGTATATCATCTATCCTGGAAAGCAACTCTTCTCTTTTGTTCAAAAACCCATCAACGTTAGAATATAGTACATGGAAAAAATCTGAGCTTTTGTTATTTACACTATGTACACATTCTCTTTTGAGTCAATTTCTAGAAGAAACTGTTCCTTGGGTGTCCTCAGACCCTCCGCCAGAGTGAGGTTGGGTTTTTGGACCCTGTCTGAGTTCCACTATCTTCCAGTTTCTTATGGCCAAGTTTTGTTCTCCTGCCTGAGCTCTCCGTCGCAACTCCTCTCTCAGTACTTTGTGTTTGTCACGTTGGTTCTTTGTGAGGTCATGATGTATGTAAACCTTTGTGTCCCCTGGAGCTTTGTTTCTGTTCAGTTCAGGCGCTTTTCTCATTATTTCCCTCTTCATCTCTTCCCCTTTCACTGTCACCCTAAGCATTCTTGGTCTATGTCCACCCTCTCTTCCCAACCTTATGGGTTCTCTCAGCTCATCTTCTTCCAGATCCACAAGTTTTGCTTATAAGCGATTTGGCTGCCTTCAGGTCATCTTTCCTTTTCTCCTCAATGTCCGTTTTCACACTCACTTTCAGGTTGACAATCACCAAGTTGATCTTCCTTTTCTCAATCTCCATTTTTTCTTCCACTATCTCTTCCAGTTTTCTGTCTACCACCTCTTCAATCTTCTCTTCCAGTTTGTCTCCCATGCTTTGCTCGTCTTCTCCATCCTGACACTAAGAGAGTGTACCAGTGGGATAAGGTCTAAGAGTTTGTCCAACCTGGCATCTTGTTTAGACTGAATTTCCTTTTGCTCTTCCATGCAGGGTTGGCAGACCCATTGCAAGTTATGCTGCAAAGGGTCAGAGAGAGTGTCGAAGGTATCTTGGGACATTCCGGTGCATCTCAAATGACTCCAGTTTTTGCAAAAAAAGCATTCGATGCAGTCTTGCTCCTCCTCCACAGCGCTCTCACAATATGCGCACTGCCACACAGACATGGATTTGTTCTGTTTACGGCCAGACCTTTGCTTCTCATATGCACTAGGAGTACCGAGACTCGACTTTCCCGAAGAAGCAATCGTGTTTCTTGAGCTGTTCAATTTCCTGTCACCGACAGTACTGCTAACCATCGTGTTTGCTGATTTTCATCATAAGTTTTCTTGGATATTCATTGTAATCTTGTATGCACCCTTCATAGTAAAAATATTCATTTTGCACTTGGATTGTGAACTTGTATAACATTTCAACAAACGGAGAGGTGAGTTTTTGCATTTTGGTTCTCAGTGTTACTTTCGTTTTTGAGTTTTTTCCGATTTGGATAAAGATAGTCAAGACAAACATGCGAAGAGGTGGAGGGTCGAAACACAGTCAAAGTCAGAGAAAACCAAGTCGGTCTGACTCAGACAAAAGAGAAGGTACAATGTCATCAGCTGATGCTGGTGCTATAAAGTTCTTTATGTGCATGAAATGTGAAGGTACAGTGGGGGAGGATCAAGATGGCATTGCTTGCCATGATTGCAATCGTTGGGCACATAAAGGATGCACTGCACTCACTGAAAGAGAGTTCAGCTTTTTGTGTGAAGGCAATTCTCGAATTCAGTGGGTGTGCGATGGATGCCTCGAAGGAGAAAGGGAAAAAAAGGGCCCTGTTGAAAAAAAATTGGATTTATTGCTAAGCCTTTTCCAGTCCTTTGAGAAAAGGATTGGTGCAATTGAAAAAGCAGGGACGACAGAGATGCTTGAAAAAAAAAATAGAAGAGGTGGTGGAAAAGAAACTGGTTGAGAGGTTTGAAGAGAAAGACGAGAAAGAAAAAAGAGAGTCAAACCTTATAATTTTTAATTTACCAGAGAGTGATAAAACAAATAAAAATGACAAAATGGCAGACGATGTGAGCAAATTGAATAAAATAGTGGACCAGATTTGCCCAGAGCTGAAGGGTGAGAAAGATAAGTTCATAGACCCTGTCAGACTTGGGCCGGTAGGAGGAAGCAGGCCGCGCCTCCTGAGAGTGAAGGTATACAAAAAAGAAATAAAACAAGAAATTCTGAAGAACGCTTACAAAATCAATAAAGGGAAGACTGAACAAAAGGATAAAATGTACATAAATCCTGATTACACACCAAGAGAGAGAGAGACCACATGAAACAGTTAAGACAGGAGATGAAACAGAGAGTTGAAAAAGGGGAAACAAATTTACAGATCAGAAATGGGAAAATTGTGAAAAGATCACCCAGACCTGGTCAGGGTGAGTCCCGGGAATTGAGACAAGAAGGAATCCTACAGGAAAAATGTAAATATTGTAAAGAATAAATTTACAGTTGTTTCAAATCATAATTTTCCAATACAAGTTTTATATACTAACATTGATGGATTCTTAAATAAAAAAGGTGAGTTTCTCGGTTTGATTGATGAAAAGAATCCTGATATTATATCCATTACTGAGGCTATTCCCAAAAACTTGAAAGATTTCAACATTTCAGAATTTGCTATACCTAGTTATGATTTGTTTATAAGTAATAATTCTAAAAGAGGTGCCTTTTTATATGTTAAGAGATATTTATGTGCTCACGAATGTAAGGAACTAAATGATGTGGATTTTGAAGAAAGTGTCTGGATTCAATTTAAAAGTAAAGAAAACTTGACTGTTTTATTTGGAAACATGTACAAAAATCCTGCTTCATCACAAGAAAATGATGAAAAACTATTTAAACTTCTGAAAATGGAAACAATACAGTCTTATGATGTTGTGTGTATTACGGGTGATTTTAATTATCCTGATATTGATTGGAAAGGTACATGGTCAAATGAGAGAGATGAACACTTTATAGGGTGTCTAAGGGATGTATATCTTACTCAAGTGGTAAAAAATCCGACAAGGAAAAGACTAAATCAGAAAGAGAATATATTAGACTTAGTTTTGGTTAAAGACGAAAGAGTGATTTCAGATATTGAACATAGTGCCCCAGTTGCAAAAAGTGATCACGTGGTTTTATCATTTTTTCTTTACATAGAGGGAAAAAAAGAATCCAAAAAGGGTGAATATAGATATGATTTCAATAAGGGTGACTATGAAAATTTAAGAAAAGATTTGGGTATGATAAATTGGTGTGAAAGTACCCTCTTGGATGTGGATGAGAGTTGGAAAATGATCAAGAATACTATTCATAAGTGTATTGATAAACATATTCCCAAAAAAGAGTGTTCAACACATATATCGAAAAAACCAATATGGTTGGATAAAAAAGCTTGGAGGAAAGTTACAAAAAAACAAAATGCATATAAAAGATTTATGTGCACTAAACAAGGTAGTGAGTATATGAAGTATATAAGGAAGAGGAATAAATGTGAAAAAATAAAAAGAAAAGAAAGGATCGAATTCGAAAAAAAAGTTGCGTTAAATTGTAAAGCTCATCCCAAAAAGTTTTGGAAGTATGTACAATCACAGACCAAGACAAACATTGGCATTAGTCCACTGAATACAAAAAATGGTGGTTTAGCAGTGTCAGATGAAGATAAGGCAAATACTTTAAATGACTTCTTTTCTAGTGTGTTCACAAAAGAAGATAATAGTAATGTTCCGATCTTGGAAGTTGGTTCAAGGTCCAGTGGAGTCACCGTAACTGATATGTGTATTACACCTAGTGCAGTTAGAGAGAGGCTTAAAAATATAAACCCAAATAAATCTTGTGGACCTGATATGATTCCTGCAAGAGTTCTTAAGGAGTCATATAATGAGCTAGCTTTACCTTTCAGTATTTTGTTCAACAAGTCAATTGAATCAGGTGTAGTACCAATGGACTGGAAGTCTGCAAATGTAACAGCTTTATTTAAAAAAGGTACTAGGACAGATCCTGGAAATTATAGGCCTGTTAGTCTTACATCAATTGTATGTAAGATTATGGAATCAATTATACGTGATGTGATCGTAGATCATATGACCTTGAATAATTTATATACAGAATGCCAGCATGGTTTCCATAAACATCGATCTTGTGTAACACAACTTTTGCTTGTCATGGAGGATTTAACAAAACTTTTAGATAATGGCAACAATGTAGATATACTTTATTTAGACTTTAAAAAGGCTTTTGATTCTGTTCCCCATGAGAGGCTTTTAGTGAAATTATCATCATATGGAATTACAGGTAGAGTGCATTCATGGATAAGGGATTTTTTTAACTAAAAGACAGCAAAGAGTCAGAGTAGGAAGTTCATATTCAGATTTTACAGAAGTTTTAAGTGGTATACCACAAGGGAGTATTTTGGGTCCCGTATTATTTACAATATTTATAAATGATTTGCCAAACTCGGTGGAAAGTATTTGCAAAATATTCGCCGACGATACAAAAATTTATAATACAACTTATAATCATAATACATTACAAAATGATATTGATAATTTGTCCAAATGGTCTACCACATGGAATTTGCATTTTAATGCGGACAAGTGCAACGTGTTACATGTTGGACGTATGAACCCAAGATACCAATATACAATGCTAAACAGTAATACTGGTGAGCGTGCAGATATTTCGACATGTGATTATGAAAAAGATCTTGGTGTCACTTTTGATTCTGGCCTGGTATTCGATAAGCATATTCAAAACTCTATAAATAAAGCTAATAAAATGATTGGTATAATTAAACGTACTTTTGTTCACATAGATGAAGATATTTTTACAAAACTATACAAGGCTTTCGTTAGACCACATTTGGAATATGGCAATACAATTTGGTATCCTCGATTAAAGAGGCAGTCTGCTGCTCTGGAAAGAGTACAAAGAAGAGCAACAAAGCTTGTAAAGAATGTACAAAATCTTCCCTACGAAGGTAGGTTAAAAGCTCTTGGACTGCCTACTCTAAAAACGAGACGAGTGAGGGGCGATTTGATCCAAGTCTATGAAATATTTAATTGTGTTGACAATATTCCTATTTCAAAATTTTTTACTGCATCAAGAGTTGATATTACCAGAAATAGTGTGGATAAAATTTATCATGAATATTGTCGCACTAACATAAGGAAATTTTCTTTTAGTAACAGAGTAACAAATCTTTGGAATAAATTAACCCGTAACATTAAACGTGCACAAAATACTAACTTTTTCAAAAGCTCTGTCGATGATAGTGTATTATTGAAGACCATTTATTTTGACTATGATAAATAAAGACTTGAGCGAGTTAAAGACCTGACCGTATAAAGACCAGATAACATACAGAAGGGACATGTAAAGCCAGTTCTGGCTATAATTGCTAAAGGCAATTGTCCCTATAAACCTAAACCTAAACCTAGTACTACCATTCTTTTTCACAGCTTTCCTTTTCTCCGCCATGTTCAAAACATCAATCATTCAATGCATCAGTGAAAAGAAATGAACGTGAACTTACCTTTCCTCAAACACTTGAAGGTAACAAGGATTTAAGACAAGATTAAGAAAAATGAAAAGTGCTCAGAACTCATGCACGAAAACGAAACTAGTGAATGAACTTCGAAGATGAAAGATGAGTCAACTTGATGAATCAAAATTTCAAGAATTTCCTGTCTTCCTATAGAAAAAAATAGGCACAAAGCAGTGACAATTTTTGTTGTACACCAATATGTGTTTAATTCTGACTCCAAATCACAAAACGATCAAAGACCAGCTATAAATTTTCCTAATATTTTCTTTAGAATTTCAGCGCTCAACAAAGAAGCCGGCCATCGTGACGCATGCGCAACAACCATTTGATCAGCTGTTTATCATGATTTGCCAGTACTTAGGCTACCCAGAATAGTACTAGACAAATTCCGCACTTAGTGTTAAGAAAACTTATTAGGATGGTGCCTAATGAACGTTAATGCGAGATGAAAGCGACTGTTTTCCAATGATGTACCCCCAGGCCCCAAAGTATCATAGTATCCCTCCGCGTACTGTCCTCTGATTGGTGAGGATTCTTCCTCAAAATTTGAAGTTTTTAATCATCATGGGTAATTGCCGCCTAAAAAAAAAAAAAAAAAAGGAAAGAAAAAAAAGAGGGGGTGGGGATAAAAACGAGAGAGAGAGAGAGAGAGAGCGCAACTACCCAGAGAAGAATAAGCCTACCTCACGAAATGACAATTGTAACAATTCGTTTGCATCTGATGGTTACGGAAGTCCACGTGACCAATGTCTAAAAAAAAAAGGTCGCCAGGAAGCACAAAAACAGTGTTCCCAAATGGTTAGGATTTCACAAGCACCGGTCAGTGTGCGGATCACCTGATCCACGGCAACTTGGTGATTGTGGAGACCACTGAAAAGAAAAGAAAAACTACAGGTAAGGTCGCACGCTCTTTCTACAAGACAACTAGTCTAACTTCTAATTCACTATTTTTTTTTTAAACTTTTTTTTTTTTAGGGTTGGTATTAAACGTTGGCAACAGTATTAGTTTTTTATGTGTTGAGTTGTTGTTTTCTTACAAATATGCGGTATTGCCTGATTTTCATGATTCTCGGCCGGCGACCGGCTGTAGGCTACTGGGCAGGATGTCTTTACTTTCCTATTTTGATTGTGGAACTTTTTCCGGCTAGTCATGAGCATTCGGAGACCACGACTACATTTGAGATAGGTAAAGCGAAAATTATTTCCATATATTGGTGCGGTGACTTACATTTTAAACGGAAAAACGAATTTCGCGGGAGCTCTGCTCAAACCCACGTGTTCAGAAACCGCGCGCCACACAAAAGACGTCACGACAGCGATTTTCCTGCAGATCTCTAGAAATGGCGTGTTTCTTTTCTTTTCTTTTTAATAGAAGGGTGAATTTAATAAATCTGTAGGTAATTTTGTACAATGGATAATAGGGGATTAGAGAAGCAGTTAAATTAATGGTATCTTAAACGAGCAGCGTAAAGTAAGAATTGGCGATAATGGTGTTCAGAACTTCCCTCCCCGAAGTCGGCGTGGGTGCCGTCAGAGAAAGTGGGAAAGCCCTTTTAACTTTTCTCTGGTGCTGATCCCCACCGAATTCGGCGTGGGTGCCGTTCCGTTTTGATATTCGCTTTTCCCGTGTTTGTTCTGTGAGTCCCGTATTCATTTCTGCAGGGCGATTTGGTGTTGTAAGCAACCTTTGGAGTTTGGGGCATGTATTTACTGGTTACTGTTCACTGCCTCATTCAGGACTTCTTTTCATTCGCTTTTTCGATCTGGCATGAGTCGATTGGTTTGCTTCGGGGTACTGAAGATGCTTATTTTCGTTAAGTGCTTGGGAGAAGTGTCTGGTTTTGAATTTAGAGAAACAACAGCAGCAGCAGTATTCTTGAGCAGCGTTAGTTTGGATGGATCATGAACCAAGTTTTGATAAAAACGATTGTTGTCTATTCGCATGGTCAGTGCAATCATGCATTTTCTGGGTGCACATAAACTTTTTTTTTCAATAATAAGACCAATACAAATTTGTAAAGAATTAAATTTGCATTGAAGCCAAATATGGGGACTGTTCTTTGAAACTGTGGTGTATTTTGTTTCTAATAACTTGCACAGTTTTCGAGAGAGACGGTTTATTGCAAACACTTGGCAAATTCACAGTTCGCACATGTGACAGACGGTGGGTACACATGTAGCTTCACTGCGGTCACCTTACTGCATATATTGTCGTTCTGATTTTTGCATATCGCGCAGAAGGTATTGCTGTCAGTAAACACATAAAGGAAATTCTCGTAGCTCAGATAACAAAGACACAGATGATCACCAAACTTATGGAACGTTTTGGACCGACGAAAAGCAGCCGCTGCACCTGAGATGGGTACCCTTCAAAATTAAGCCAGAAGGGACAGTGAGTCCCAAGATTTTTTACTTTAACATGATTTTTCGTGATCTATACACTCTAAAGCACCAAAAGTAGATATGACAAACTTAGGGAGGGGGGGGGGGGGGGGGGGCATTTTTCCTGACCTAGTAATGTGCGAGTAATGTGCGTGCGCTGTCTCATCTTGCCTTGCGAGTAGTCGAGCAATTTTTGAAGGCATCACCGGAATAGCTCCAACAGTTTGTGCGTCAGTTTAGCAGCAACATTCTTTATAATCCATGTTATGTTGGTCAGTGGTCCCATGGTTCATTGACTGTAAATATTTCCTTTTTTTTCAACACTAGAAATAAAATGAAGACACTCAGTATAAAACTAACCGAGTTCTTTGCCAAGTATGCACATAGGCCTACTCTGCACTGTGGCCATGGAACAAAATGTAAGATGTCATTCATCTGAGAATCGATCATTGAGTGATGGTTCACTTCTTTTTGTGAATGACAATATATTGAAAACAAACTTTGAGCAATTTTTTTTTTTCTGGAAGTGGTTTTCTTGTGCCTAACAGCAGTATCTGTACTCCTACTTGATAATTTGTAAGTCTCCAGTTCTCTTTACAATGAAATATTAGAACACATAGTTTATAAGGTGAATTCACTTCAGATGCATTCGTTACAACAAGAATAGGTCATCCTAAACTTCAGTTTTTATGTCTTGTAATCAAATCATCTTGTTTTTTTCTGTTAGTGTAGTCTCTTACAAGGTAATAAAAATGCATATGTGAATGACGATCGTAAAGAGACCATAGACATTAATACAGTGCCCCAAATCCTGATCCTGATCCATTACACTGCTGTTTTGAATTATGGAGAAGTTTCCCCACTGTAGTTATTGACAGCAGTGGCCAACTTAAAATTTTTCCCCCCTCATTTTCTAAAGATGGACATATTCAGCAGACGTTCCTGGAAAGCATTGTTTGGTGCCCATTGGTGCATGCAAGATTTAGTTTTTCAGCCCCCACCCCCCCACCCCCCCCCCACGTACATTGCTAGATTGAATTTTGTGTGTGTGTTCATTTGTGTTTCATTTATCTAAGAGAAAAAAAAAAACCCAGAAAACTCCAGAATTTATCAGAATGAATGTTTTGGGGAAACTGTCAAGCAGCAGTATGTGGTATTTATCTGTATAAGTTCAAGTAAGAGTGATTAAAACTGTAGAAAAAATGGCGCATAATCAATTATTTTCCATTTGTGTCTTTGGTCACTGCTCCTCAGCTTCAGATTTTCATTAAATCTTAGGATCAGATGGTCTGCTGGTCCTTTGTCATATGCAAGACCTTCATACCTGACAAAAATTTCTCAGAATTATCCTCAAGACATAAACACTAACTAGTGCAAACTTGTAAGCTAGCTGTCAACTACAAGTATTCAGTATGTGCTGTTTAAAAAGTTCTGTTTTCACCAATCATGTCACAGACCTGGTTAGTTTTCAGAAGAATGACCTAAGTCTTGTTCCAAACGATTTAGGGAATCCTGCTTTCAGTGGAAAATCCATAGATTTTCTCATGCGTGTGGAATCGGCCACACATGAAAATGATTTTGTAGAAGAGAAAAAAGTATTCAGAGAAAGCGTTAAAAAAAAAAATTTATCATGGTTCCAAATGATCATTTACGAATGATCATTTACGAATGATGAGCGAGTACACCATGTTATGGCATGGCCAAAATTGCTGCTTCCGCCATCCACCTTTCACCTTTTAAAAAGCATTTGGAAGATAAGCTCCTAATTCCTGCTATAAACGTTATGCAGTTTTTGCTGTGATACAGTTTCACACTTGATAAACTGATAAGCCAATGAACGACACTGCAGTGCATCATGTAATGATCAAACAGCAGAAACTGAAGATCAGCTTCAAATTGTTAACATGCTAAAAACTTTGATTCATATTTGTTTAATGAATAGCTACTTAAAATGGGGATACAAAATTAAAATTGCAAGAAGCAGGCATAAAAAAAAAAAATCAAGCTGTTGGATCCCCCATAATCAGTGTTTTGCATTGGTCAAGCTTTCAGTGGAGCAGTCCCAGTGTCTCGAAAGAGTGACATTTTGTCGTGGATATTATATTTTTTGACTTAGCTGAAACGATACAGCCAGGAAATTCTAAAAGCTCGAAATTGTGTCATCACTTGCAATGGATTTTTCACCTGGAAATGGTGTCATGTGACAAAGGCCAAAGACACTTTCTTGAAACAAACGTGCACAAAAACAAGAAACCCAACCCATCTCTACTCTTCCCAGCCCTGCCTACCCATAAACAAATCATTAAATACTTTCATCAATTATTCAAGCTTGCAGTCTGATATGCTTTTTCCCAGCTTGGTTTTTGGGTTGGTTTTTTTTTACCTTTCCGATGTAGACTTGAGGAAAATGTATCATGCGGTTTTAACTTCCTCAGGCCTCATGTCTGGCATGTAATGTGTACGTAGATGTAATTTCAATACTTTCGATTCTGTTCTGGTGTAATGAATGAACTTGCCCTTTCTCAGACATTATACTACAACTTACACTTCCAACATAGCATTTTAAAGGTTGGTTTTTTTTTTTTCCCAGTTTCAAGTCCACTTGTCTTGGAGACAGATTTTGAAGTACATGTCCAGTTCTTTTTGTCCTTTTGCACACACATGAACACGTGCACATACTGAGAGAGGTAGATTTTGAAGCACAGTTCCAATTGTTTCTCTCCTCTTACTTCTAACAGACACACATGCATGTGCACGCACATACACACAGCACACACCCATACACGCACATACAGGGTGAACTAAAAGCCTTGCAAACAAGTGCTTCTCCAAATCATGTACAACCACAGGCTCAGAAAGAAAAATGCAAATGAGTTGCCAGTTACAACAAGGGATGAGAAGCTGTTTAGAAAAAGCTGTCTCATTGGGTACAAGCTTTGACAGAGGCCCAAACATCCTACTCCAATGAAATACTTTAGTGTAAAAGTTCTTTGGCTTTATGAAACATGGGCCATAGGTAAATGGCAGAACACTTTAATTATGAAAAAAAAGCTAATTGGAATATTTTTGCTGCAATTATTTCAAAGGAATTCCAGGAAACTGACTTTTTCAAAGTCAAGATTCATGGGAATCTCTAACCACACTTTAAGTCTGCAAAAATGTGCATTTCAATGTCTTCCAATAAACTCCTGCCCAGAACACCTTGGTTTAATTCTAACTGCCAACAACTCACCAGAGAAAGCAGATGAGCTCAACATTGGGTGTTTCAAAGACCTTCAATTCCCAACAGTTCAGCCCATCAAGAACTCTGAGCCAAAACAAGACACACTGTTAAGTTAAGTAAACATCAGCCGTGGAGAGACTTCTGCTCGAAGCTGACACCTAAAACATCAAAGAAAAAGGTTTGGAAAATAATCGGGGCAATCAAAGGGAAGAACACCTATCTATCGATTCATTACCTGAAACATGCTGATGCTCTGATAACTGACAAACAAGCTGTTGTCAATCTGCTGGCTCCACCATTCAACAGAATTCATCATGCTCAAGCAGACCTGCAGTTTTTGTTGTTGGTTTGAGAAAAGAATACATAGAACTTCACTTTAAACAACTCTAATGTGTACAACCTACCATTTTCAATTGGTGAACTGAAATCAGGTCTGCAAACCTACAACAATTCTGCTCCTGGTGTGGGTAATATTCATTATCAGCTTTTGAAACATTCTCCCAGAGAGCTGTCTCGAGACCCTTCTCAAAGTCTACAACCATATCTGGATCACAGGGTGCTTTCCGACCCTGCTCCCCCCCACCCCCCACCCCCCCTCCCGCCTCCTGGCGGAAAGCCCTGATCATTCCTATTCCTGAGCCTGGAAAAGACCTTGCCAACCCTTCAGTAGGTTCAAGTGATCGTCCAGTAGCTCTAAATCAGCTGCCTCTGCAAGCTAATGGAAAAGATGGTCAACTCCTCTCTGATGTGGAAGCTGGAATCCTACGGCCTTTGGGCCAGTGAACAGTGTGGGTTCCAGAAGTACCACTGTACTGTTGACCATTTGCTCCATCTTGAAACCGTCCACAGCACATTCATTAATAAACGTGATTGCAATCTTTTTTTGATCTGGAGAAAGCCTGTGGGTATGATACTTCTTGGATATATACAGTGCTTATGGATCTTCATAAACTTGGTTTTTGTGGTCATCTGCCTGTTTTTATTAAAAACTTTCTCGCTGATCAGCGGTTCCAAGTCCGTATCAGCACCATGCTGTCTGATATCCACAAGCAGGAGTTGGGTGAACCCCGAAGGAGCATTGTTTCTCCTGCTGTGTTCAGTATCAAATTTGATGAGATTGTCATTTCTGTAAGCTAGGGTTTCGAGTCCTCTGTGTTTGTTGATGACTTCGCACTCTGTGCAGTTTGAGCCTCATATACTAGAGTACAGCATCGACTCCAACTTTGTGTGGATATGAGCTGACAGTGGGCTGAGGAAAACGGGTTTGCCTTTTCGAGCACCAAGACACAGTTTATCCGTGGTGCACATGGATTGGGGTGCTGAGCAGAAAACTCTTCTCCATCTTTACAGGGCTCAGATCCATCCAAACAGCACTGTGGGTGTTGTAGTCTACGGTTTGGCCAGACCTTACCTGAAAACTCTAGATCCCATCCATCATCAAGGGGTTTTGATCTGTCTGTGTGCATTAAGCACTACCCGTGTTTATAGCCTGTATGCTGAGGTGGGAGAACCATCCCTCTCAAACCCTCAGCTGAAACTTACCTTGAACAATTCTTTGAGTCTCTCTTCTGAATCCACAAACCTTGCTTATGACTGTTTTCAACACCATGTTGCAGAAGAAATTTCATTCCATCCTTTGGAATTCGTATTCTACCCCATTTGAACAAAGAGACAGACATTGGAGTTGTATGTGATTTGTCCATTTCCTGATGACCCACCATGGACTTTCTTCATTACAGAGATCCAGTTTGATTTAGCCTCAAATCTTAAGGATACCACTTGCTTCTTGACGTACAAGTCCTTTTTTGCCAAACTGTCTTTGAAGTTTCCTTCCTTCAGAAGAATTTTCACTGCAGCTGAGCTGTAAATCTGAGGAGGGGATTGTCTCTTCTGCATTTTGTGTGAAGGGTCCTTCGCAGAGGTGGTCTAAACACATTCCCATTGACACCTCTATCGACACTGCTGAGTTGACAGCCTTGGTCCTGGCTCTTGAAATGGTCTCTAAATCCAAACAGATTTCCTCATTTTGTTGGACTCGCTTACTGCTTTACAGGCCATTACCAGCCCTATCCTCAAGCACCCTCAGCTGCTGAAGTTATTTGAACTTTACACCTCTCTGAAATCAGATGGATACAACATAGTTTTTGCTTGGGTTCCCAGCCATGTGGGCATTCAAGGCAACAAGTTGGTTGATCAACTTGCCAAGAGTGCCATAAAGAAAGAGTTAGGCAGATTGTCTATCCCTCACACTGAAACTCAAGGCCCAGGCTTGCATCACAAGACCTGTAGCAAGAGGAATGGAACTGGCCAACAGATAGCAAACTGTTGCAAATCCGTCCAAACCCGAGTTTTAATTAGGTTCCAGGGGCAGCCATTAAGAAGAAACTGTCTGGTGCTGTTTACCCCCATGATTATCTTTTAAAAAGTGGAAAGCTGCGTGGTGCATTCCATGTCATGTACCACTCACAGTGATATATGTTCTTTTTGAGTATTGGGATTTGAATGAAGTGAGACATAAACAGTTTACAGCAGACTCCATGAACACCTTGTTCAGAGATATCCCACTTGGTGTGCTCTTTCAATTTCTGAAGGAGACCAACATTTTTCATATAGGGAAGTTCGATGTGTAACGAAATTTCCAGTGTGTTTTTAGACATATTTTAAAGGGTTGTGTGAATGAGGGTGTTTTTTTTTTTTTCATGACTTGTGAGTTGACTTAACGCAATGATAGCCCTTTTATGGCCCTTTGCGGTCAGCTTGACCATAAGCAATTTTCTGTCACTTTATGAAATTTTATAGGCCATAGAGCTCTTTTGTGTCATCTGCTTTGGAGGGTGCTTGACAGGCAAAGTCTGGGGATGAGAGACAGAATGAATGAATATTGATGAAAGAACACATGAACATATGACATGTGAAGGTTGAAATTCCTGCAGGTTAAAAAACAAATGTAGGGTGTATTTTCAAGTAATAAAGTATGAAATATGCTGAGTATTTGGATCAAGACCCCAGGGTTGGAACAGTCTTATCACTATCACTGCGCTATCATTTTAGTGGTTTTAGATTTTATGTGGTGAGATATATTATACCTGTTATAATCAAATTGAGTTTGCATTATTTTGAAGAAATTGTGATGACTTGATAAAAACTTTGGTCCCATATCTTCTGGACCAAGGCCCATTGAAAAAGAAATTCATAGATCTCTGGTTTTTGATAAGTGTAGGTCTGGTCGCAGATCGAATTGTCATTCTCATGCTGGGCTTGCCAGTAATGTATTTGACAGTCTACACACAAGGCAATCAAACAAGATTGACCAGTGTTGGGAAAGTATGTGTGTGCATATTTTAATTACGTTCAGGACTTTTGCTTTTCAAATTACCCATTGTCAGATTCTTTTCGTAATTCTAATGAGCTAGTCTATTGTCTTTGAACATGTTTCTATGAAAGTCATATGTTGTGTGTGTGAGTGTATCTGAAGACTGTATTCACTAATTCAGGCAAGTTGAGGTAGATGCAGGCAAACCACTGCCTGAAGAAAATACCCTGTGAGATATAATTGTGCTTTGATATAGACATTCTATACCTTGACATATATTACTAGTCTTTCAGTTCTCAAGCAGCACTAAGATTTAGCATGCACCCATGCATATTGTATAGAGTGAATAAAAACTCGGTTGGGAAGCATGTACAGTTTTCCTAAAAACATAGTTAATTAAGACAGACTTAGTTTGTGTAAGAATTCTTTATTCAGTTTACTTTCATTCAAAAGATAAAAGGAAAAAGATCCCAATTTTGTTTCTCATTTTTATCTGTATAAACTAATGGCCTTTTCCTAGTTGGCATGAATTATAGCCTTTACATTGGGAACCCCTAAACTGGTGAAATTGAGGAAGCAAAGGACTTGTACTTTATTTGCAACCTTTCCAAAAAATAGAATGTGAGAAAAAAATGACTTTGAGATGGCTGCCATGATGTAGCTCCTTATTCTCATGTTGGCTGTTAACATGAACTGATTGACCAGTCACAAATGAAATACATTAAAGAAGTGTCATCCCAGGGATCATATATGTGATGTTTCCAGGTTCACATCACTGCACCTGCTTTCACAGTGCTCCATATCAGGACGTGGCATTTTCAAGTCTTTCAGGAAAGGAATACTCCAACATCATGTCATTCCCATCACATAGACGTGAGTAATCCAGAGTTCATTTTTTTGTTGTTGTTGTTGATTAAATTTTCGCTTTTCTTTAGCAGTATTTATTTGTAAAACTTACTCCAAATCTAAGGTCAAATACGAAAGGGGTTGGAAAGTAACAGTAGTCTTGCATGTAAGTTGTGTAAACGAGTGTGGATTGTAAAGTGCCTAGAGCTTGGTCTCAAGCCAATGATAGGCGCTATGTAAGTATTCATGATAATAATAATGATAGAAGTACAAAACCAACAGGTCAGTTTTCAACAAATGCCATGGCTGGAGAACTGTCCTCAGATCTGAGGATTTCCGAGGAAACAGCCTGACTTTAAGAAGCAGGAAAAACAAACAGAAGAAGAAAAAAATGCCTGCTGAAAAAAGAAAAATCACAAAATGCTATATTATGCCGAGACCATTATCATAACCAGTTCATCCATTTCAGGTTTCCATGATTCTACATATAAGGCAATGTCCGTGATAGCCGTCAGTGTGTCATGGTATGTTGTGGTGCTTCTGTATGCATTAATCAAATCAGTTAAGAAGCAAACAGATACGGGTGAATGCAATTCGTCCTGCCTTTTTTGTGCTTTTGCATCATGCATATGCTTCATCTTTTGGGGTGAAGAAGGATGTCTTTCTAGTCATGAATTGTAAATTGGGCAAGATTTTTTAGGAAGGAACCTGGTCCGCTCCAAACTGGACTATGGTTGTACTGTGTACGGCTCTGCAAGACCCTCTTATCTGAAACTTTTGGATCCTATTCACCATCAAGGGCTTCGTCTCTGTCTTGGAGCATTCCGCACCACCCCTGTGTACAGCCTGTACGCAGAGGCAGGTGAACCCTCACTGTCCAACCGCAGGCTGAAAATGTCTCTAAATTACTATATCAGACTGTTCTCAGAACCGCAGAATCCTGCCTATGACTGTGTCTTTGACCCCCAGTTTCAAAGCAAATTCGAAACGACCCTAACTGTATTCCGCCGTTTGGTCTTTGTATGCAGCCTCACGCGCGGAATGCAGGTTTAGACCTAGGAGTTGTGTCGGATTTTTCGAAGTTTCCAGATCAGCCTCCGTGGACCTTTTTCACACCAGAGATTCGTTTTGATCTTGCAGCCTTTCGTAAAGAGTCGACCAGCTCTCTCAGACTCTGGCATACAAGGCCTTGTATGCTGAACTCTGTTCAAAATTCCCATCTTATCAGAAAATTTTCACTGACGGTTCCAAGTCTGAGGATGGAGTGACCTGTGCAGCCTATTGCCCTGGTGCTCCTTCTCAGATACTGTTAAAGCATATACCTCCAGATGCTTCTGTCTATTCTGCTGAAATCACTGCTCTGGTTCTGGCGTTGAGGATAATCTCACAATCCACTAAGAGGGACTTTCTGGTTCTGTCAGACTTGCTGTCAGCTTTGGAGGCCATAGCTGGCCGCAACCTTCTGCATCCAGAACTTTTACATTTCTTTGAACTTTTTAGCAAGTTGAAAGTGGATGGTTACAACATTACTCTGGCTTGGGTTCCTGGTCATGTTGGCAACTGTGGGAACGAAATGGTTGATCGTTTAGCCAAGAATGCCACAAGAGAGAAATTGTCCAACATATATAATCCCCTGCTGAGATCTGAAACCCAAAATTAATGATTATGTGAAAGACCTCTGGCAGGAGGATTGGAATACCCAGACGGATAACAAACTCTTTCAGATCCATCCAAACCTTAAGGAGTTCCTCCCATCTACGTCTGGTGGTCGTAAAGAGGAAACGGTTCTGTGCCGGCTGCACACCGGCCATTCGTATTTTACTCATTCCTACCTTTTAAAGAGTGAAGAAGCTCCGTGGTGCATTCCATGTCATGTGCCACTCACAGTGAAACATATTCTTTTAGAGTGTTGGGACTTGCACGATGTGAGACACAAACATTTTACAGCGGAGTCCATGAAGATCCTGTTCAGGGATGTCCCGCCTGACGTGATCTTTGAGTTTTTGAGAGAGATTAACTTTTTTCATCTGATTTAGGATTTTACGGAAGGAAGATTTTTAACGAAGTTTCTGGTGCGTTTCTAGAAGTCATTTAAAGAGATGTGTGAAAGGTTGTTTTTTTTTTTTTGTTTTTTTAAAAAATGACTTGTGAGTTGATTTTAACGTGGTGACAGCCCTGATGTGGCCCCTTATGGTCGGCTGGGCTATAAGCAACATTATCTTATCTTATCTTGAGGAAGGAACAATTATCAATTATTGGAAACAGGGACGAGCTGAAAAAAAACTACAAAGAGTCAGCAGTTTTGATGGGCGATTTTCAATTTGTATTCGGAAAATAAACAAGCTGGGAATGGCACATTGTTACTTTGTTGCTTTGTTTAAAAGAGCTGAACTACACCATTTGTGGTTTTTACAGCACTCTTGGAACATATGCACTGCAAGAACATGTTGATGTTTCAAGAGCACTGGACTGCAGTCAGAGCGGATTTCCTGTGTTTGTTGATCTGATTTATGATCTACAATTGTTTTTTTCAGGAAGCTTGGGTTTTACTTTGACTCTGTGAGAAACTCTGATAAGTGAAAACTGTTGTGGTGGGCTGGGTTGTAGACAAGAAGAAATGAAATGCATAATAATTGTGTCCGCATGCGATTTCTTTCATTACCAAGTCTATGACTGACACAGATTTTTAAATGGCAAAAAAATTGGAAATGTATTAAATTCAAGTATGGATACCTCTTTTGGCTTCTTTGCATGCTGCATAGTAATTTGCCAGTCATGGAAGACTAAAAAAGAGTCTTCAGTACTGCTGAAATTCCATATCGACTGGAATATGGTCAAGCAATAAAATATTTCAACACTGGTGGAAAAGGTTCACATACAGGAAATTCTGTGATAGAAATCGAAGAAGACATCCCACATATCAAGTTTCACTGTTAAAATCCTGTCGGTGAAGGTGCTCACATTCATTATTTTTGTTAACACTTTACTAACATTGGAACTGGGATCTGCATAATCTTGAGTATATTATAAACTTAATTATTATCACTTTCTTTTCTCATCTGTTTATATCTTCCTCAGTGTATCTATGTGCGTGAGCCAGTCAGAGCACGTTCATGTGTGTGTGTGTGTGTGTGTAATTATTTTCTAGCAGTAATAAATTGTGACCACCTGAACATTTTTGTGACCCCCTGAAAATTTGAAACAAGTTTTTCTGATCGAGTCTGACCCCGTATTATTTTTTATTTTTTATTTTTTTATTTTTTAGGAAATAAGGATTACTGAGGATATAAAAGTAGAAATAAAAACAAAACAATATAGTGTTTGCTGGTCAGAGATGGTTTTAGGGTTGCCTTTGACAGTTTGAGTTTCATTTCTGTGGTAGGAGTTACCACAGTTTTGTTAGATTTTGTTTGAACTGCCAATTCAGTGAAATTGAGCCAATGTCTGTTTTGTTGTGCTATGTTTTTGTTTTGTTTGTTAAATTTAGTCCCCTTGGTGTAAGATAGTCTCGATGGTGTATGTATGTTGCCGTTTGGTTTTGATAGTTTCTCACCGTAGACCAGACCTGACAAACAAACAAACAAAAATCCCCATTTCTTTCCCACCCCCAAAAAAGGGAAGAAAAGGAAGTTTCTGGAAGTGTAAAGTGATGTGAATCACTGAATGTTGGTCATCATGTTTTAGCCTTCTCGCATATATATTACAGATGTCATGGCTTGAAAATTACATTACTTCAGTTGCTGACAGATGACAGTCCCCTCCCCAAGTTTAAACTTGCAGAGACAAATCGTGTTGGGGGTTGAAGTCAGGGTAAAAAGATAAAAAGATGGTGGGGAATGGGAGTGTGGATGGATATTGTAATTCATCAAGAGATGGAGTATTTGACACAGGTTACTACTTTCATACTATTTATATGATGTTAAAAAAAAAAGTATAGTTTGGCCAGGTATGCCATCTTCTTATGTGCATAATCCACTTGCACTGTTCATTTGATATTGTGCTTCTGTTATTCAGCATTATCCAATAAAAAGCTTGTTCAGCAGTTTTTGCATATTATTCATTACAATGAAAAGGCATCCTTTAGAAAAAAAAAAAGGAGAAAAAGAAAACCAGCAAAAAACAGAAAGTGGGTGGCTGGATACACTTGGAATCCTAAGGATCAGAGGACTAAGATTTATAAAAACGGTGTTCAATGGGAGCCTTGATGAAGAGCAGGGAAGTCTACAAAAGACACCAGTTAGTGGTATATATATATATATATATTTTTTCCCCCCCCATGCTGCAAGTACAGTGGGGAATTCTCCATTAGTAGATTTTAAATGCACAAGTCACAAGTATGAAAATTAGTTAATAGATACTATGTTGATGATGTTCATTTAATTGGGCATGCGTTTTATTTCTTTTGCAGTTAAATTGCAGGCTGAAGAACGAAAGGGCGTCAAACGCAAACGAGCTCAGCTAAATTTGGATTTGGATTACGATGAACCCATGCCTGATAAACAAATGGTTCTTCATATAACTGAAGGAAAGTTTGCGAGGTACCCAGAGGAAAGACGTGAAATGCCTCTCCTACGTTATGTTCAGTTGATGAACACCATCAGACTTTTGGAGAAGAAAAGAGTGCAAGACATTGATCTCGCTCCAGAAGTAGTTGTAAATGAGTTCGTAGAGTTTTCAGTGGCACGGTCCAGACAGGAGAAGTTGTCCAAACAGGGGAACTTGCCAAATATAAGTTCTTTTTTGTCTGCTAGTGATGTTAGCGATCATTTGAGCCGTATTGAATACTGCAGTTCAGACCCATTGCATAGTGATTCTTCAACAGAGACAGACAGTGGAATCGCATCTACATTTGGGAGACCGGACTCAATTGAGTGTTTGCCGGAGATGTTACCTTTTGAGGTAGAGCTGATGAGCTGTGGGAACAGCTCTTGCTTTGAAGATCCAGGCAATAGTCACATGACAGAGCTTTCATCACAAGGGCTGTTCACCTCTCAGGATGGCTCTTGTTTAGGAAATCAGGGTGGCAGTGATATGACAGAGCTGTTACCTGTAACGCAGCTTGCCCAGTCTCAGGACATTTCGCTCTCTGCTGTTCAAAGTAGCTCTTTTTCTCCCATGTATTCCTGTACACAACTGAATCCTGTAGCATCCACATCCACTTCAGTGGAAATGACTTTTGATGCTACAATGCCCGTTTCTTCACCAGTCTCTTCAGATGTATATCCCATTCCGTCATCGTCAATGTCGTATGTACAACTAAACCCTGAAGCATCAGCATCCTCTTCAGCAGAAATGGCTTTTGATACCTTATTCTTGCCGAGTATTCTACCAGATTATTACAATGAGCCAACTCCATTTAACGCTATGGATTACAACAGTTCATCTCCACCCGCCTCCACAAGTCATGACCTTACAGATTATTTCAGAAACCCGTCTGTAAACCTTGTAGCAGAAAATGAGAATAGTGAATCCTCACAGGGGCCAAATGACAGCGGCCTGAACCTCACTGAAGCAGATGCTAACTTATTTTTCAGTGATCCTGAGGATGTGAACAGCGTGGACTGGAATGAAATGGCTGATTAAGTACAAATTCAGAGCAAAGCCCACATGCCTTCTACCTCGCAAGGGCCACTTTTGAGCGTGGCATGTTCAATGTAAGTGTAAGGGTTGGGGGTTGAAACGAAGCACTGTTTTTGTTTGGTTGGTTGGTTGGATTTTCCCATTTCAATCCAACATTCTTTCAAAGACCAAGTTCTGGTTCCTAGCCGCAATTTCCTTTGCAGACTTTTGGGGTGAATCTTTGCGTTGAATACTGCCTGTTGCTCTTACACCTAAGATAAGCTCATGTCCCTTCAGCCCAGGTCATGATTCTCCAGAATACAGCTCACAACTTGTGCACATAATGAAATGGCTCTTCCACACAGTACACTCTACTTGTACTTCCATCAAGGATACAGTTCATGACTCTTCCATCCACATCCAAAACAGATCCAGATCTTGTGTCTTCCAGCTAGGAGACTGCTTCATACTCATTTTTCCAGGACCTTCCGTGCAGGAAATAACTTTGTCTCTCTTCAATCCTGTTTTTCTAGTCTTGCACCCCAGATTTACCTCTCCTTGTCATTGCCCCAAAGCTTATCTCTTGTTCTGTAGAAAGACATTTGAATTTGACAGTAACACCAGGCACAAATGAGATTAAGGTGCTGCAGATGTTTGATGAGTATTTACTGGCCAGGATCCTAGATGAGTGTTACATCATACATGGCATTGGTGAGTGTGGTAAATATTGATTGTAGATGCTGCTGGTGAATGAGTGCATGTGAATTTTTAAAGACACAAGAATAAAAATGAAAATACTAGCTTACAAAGTCATGCATTTACAAGTGGATGCAGACTGATGTTCGATAATTTATTGAACTTCATTGATCATAAATGGCAGCTACTGTGAAACCCCAAAATAGATCTACGTAATGACTGTTTGCAGTTGTGCTAGAATTGCAAGTGTTATCCTTTCACAGTTTTGTGTTTTCAAGAAGCCATAGAGTGATAGACGCCCAGCATCCTTGTCAGTGATAGTGCGTCCCAAGATGTGCATTGTGGCAGCAGGAAAACATGAGAACTAGTCTCGTCTCAAGTTTCTGCTCGCTGAAACTGACAAAGCTGCCTTGTTTCCATAATCATGTGTCAGGTCAGATAAGTTGCCGGACATGATCATGATCAGTTTTTATCATGATGAGGTTCACTCTTCTTTGTCATGGTACTGTTGGATGAGTTTGTGTAAACGTGAGCATGAATGTGCGTGTGTGTGTGCATTTGGGTATGTGTTTGAGTGTGTGCACGTATGGGTATTTTAGGGAGGAAGTTGGGGTTTTGATAGCTCCTGAAACCTCGGGGGGGGGGGGGGGGGGGGGGGGGGGGGGGAACAAACAAAAATCAACTTATCAGGGCTCTGTTGCGTGTCATTCAAAGCTCAGGAGGGGTTGCTTTTTGTGATTTATAGATTAACTGAATGGCTGCCCATGGTCAAAAGGTGTGGAAATGGTGCCGTTTGCCAAATTGTGTGAAAGAGATGTGCAGACAAGCAAGTCTGTGATAGGAGTATGCATAGTAATCCTTGGTGCTGATTATATCGATGTTTTAAAGCTGCTGCTTGCCTTTAACTAAATTAGCTAGAGTAACCTGAACATCATGTCATGCATTATCCAAAAGAGATGTGAAAAAAATTGATCTGATCATGTCTGGAATAAGGTAATTGAGGTCCAGCTGAATTTTACATGAGTTTGTTTTATATTTTAAAGTGATTGGATGGTAACCTATTTTCTATTAAATGTGTTTCAGTGTGGAGTTTAGTGTTTTAAAGAACAGTACAGTGCCGTTTTATCCCTGCTGCACCATATGTATGGCTTCTTAGATACCGTTCAGATATTCAGGTAAATTCATTAGGGCATTGTTATGTGATGATTGTTAGAGATCATTTTTACAATTCATGCATTCTAAGTACGCTTAAGTATTGATGTGTGTTGTTTATAGTTTTATGATTCTGTTTTTCAGGATTAGGGGAAAATGTTTTAATTGTATAATTCTACTCCATTATGTTTTCTTATTTTCATTTTGCTGTTTGAATAATTGAGTTATCATTTAACTATTCCCTACGCATCCCTGGAATATGGGCTCCAGAAAAAGCTCCACTCAAATGCCTTGCACGGGATAAGTGCATAGCTGGACATAAAACTTTTTTCTTTTTTTTTGATAACGTAAAAGTAATGTTTGGCATTAGAATGGAATTTTTCAGGTAACGTTCGGCGTTAGAATTGAATATATTGAATTTATCAGATAAAAAAAAGCCAGTGACCAAAGGTCAGAGGCCTAACAGAAAGGGGAAGCAAAAGCGAAATTGCTTCCCATACAGTGCACACACTGAAGCAGTGGTTGTGCAGCCTTGCACAGGGTTTTGGGTTCTTTCCTTCTTCCTCTTCTTTCTTCCTTCCATCCTTTCTTTCCTTCTTTTTCTCTGTCTGTTTTCTTTGTATAAGCAGCACATTATCAGAGTGAGTGTGCCAGTACACCACACATTAGAACATAAACAAACCCAGACACATTGTATCAAACGCCAAAACGCTAAAATCAGCAAAAATTTGTCCATTTGTAAGAGCACATACAGACTATGCATGGTGTGTAAGAGACTGGTTGTTAAAAAAAAAAAGAAAGAAAGAAAAAAGCAAGTTATGGAAATTATTTTTGTTTTTTTCCTGCTTTTTTTTTTTTTTTTTTTTTTTGGCAGATGAAGAGGACAATGTGAAGCACCAAAAAATGAAGAGGTGGATTTCGGCCTAAGGAAAAGAAGAAAAAAAAAAGTTATTGCCTTAGATGCTCCATTGATCCGACAACTGATGCCACAAAAAAAAAAAAAGAGAAAAAAAAAGGACTAATTCATGACCAACTTTGATAAGGAATCGACTGAGGAGGGGACAGTCCTGATATGGGCCCCTTCCCCGATGGTCAGCTGGGCTACGGACGCCATCCCTAATTGGATATTAGTAACCTGGAGCACAAGAGTATAGCCAGGTTTAATAAAGCTATTGGTCATTCTAATTTTCCCCAGCTTAAAATAACTCTGAAAACTAGATTGGCCTAGTTAACATCATAGTTTTATTACATATCATATTTTTTTGTTTATGCACTCTTGAATTTATAGGTCTGCTTAGGTCTGTCTGTGTATGACACTTACTTTTAATCAAAAATTCTCTAAATCTGCAAGATGCAAGCTTGTGTGGGTTTGTAACACATACCCGAAAAAAAAATTACCAAAGCAGAGACCAAACAGATTTTTAACAATATGCAAATGTCTGTTTAAAGCATGTAGGCTTTTTTGTTTTCTAAGTTGTTTACTTTGTTGCGAATTTTTTTTTGCACCCAAACATTATTATTGTTAGGTATTATTACACAGTTTGTAGATTATTGGCACTGAGGAAACCAAGCAGTGTATGTACATATTGTTAAAACAACAAAAAGCTGGTCTGCTTGGGATAGAGATCTGATTTATATGGTGAACTTGATACTCTTCACTGCCTTGTTCAAAGACATACCAGATGATTGTTGAATTTGTTTTGATGTGAGACATATTACACATGAAGAAATTGGAAGTGTTCATTTAATGGTCTGGTTACCCTTTGTTAAACATCTTCATTTGGCAAGCAAAAAGACTGTAGAAATGTTTACAGAAGATGTGTCCAAATTACATGAAAAAAAATGACTACTTATAAGAATAATCAACCCTATGACATCACAGCTTTCACATGAATCATCAATTCAGTATGATGATGATCACTGATGAACGACTTAGTTTACAAAATGCAACATTGCATGGGGTCTCTTTCCATGCTTGGTAGTTCACAAACCCAGCGGCTGTGCATGCTCAGGTGGTTTTATGTTTCATTGTTTGCCTTTTTTTAGTTGGTAGATAATTTGCTTACTCAACAGTTAATAAGTGTTGTGCCTTTTGGTTTTATAGTAGTGAATAGACTGGAGGACACATGGTGTGATGTTCTTCACAGAGTATCTTCAACACATTATCATAAACAAAGGAAGTTTCTTTGTGGTCCCCACCCCCACCCCCCGAATTTGTAATTTGTTCTCCACACGTTACCTGTGCCCAGAGATGGATCTTGTGAAGCACATCACACTTCCCCTCCTCTTTGGGTCAAATCTAAACCAAATTGCAGTGACGTCTGGTAACCATGTTGAGAAATATCAGCCATTGAAATAGATCAGTCTGGGGATTTGCCATGGTCACAGGGGAATGCAAGGTCTTTTTGTGCCTGCATAATTGATCAGAGAATTGAGGCAAGTGCACCTACATACAACTGCAGGTGATCCTGTGACTGTAATGAAGCAGTGTTATGGTGGGATAGCCATCAATGGAAGGATACGCATACATTCATGTAAAGGTTTGGGGAAAAAAGGAACCAAAATGTGCTAGTGACTTCAAAAGAATTCAGAGCTTTGTTTTAATTCAGTTTAAATTGAAGAAAAGGGGTTCAACACAGTGCCTGTGTCAGCAGACTTAGCAAAAATTCTGTGTATTGATTTTTCTTTGACAGAGAAGCTTGGAGGAAAAAAAAGTTGCCATAAGAGAGTAGTAAGAATTTCAGGCAGAGAAATTGTGAGAATTGGAACAATCTGTACATCCACTGTACCTTTAAAAAAAAAATTTTTTTTTGAATAGTTAGAACATTAAAACCTCCCTGTATTCTTCAACATCGGTATATAAATTGTTTTCCTTCCCCCACCCGAAACAACACTGCCGTTTATGCATAGATGAACTTGCGTGCCTGTGATTCTCCACTCTGTAGCTGGCTTGAAACAGTGTGATGGAGACATACGTACAAATGAGTGATGATATATGCTTGCATGTGGGGAGAGGTTTGCATGGGAAGCGGGGGGGGGGGGGGGGTGCAGTACTACTGTGATCTCCATTCGTAGTTGGATGTGTTGACTCTTTCCTTTACTAAGCTACAGCTCTTTCTTTTCTAAGTTTTATTATAGGAGTAATAGATTTTCACTCTTTTCTTAACAAAGCTACAGCTCTTTCTTTTATACAGCACTTTAATTTCTATGGCTCTTTCTTCTTTTCTATGGAGATTTCCTGGAAATACAGATCTTTTGGGTTTTTTTTTTAATGTGAATTATACTGTTATTTGTTGTGTGATTCAGATTACTTTAAGACCAGAAAAAAACAGGGATGAGGAGGTAGACTAGAGTGACTGGAAGAAAATTTTGGGCTTATATTTTAAAAGGTCAGTTGTGTTGGTGTGTATCAGTATATTCCCATTTTGGTGTTGTTTATTTTATGGTGGTGGGTTTTGTTTCAGTTCTGTTTATTTTATGGTCAAAGGGCTGGATAGCGGCTTATGTCTTCATGGAAAGACGGCCAGTAGTGGGAACTGTTCTTTGCTTTATACGTTCATCTAGCTTGGGTTTGAACTTTTTTTTCCCTAGCAGATTCAAATTATTTTTCAGTATGGACCAAGTTAACTTACCAGGGCCATTGATGTGATGGAGGCCTGGGGGAACTATTGATGTCACGTTATAGTGTGTCAGCTGGCAGATTAGGATTACAAGTGCCACCCAGAAAGATGGCTTTAGAAACTTGCTGGAAGATGTTATGGCTTTATCAATATTATGAAGTGCCTTCTTGTGTGAACTTCTGGTCTGCCATTGTCGCGAGTCAGGATGCAATTGGTGTTTTTGTACTTAGCAAAACTAGTGGGATGATGGGATTGATCCAGTGAAAGCTTTATAGTTTTGAGATTGACTGTCCTCACAATACTATGCCGAGAATGAGTCGGTTTGACCGCCAGTGCGTGTTGTACGTCTGATTTGAGAGTGGTGAGGAAAAAAAAAGGGACAAAAACAGATCAAATTATGTTGTAGAGTATCAAATTAGGTTTTAGAAAATATTGTTGGGTGGTAGGTTATATAAACATTGGTTTTTTTGTTGTTTTTTTTTACAAATCCAGTTGTTGTAGAGTATCAAATTAGGTTTTAGAATATTTTATTAGGTTTTAGAATATTTTGTTGGGGGCAAGTTATATATATAGTTTTATGCAATTATTGCTGCTCGCATTTTTATTGCGAGCATGTTAGTGTTGTTTCTGAAGACGTTTTATTGCTTGCTGTCACATTTTAGGATTGATATATGGATTGTTCCCATCGCTGGTCGTGTTTGTGTATGTAAATGAAAGGTATGCTGTTCTGAGTGGAAAGAAGAAACCATGTGATATTTTGAAAAGTTATGCAATATTTTGCAGAGTTAAATCAAAATATGACAATTTTATGTTGCAAAACACCATTGCACTCCAGTTGCCTTTGTATGTATTTATAATATATACATTGTCAAAATGTTTCTGAACGGCATATTTTTCAAACGAAATTTTCAGATGTATTATTTGTTGAAATAAACAAAACTGAAACAAATGCTGAACATGTGTCGAATGGTGTCGATGTGCTTGCTGTTGTATGTGAGGTGGCTGTTACTGTTATGTTTGTGTGCAGTTACTGTTTTGCTTGTCACCAATTCATCTTCTGAACATTCATGTCCTACCAAGTCAGACATGCACGCGCACACATATGTGCACTCACGCCTAAGCACAAACACACATGGATGCATGTTCACACACATACACACGCACATATACATGCATATGTGCACATACATGTGTGTACGCCCATATACATGGGCACATGCGCATACACACATATCTGTACACACGGCGGGCGGGCATGCATCACTGCAGAAAAAGTGGCTTCTGATTTCCTTTCCATGCTACTGGCGAGGTCATTGGTTTTAGCGAGTTCATGGGGCCTATCGTTGGATGGATGTGAAGAGGACCCTCTCACTCTGATAAATTGGCAATCGAATCTCCCCCGCTTCTAATGAACTGCCACTGCTGAGGGTGCCAGAACAAGCAATGGAACCAATGCCATGGAGAAGGGACAGTGAGCCAGTCCCCCTTCCCCTCCCCGCCCAAAACAAAACACTTGCAAAATACAACGGAAGTAGACGAGGCTTTCTCAACATGCTTCTTGTATCGCTAACTAGTAACCATGAATGTAATCAAGAAGGCAGGCATTGAGATAAAGAGACATTTTCTCCAGCAGCCCAGCTGTTGGCCCTGTGGCATATGTATCTCAAATTTCTGGTGGTGTGTGGAGAGTTATCTTCATGCCCGGCGTCGAGACATTCATGACGGGCATTTCAATGGTTCAATTTATGAACCACTATGGATTGCCAAAACAAGACAGACCTACTACCTACACTTTTTTAGTGCTGTTGGAGCCCCATTAAGTTCTGTATTGGGGATTGGCAATGATTTGCTAGCTTGACAGTAAATGTCAAAAGTTTGACAAGTAGTATAGTAAAAATGGACCCTTGAATCCTTTCCCAGCAAGCCATGATCATCCCTCAAAGTGGGCATTTTCACCTGTAATGAAGGATAGCAAGTATCATCCCTCAAAGTGGGCATTTTCACCTGTAATAAAGGACTGGAAGTATCAACCCTCGAAACGGGCATTTTCACCTGTGATGAAGGACAGGAAATATCATCCCTCGAAGTGGGCATTTTCACCTGTAATAAAGGACTGGAAGTATCATCCCTCGAAGTGGGCATTTTCACCTGTAATGAAGGATAGCAAGTATCATCCCTCAAAGTGGGCTTTTTCACCTGTAATGAAGGATAGCAGGTATCGTCCCTCTGGGCATTTTCATCTGTAATGAAGGATAGCAGGTATCCCTCAAAGTGGGCATTTTCACCTGTAATGAAGGATAGGTGGGCATTTTCACCTGTAATGAAGGACAGGAAGTGATCAGCTAACACAGTTCAACTTCTCTTGAGTACAGTGTTGCTAGGGAGGGGGGCCTATAAATCAAATGAGTCGGATGCTTGATGCGTGTCGGGTCAATCCATTGAATGGAGCTCTCAACTGGATCTTGCGGTGGTTAAATACTCATATCAATACCAAGTCGATGAGGGATTTGGGGAAAGAAAAAAAAGTCATCTCTGTGGGGTTGGGAAGAATATCTTATGTACTGCACATACTACATCATTCTTAGCGTCTGCTTTCAACAACATGCGTTGTCAATTCCCGACACGTCTCGAGCAATCCTCTGTACCTGGAATATTTTTGGTGACACACTTAACAGTGATCACATGCCTATTTCCTGTTCACATTAGGAGAAAGCAGACTGACTTAACGAGTTATGTCACAATCTATGAACTATGGCACTGGGACTGAACAGCAATTTCAAATTCTGTAAATTCATATGGCAAACTTTCTTCGCGAAATGAACTCCACACTATTGTTACACAACATGCAGACCTGTTTTCAAGGAATTATCGCCAGTACTGAGAGAAGACTCTATGTGCAAAAAAAAAAAAAAAATTATATTAAGACTCCCCAGTGACAATGTAGTCATCTACACAGTGTAGAAAATTCTTGTTAAAGTTTGAATTATTTCAGTTTTGTGTGTGACTGATGGGCCTTTTGGTATCACAAAACAAGATTAACAAGAGTAAAAGATTTCAATGGGGAAGTTTAAAACCTGTCGTGCTAACGGTTAACACGATACGCTCGATATTTTATTTGTCCTCATAGAATACAAGGAAAATTTGTTTGGGTGCCATCATTACAATTCGCATATTACAATAAATTATAAACATGTGTATCATTAAAAATAACTATCATCATACAAATTCATCTGATGAATAGCCACTGGCTACCAGTTATGACAACAGAGAGCAAGAAAGTTTCCCACATACACCTGTTCTTGTTTTTTAAACAGGAAAATGCTCCGATCTTTTGAGAACAGAATAAATTATTGATGCACAAGCATGAAAAGATGGCCCAGTCTGTTCAAAAGGCAAAACTTTGCCACGCATTTATAGTGTGGATGAATATACCACCAGGTTGACCTGGTCTTGGAGAGGTTGGTCACAATGCAATAGGTTCTTCTACCCTTGGAAGGATTTATGTTTCGCCATTCAGCTCTGACAGGGCTCTCCGAGGTCAGGAGGGCAATGACTGAACTGAAACTCCTTTGATTTGGTGGGTAAAGCCTTGTCTTATGGGGGTAGACTGGCCCATGAATTTCAGTTCCAGTGTTGTATCCCAGCTGACCACAGCGGGTCCTTTTACAGCTGTACAGAAGAAGTCCTGTCCTGAATTGAAAACACAATACACACTCCAGACCTGTCTTCCTCAAAATTGAACCATTAGTATTCCATGGAGTAAATTTTAGTATTCCATGACCAAAAAAAAAAAAAAGAGTATTTTTCTTACCTTGAACTTCAATATGGATTTTATATTGTGCAATTCTTGCAGCCAACTCACTGCGCTGTACTCACACTCAAACACTCACACCAACTAGCACAAGTGCACTACACACACACTGCACGTATCTAGTTGACCATCTCATTAAAAAAAAAATATAATGCCCTCAACCCTTTCACCAACCCCCCTCTCCCCCCACACACACACAGAGTGACAGACACATGTATACCCTTCATACAGTTTTCATTTTCCATCTTTTTCTTCTCTTTGTACTGCCACTCCACCCCCACCCTTCTCCCCCCGTTTTTGGGGGGATGGGGGTCTGGGCAGGGGAGTGGAACTAATTAACAGTAGAAGTTAAAGTGACAGACACACCTTGAGCACGTTTGCTGTCACTAGTGTCAGGAAACATCTTCCTAAACATCTTCGAGTTCATCGATACCAACCGATACAAGGTGTACAGAGAGGACCGAAATAGGAATGGAGGTGGAGTCCTAATTGCCATCAACAATGACCTGAATCACTCTCTAGCACCTGACTGTGAGATTATATGGGCCAAAATCAAGCTGATAGGTAGACGTACGTTATACGTGTGTGCGTACTACAGGCCCGATGTCTCTGACGAGGAGAGTCTCACCAAGCTCGGGATGTCACTAGCTAGGGTTACTAGTAAGTACTAGTATCAACAATGCTCACCTTATCATCGGAGGTGACTTTAACTTCCCCAGCTGGGATTGGTCATCCATAAAAATGAAACAGAATCCATCCTACTCAGAACTCCATACTACCTTCATCGACATGTTAGCGGACAACGGGCTAGAACAGATGGTCAAGGAAGCTACTAGGGAATCAAACATCTTGGACCTAGTAATCACCAACCAACCTGATCTAGTCCCTCGCATTGAAGTCCAACCAGGCCTTTCAGATCACGATCTAGTCTTCTGTGAATTCAACATCAGCCCACAGAAGAAACAAAAGATCCCACACCAGATCCCGCTATACGACAAAGCAAATTGGGGCGATTTCAAAAAGGCGACGACAGAACTCAGCTCAGAAATACAAGAGAAGAGCAGCATCGAAACGACAGAATCTCTCTGGATGTACTTCAAGACAAAAATGTTAGACTACATCCAAAAGTATATCCCCCATAGGACCTCCAGTGGCAAAATGAACCTTCCGTGGGTTACTCCTGAAATACAGAATCTCATCCATAAATGTGACAAGACCTATATGAAGATGAAGAAATCTGGAAGGGAAGAAGACAAACGCGTCAATAGAAACTTCAGGCGCACAGTCCAACGTGAACTCAGGAGAAGCTACTGGAGCTATCTGAACAACATATTTGAAGGCGAAAAAGTAGACCAAGCTACCAAGAAGAAGAAATTCTGGCGTTACGTCTCGCCAAAAGACAACTAAAACTGGCATCTCACCTTTGAAGAAAAACGGAAAGCTCTTCTCCAATCCCAAAACGCAGGCTGTAATACTGAATGAGCAGTTCCAATCAGCGTTCAGTGAAGGAAAGCAGTATTCAGCAGACGAGTTTGCAAGCAAAACAGGCATGCACCACTATGGAGGTCCGCCAATGGAAAACATCTCCATCACGGAAGAAGGTGTGAAGAAACTGCTGAGAAATCTCAACCCCAACAAAGCAAGTGGCCCTGACGGAATAGGTCCCAGAGTTCTGAGAGAACTAACGGAAGAGGTGGCCCCAGCCCTTGTGACCCTATTTCAATCATCCATGACCAGCGGAACCGTGCCGAAAGACTGGAAGGACGCCCTTGTTGCACCTGTCTTCAAGAAAGGTGAACAGTACGACCCAGCTAACTACCGGCCTATATCCCTTACTTCTGTCACATGCAAGTTAATGGAACACATCATCGCTAGCTCGCTAATGGACCACCTGGACACCAAGGGAATTCTGAATAAACGTCAACATGGCTTTCGGAGAAATAGGTCCTGCGAAACGCAGCTACTGGAACTTGTTGATGAGATTGCCAGACTTATGGAGGGAGGCGGACAAGTCGATGTGCTGGTCATGGACTTCGCCAAGGCATTCGATAAGTGCAACCACAGTCTCCTGATCCACAAGCTTCACTGCTACGGTGTCCAGGGCCAGACCAATAGGTGGATCACTGAATTCCTCAACAACAGAAGGCAGTCAGTCGTGGTGGATGGCTACTCCTCTCCCTTTGTCAGTGTCAGATCAGGAGTCCCCCAGGGATCCGTGCTTGGACCATCTTTGTTCCTTGTTTATATTAACGACCTACCTGACAGCCTAGAGAAATCCGCGCGACTCTTTGCTGATGACACTGCAGTCTACTCTGGTGTGAGAGAAAACGAAGATCAACTCAAACTCCAAGATGACCTCAGGAGGCTAGAAAGCTGGGAGACGAACTGGGATATGGAGTTTCACCCCCATAAATGCACTACCCTTCGCTGCACACACAGCCCAACCCCTAGAGATCATGACTATGTACTCCACGGCCATACCCTATCAACGGTTTCATCAACCAACTATCTCGGTGTCATGCTCCACAGCAAATTGGACTGGGAGGAATACATCAACGCAATGTGCAGTAAGGCAAACAGTGCCTTAGGCTTCTTGAGGCGCAACCTGAGGATTAGTTCCACCAGTGTAAAAGAGAAGGCTTATAAGTCCTTTGTAAGGCCACTTCTGGAATACGCTTCCTCGGTTTGGGACCCATACGAGTCAAAATTAATTCAGCAAATCGAAAAGTCCAACGGCGTGCAGCCCGTTTCATCTTCAACCATTACCACAACACGTCAAGTGTAACTAGCATGGTGGAGAATTGAAATGGGACACACTGGAACAAAGCAGAAAAACTCAGCGTCTGGCAGTCTTTTATAAGATGATCAACAACATCTGCTGCGAAGACCTCACGTCCCAACTTGTCCCAATCACAAGATCCCGACGGACAGGAAATAACAAGCAGTTCAAACGCCTGTCCCCTAGAACAAACTACTGGGGTGATCCTTCCTCCCAAAAACAATCAAGGACTAGAATGCCCTCCCCCAGACTGCCGTCGATGCCATGACCCTAGACACATTTGTATCTAGGGTGTCTCAGCTTCGCTAATCTCCTGTCGCCCACTGTGTGTGTGAATGCGAGGGGGTAGGGGGTGGGTGTATGAAAGCTGTTTTGTAATGTCTGTGGATTTGTCTCATCCAGCTTCTTAGATGACCTAGGTACTCTCCGGAGAGACGCTGCAAGTGATGGTAGGATGGGACATCTTCAGTGTTCTTTCCTGCTGGTCACCCTCTCCGGTTGGGGGATTAGGTGGTTTTTTTTTTGTTTTTTTTTTAGCGCAGACCCCTCTGAAGTGTCGCGGACAATATGGTCTCAGAATACTCAGCTTACTGATTGTGGAGACCTGTCCGACGGTGGTGAAGAGGATCCAGAAAAAAAAAAAAAAAAAAAATTGCGAACATGACGATCGGTCATTGACAGGGACAGATTCGCGTCAGCCACCAGCCTACACATCATGATCATTATCTCAGCATTTGTCACCTGCTTCTCCAGGTCCCCAACTAGACTTCGCCTCAGCCTTTTTTAATGCTTGTACAATTAAAGGTGTTCCTTTCACCATTTCGGATAGTTTTTTAAATGCGATTTTGATGAAACATGCTTTATGCAGTTGTTGCGCTCTCCATGAGCACAACTAAAACCCGTTTTGCACAAAGTGCACCACACGAAAGTGGGGACTTTTTTTTTTAGCTTGGGACTAAGGACTTCCAAGTTTGCATGGTATGCATTCATTAAAATCTGCTCCATCATTCTGGCATTCTTTTCAACATCTAGCTCTTCATCACTTTCATGAACACGTAATTTCACTGGTGGCGGCATTCTCTTAGTGAATATCTGTGTCAGTCGCTCACTATGAAAGATGGCCGACCAGGGTGTAAGCGAGTACACGCCAAATGGAACTAGGGACAGTAACTCCCGCCTTCAAACAGGAAAATAGTACTTTCTTTGTTTGTTTGTTGTTTTTTTAACCAATGTTGACAATTTTCGTATTTATGTCGTACTTGGTGTATGATCGTATTTTCCAGTCAAATTTAGTAAAATACACTAAAAAAATCGTTGGGTAGACAGGTCTGACACTCGCACTACAGAGCTATCTATAAGTGGTTAACATCAATCAGAGATGATGAAAGATGTAATGCTGCTTATAGCCCAGCCCACTGCAAAGGGCCATATCAGGGCTATCACTGCATAGAGGTCAACTCACAAGTCATTTAAGAAAACAAAAACAAACCAAAACAAAAAAACCTCATCGACACACCCCTTTTAAAAACACCTGAAAACATCCTGGAAACTTTGTTAAAAATCCTGTTTAATAAAATCTTCGATGTTATGTTGATTTCAGAAATTCAAAGATTACATCAGGCAGAACATCTCTGAACAAGCTTTTCGTGGAGTCTGCTGTGAAGTGTTATGTCTCACATCTTGCAAGTCCCAACATTCCAAAAGGACATGTTTCACTGTGAGTGGTACATGATGGAATGCGCCAGATCACATCAATCAGCTACCATGGTCGCCAACTTGGGGGATGTGAGCTTGTTTCCCTATCACAGGTTTAGGACTTCGCACCATCCAGCTCCCTGACTAAGGTGTACCATGCACTCTAATGGGAAAGCTGGAACCTTACAGTCAAGTTTCATCCACGTTAATGAACGCGCCTCCCAGTGTTCAGCTCACATTTCCTGACTAACTCTGCAGGTGTCCGATTCACTCAGGCCTGGTTGATGCCGATATGCAAGGAAGCTTAGAGTACAGCCCTGCCATGTAGTTTCAGATATTAATGGAATTCCATGGCACCATCCTAACAGATCACTTCAAGAACAAAAAAAGGAGAAAGGGGGGGGGGGGGGGGGGGGCATTCATACTCTGCCTTGTGGTGACTTTGACTTCAGATTTCCTCTCTCAAGTCCATGCTCACGGCAAGTTCGGATTAAGGTTATCGGTATCAGCAAGTTCATGGGATGGACTGTTGTGGAATGGAAGTCCCAAGCTCCACCTGTAAGCAATATTGTCATCAGTGGGGGGAGCTTATCACGTGTCCTATGTGTGCTGGATACAAAAAAAAAAGGGACCGAGACCACTTGGCAGCATCTGCTCGGCTGCCTCACGAGGGCTTGTTATCGATTTCTCCCTGCGTAATGCACTGCTGGGACGGTGTTTGGACAGAAATGGGTGTGGCCACATTTTGGGGGCCGAAAGAAGGTTGTGAATGATATGCCACATAGAGGGACAGAAGATGAAATGGGAAAAAGAAATTCAACTCACATTACGTTTCAACTATTGACGTCCTTAAGGTTGAGCCTGACAGTCATTCTTACTTTTTATACTTCGATAAAAACGAAAGTAAAAGATTAACAGTGAAACATAACGGTGTGACATAAAATACACAAAACATATATCAAATACAACAGACAGTCCAGCCAGAATCTACACCGGACAGCCATGATAATTACAACCCATCTGACCATCACAATCAAAAAGCTGCCTAGTTACCTTGTTACAAGGGAGAAAAAAAAGTGTAAAGACTGTCTAGAATAATGACAGGTGAGTTTGTCACATAGGTAGGAAAACAGTGGACACAAATAAAAATGTGGGTTAAAAAAAAAGAAAGGCAAAAGCAAAACGAGTCAAGAAAAATGAAGGAAATTACAACCACATAACTTCCAGACAGCAAGAACACAACTAAAACCGAATAATCCCGACATTCTTGGGGGTGGAGGATTACACTGACTTGGTTGGGTATTGAAATCGGTGATGGCATTAATACAGGGCTAGTGGGGAAGAAGTGGGGAGGGGAGGGGGGAAGCTATATGTGACCATGAAAATGATTCATTTGTCTCGGGGCAGCAATCAGTAGGCAGTGAGACAGCTCCGACGGTGAAGGATTTTACACAAGTTGTGGGCTGGAAACTGTTAAGATGATGCCCAATCTCAGGATTATTTTCTTTTTTTTACCACAAGCATTTTCTATGAATGCAACTGTAAGAATAACAGCTTTGCAGATCATAAAATGTAAAGCATAGTTTGTTTTAGCTGGTAATGAGATTTGTAACATTTCTTTAATGCAGGCTCTATGTGGATAAATAGAATGTGCATCAGGTATGATAGTCATATTACACTAACATCACCAACATGAAATTATGCTTTCTACAAGATTTGACAAGCTCAGTAGATTACTAGACCATCTACGCTACATCCACACCTAAATACAATGACTTGCACAAGCATGCCACAGATTTATCTTCTAATGCGTTAAAAACAGCAAATTCTACATAATCAGCAAAGGAAGCCTGCCTCATTCATAGGAGTTACCACCAGCATATAGATGAAATGTTTTGATAATGAATGAACCAAAAACTACTTTTTGATTCCAATTGTCAGTTGTAAATATTAACATGAATTTTGTGGAAGATCTCATCACTATGACATAACACTGCTCCTACAGATACGCCTTTTTGCTGCTTAACCATCATCACCAGCATCTGAAATTTTCTTTCTTTTAAAACTGTTTTGTCTTTTGTAGTGTATTTGAGTGTTTTACAAAGAAAACTAATTTAAATATGATGGGCAATTTATGAGAATGACACTTACCTCTTTTGTTTTTTCTTGTTACCTTTTTCAGTGTGTAACATTTTCTGTTATTGTTTTTTGTTACTGGAGCCTGTTAAACCAAATCGTATAAACTTGGATGCTTACTATACCACATTTATTTTAATTCTTTTGTATTTGCAGCTGTTCTGACAGAGAAAGGCAACACCAACCATGGACAGTATCACAATTTTGTCCTTAAAACTGTCAAGGACTGGGGGACATGCACCAACGAAGAGATGCGTTTCATTACCTGAAACCAAAAGGATACTCTATCTATTGCCTCAAAGATACTCATTTTAACTACAAATAAGAAAAATAGGTAAAATGTGAATGGGAATTTGAATGGTTCTTTTTTGTTGTTGTTGCTTCTTTATAATTAAATGCAAGAGGAGCTACAATTAAATACAAGATGAGTTATTGTCTTTTTTTCAAATAACTGAATTTAAAAGAAGAAATACTGACCGTGACAAAACCGGAAACTTCATGATTTTATCTTTCATTATGATGGAAAAAAAAAATTGTAAGTAACTGTCTACGGCACAAATAAAGACTATCAAGTATTGTCTAATGTGTTAACAAATAAAACTGACAGTTATGAGAATCATATCATCATTGCAGTGGGTGACTGGAATATTGCGATGGATCCACATATTGATTGTTATAATTATACACGAGTTAATCATCCTAAGGCTAGAGAAAAACTAATAAAAATGACCGAGGAATGTTGATTAGCTGATGTTTGGAGGGAAAACAATCCCTAATGTTGCCGCTATACTGGAGAAAGTCAGCTCCTTTAAAGCTAAGCTCTCAGTTCTTTTCTACTCACAGACTCTCTGTTTTGATATCTTGAAAATACTAATATTCTCCCACGATACCGTTGTGTTCACTCCATAGCAATATCAACCGTGTAAAACCTAAAAACTGGAATGAACTACTAGCTGAGCCGATTTTCGATAATGAAGATGTAAAAATTGGTAATGTTGCAGTCAAACATGATAAACTAATAAAAGGGAAGTATGCTATCGAGTATTTTCTTAGAACACATGGAGAATTTAAAACCAAACTTGGATGTTGGATTGATTTTGTCACATTAAATGCACTATATCTGCAATTAAAGAATGTATTAAAAGAAGTGGAGTAAAACAAAATACCAACAATAACAGAGTCTTAGACATGCCAAGTGCATTAAGACATATTTATAACGTCCCCAAAAGATCAAGACTGCTGTGTGAAGTTTTGACCCTTGACAATGTCAAACCCACCTGTCGTTTGAAACGGACACAAAATCTAACATTGATATTCCCTGGAAAGAGGTGTTTTTGAACATGCATAAAATTAAAGACATATATCTAAAACAGTTACAAACTATAATTGTGCACAGAATTTTTGCAGCAAATGTTTTAAATGCACAGAGGGTATTCTGCTATGATAAACTGTTCATTATGTAATGAAATAAGAGTCTACATTGAACATTCTTTCTGGAGTTGTAAATATATTAGATGACTTGGACCCCTTTGGAAAACAAAAAATTCTAATAAAGAATGCGTAATAGCTTATCATGTAAGGATTTCATATGAACTTGTACTTTTTAATGTGGACAACCACAGTACTACAGATAGTACTTTTGACTTTATTATGTTTGCCAAATGGTATGGATATAAATTAACAGAAAAATGCCCACTAAACTTGACTGTCCTTCAGAAACAGCTGAATGGAATATTCAAGATGGAATATAATGAAAATATTAATAACGTATCTATGTTTACTATATTATGAAATAAACCTGTGCTTTTCACAATACAATAGGTATTAAACCATCTGCGCAGTGTCCACAGGAGTATCAGCCTGCGTACGCTGAAAGAAAAAATCGTCTGCTGTAAGGTTGAGTCAAAATGTTTTATGCTACATATTTCTGTTTTGGTCACTTGAGTTGCAACTTGTTAGTTATGTTGTCATTGTCATGTTGTAATTATTATTGTCATTATTGTCAGGGTTACATTAATCCTGACTTTTTCGCTTCCCCATGTGCCCCAATCCCTCTCCTCTTCTTCCCCTTTTCATCCTCCCTTCTTGCTCTTTCTTCATTACCTGTCCTTGTCTTAAGATTTCTTGAAAAAAAAAAAAAATGCATAAAAATTATTATTATAAAAAAAAAAAATTCCCTCAAAACCCCAGCATGTTGATTCGATACCATTTCTAGGTTCAGAGGTCGAACAGAAGATGTGAACATTAACAGGCATATTTTGCTAGCACAGCAAATACAAAAGAATCAAGTAAACAAGAGCTGCTTAGTTGCAGAGCTAACTGACCAACCTTATTTGTTAGAGAGATGGCTTTCACCTACATAACTATGACAGTCCAAATTTCAGTCGCGTTTAGCCCAGCCCTTCACACAATAACTGGCTCAGAATTTCCTGAAAACAGGAACGTAATTTCTACTGACAGAACTCCCAACATCCCAAGGGGTCTGCGACATCCCAACACGTGCCCACAGTATAAACTGTCACTACTATTCCATATCCATTTTGCGCCCAATTTGAGGAGATAATTGTTTCTTCTTCCTTTTCACCGTTTTGAATGATGTGTCTTGCCTGAAGAGGACCGAAAAAGTTGAAACGCATCATATTTTGTCTTGTAATCTGTCTTTTTCGTTCGGCAGAACAGTAATTTTTCTTTTAAGACTGTTAGTAGAATTTGATACGAGATCACTTTGAAATCATTACAAGTACATGCAAATATGTCATTCTTTTTCTATATCATCTATTAAGGATGAAAAGCCAAAATGTATTCAATGTTTTGCCTGGTACTATAGGACAGAACTGTACTGAATGCTCGTTTTCATCAGAAATCCCCGTGGAACCCCCCCCCCCCCCCCCCCCCCCCCCCCCCCCCCCCCGAGATCAAACACCTGCACTATTGGTCACCTTACCAAAGACCAGCTGACCACCCACAACCCTTTCAAGGCCGTTACTGCTTGATAAAAAAAAAATCCTGTCCTTCATACAGCAACAAACAGAACAACACACAAAATAACTAATTGGTTTATGATATAATAGCCAAACTACTGGCATTCTTTGGCCAGATTAAACCAGACTGCTCCGGGCACCAGCCCTTTTGTACCATTCAGCACCCACAGATTCTGTTAAAAACAAAGTGCTGATAAACCATGCCAGCACCAAACACACACACACACACACAAGCCATCTGGGCTGACAGACAAAGCCCACACTGGGCAGCTTGTTTCCATTCTGAGCAGTATTGATAGTAACACATCCACGATGTCCCATTTCAACAAAATTGGTCACCTGATATACATTGTAACAAGAGCAGAAAATGTGTAAAGTGTTTCTGCCTTAAAGACAAATCAGGAAATCTGATCACTACAGTATGGATCTGACTGTAAAGTCTTAGTGTTCTCACTCATAAGAACAAATCCACAGCACCTGTACACTGTCATTGACTTTAATGGGACCGGCCAAGTTTAAACTTTGCTGACACTAATTTGATTTAATAATAAAGTGTACTTTGAATCAATAACATGTGTTCTGCATCAAACACAAACACACACCAACACACACTAAAAATGCAACGACAACTTTTTTGTAGTGTTTTATTTCACTATTGTAGATTCAGTAAACCATGCATTATCTTCTCACTCATACCTTCCTAAGACATGCACCCAAGATGTAACATCACAATATAAGCTGGCAAAATGCACCCTTAATCATCCAGTGCACTAAAATTTACACATAATTACAGCCCCAGAAAAAATATTTCAACTCGATCCTGACCTACAACACATGCGCGCACACACACACACACACACACACACACACACACACACACACTGACCTGCCATCCATTTATCAGACTTGAAAGGAATATTTTCCAACAATAGAGAGGAATATTTGAAAGCTAAGAGGAATATTTGAAAGCTAAGAGGAATATTTGAAAGCTAAGAGGAATATTTGAAAGCTAAGAGGAATATTTGAAAGCTAAGAGGAATATTTGAAAGCCAAGAGGAATATTTGAAAGCTAAGAGGAATATTTGAAAGCCAAGAGGAATATTTGAAAGCTAAGAGGAATATTTGAAAGCTAAGAGGAATATTTGAAAGCTAAGAGGAATATTTGAAAGCCAAGAGGAATATTTGAAAGCTAAGAGGAATATTTGAAAGCCAAGAGGAATATTTGAAAGCCAAGAGGAATATTTGAAAGCTAAGAGGAATATTTGAAAGCCAAGAGGAATATTTGAAAGCCAAGAGGAATATTTGAAAGCCAAGAGGAATCTACACACAGCATCACAGCCCAGATAACAAAAACACCCTTTGGTAATTCAAAATACTTGACCATTTTCTTTTCTCTTTTTCTTTTTTCAAACAATCAAAATACACTTTTTGGTGTCTGCTGCAGTTTCTTTTTCTTCTTTTTCTCCATTCCTGAGTTGGTCTCTATACTACAATGGCAACTGTAGCATAGGCCCTCTGAACACATCTGAGAGAAGCTCGAGTGGCTTCCTTGCATTTCTGCGATACACCATCGCTCATTGTACCTCTGAAGAATGGCTCCTCTTCAAACTTCAGGGCCATCAATACCTTCGTGGTATCTTGGCGCATGCAAGAGCAAACATCAGCCTGGTTTGAATTTATGAAATGCTGAACACCTCCTCCCCCCACCCACATGAAATTTTGAAGTCCAAGAAGCAGACTGTGTATTAAGCATACTACATATCAACACAGGTTCAAACATTACACGAATCTTTGTCCGTGTACTTTGAGTGAAACCTCTGTTAAGTTCTTTTTCCTTTGGCATTTGGAAATGCAAATTAGACTCATGCTTCAGCATGATTGTAGCACCTGAAGTAAACAGATGTTGCCCACAGAAACTTTCATTAAAACTGTACACTGACTATACACACCACAGCTGTTGTGTGATCACAGAACATAATTTTTTCCCTTTTTTTTTCAGCACCAACAGAATTTGGAGGTGTGTGTGTGTGTGTGTGTGTGTGTGTGTGTGTGTGTGTGTGTGTGTGTGTATGTGCGTGCGTGTGTATGTGTACTTGTGTGTCAAGCGAACAGTGGAATGAAGTCAACCCCACTGATATGAATTCTACCAAATGAGAGGGCTGGCAGGTCTCTAAACACTTACACACACACTATCATATAATTCTGTTAACTGTTGGTTTGAGCTGAAGTAGGATACACTCGGACACAGTCGACTTCAACTGAACATTTTGAGCTAAGTAGGATGCACTCAGACACAATCAGCTTCAATCAAACATTATTCAATCAAACAGTTGTCAATGTGTGCGTTGATCTCCTCATTCCAGGTGCCAGCAGCAAACTTCATGTCACAAATGGGACATCTCTTTTCCTTCCCTTCTGCTGCGGCTGTGTTGTCTGGCTTCACCGACAACGCAGCCTTGGACCCTTTGATAACTTTCTGCTCCGATTTTCTTTTCTGCACCTTCTTTTTCACACTGGGGCTGAAATCAGGATCCTCTTCACTGTTCTCATCTGTCTTTGCTTGTGTTGATATATGAGATTTTCGTTTCCGCCCCCTCTTCTTTTGCGGAGGTGTGGACACAATATCTTGTTCGGCACTTTTATCCAATGGCAAGCGTTCAGCACCAGAACTCTCAGTCTTGTGCTTCTGCTGCGATTCCTCACTCTTTCCGCAACTGGACGGAACTGTTGAGGCACCACCGTCAACACGTTCAGATTCTTCCTGTTTGGAAGTTTCTCCTTCCGCCCTGTTCTGCCCGTCTAAATCATCGTCAATCTCAATGCACTCATTCTGACCATCGGCAGTTCCCAATTTAGAATCCGTCTCCATGTTCTTAGCTTTCTGCTGCATGAGAGGGTTTTCTTTCCCTCCAGAGTGACTGCACTCTATGTGTGATCTGTCGTTTTGGAGAGAACCTTCTCCACCACCGTCTCCCTTCACAGACGAGCCTTCCTTTGGTTTGAAGAAGCTCTTGATAGTGACTGGTGGTCGCAGAGCCTTGGCTCGCAGCTTGGGGTTGATGGGGGACACCTCTTCCACTTTGGCCTGACTGAAGAGATAGGGTTTGTCTTGGGAGGAGGAAGAAGACCCCGGTAATGTCTGAGTCAACAGGGCCATGTCGGCTGGCTGACCTAGTGTGGCAGTCTGCTGCTGTTTGTACACCATCACCTGTCAACATGCAGTGAAGCAGTAAACAAATTACAAAAGCTGAAGATTTATTGATTAAAAATCACTTTTATCTGATCTTGCTGTGTATTTGAGTGAAAGTACATGTCTGAATAAAAACTCAAAAGACTTACGGATTAAAAATCAATTTTTCTGTTCATGCTATGTGTTTGAGCGAAAGTGTACATGTACATGCATATGGTGTACACTTGTTTACATGCCCTAGTTAATAAGAATCGGTGGAGAGTAAAACGATTCAAGGACTTCACGGTTGTTGCGAGGAAGATGGTGCCCTCTGGAGGAAGATCTCATTTGGGCTGGCTCCGCGACTAAGCAATTATTGTTGTCAGTAAGGGGCTTAGTAGGTGGTGTCCTGTGTGTGTTGGACAAGAAAAGGCATCACTGAATACCATCAAAGTGACTCGGCAGCAGAGCAGTGTCTCCTTTGGCAGACTGCCTCTTGACGAATTGACACATACTGCTCCTTATGGATTGCCGGTGCTGGGGCTGTGGCCATGGATGGAGGGGTAGGAATGAGCAGCGTGCATGCAATGCCACTGAGGTAGCACAGAAGATGGGACAGCAAAAAAAAAAATTTTTTTTTTTTAATCAAAAAGAGGAAGATTGGCTTTTCTACATAATGGATTTCAGATGAAAGTGACCCAATACCCAAGAAAGGGCTTTAAAAACAGAGGACAAACTCCAGTTGCGTCCAGCAGCACTGCTCTGAGGAGTTCATGGAGGACATGTTATGGAGGACAGCTCTTATTGGTCAATTTCATTTTGCCTTCCTAGTCAACGACATCCAAACTGGATTACAAAAAACATTACTTCTGAGCAATAAATATTTTGAAAAGAGGGGTAAATTCTGTTCATAATGTGAATTTTGCAGTTGAACTGAACACTTCACATATGGATAGTGCATATATTCCAGATTATCCATGTGCATAATGATTTTGATCTTACCTTCAGATGTACACAAAACCAACACACTTGTCAATCCCTTTTTCAAACAGCACACATACCTTATACACATATAGATATATGTATGTATGTGTGTGTGTGTGTGTGTGTGTGTGTGTGTGTGTGTGTGTGTGTGTGTGTGTGCACTTTCATTCCTTCCGAAAAAAATATATAAAAATCTTCAAGTCACAAACTTGGCATTCCCTCTAAAAATATATAACAATCTTCATCAAGTCACAAACTTGGCATTCCCTCTAAAAATATATAACAATCTTCATCAAGTCACAAACCTGGCATTCCCTCTAAAAATATATAACAATCTTCATCAAGTCACAAACCTGGCATTCCCTCTAAAAATATATAACAATCTTCATCAAGTCACAAACTTGGTATTCCCTCTAAAAATATATAACAATCTTCATCAAGTCACAAACTTGGCATTCCCTCTTCTCTTTCCCCTCCACCTCCTTTCACTTTTGTCAAAAAACCTCAACAGGCCTTGGTAACTGTCCTGTACCTTTTAAAAATGCTTCTGAATGCTAAGAACGTATGGACTAAATAAACTGCATATCAAAATGTCAAACAAAACAAAACAAAATGACTTTGTAATATTCCCAGTCATGACTCTGAATTTTTCAGAATACTGGAAACTATTTCTAAGGCTAATGATATCAAAAGCATGAATTGCCAGAGTCTTGGGGTTGAGGGTGGCATGGATGGACAACCTAAAAGGAAGCCATTTGCTGAAATAACTAGTCCACTAAAATTTTGAACTGCCTGTAAGAGTTAACTGTCACCTTGAAGACAGCAGGGTTTGCGCATAACTCTTCTCTTAAGACACCATCAACATTTACCAAGCCTTCCCAAATAATACTGACAATTAAAATATGGGGAGTTTGTATTATACTCCCTGTTTGGCTAGTATACTTACCATGTCAAACCATAGCATTCAACAGCAGTTAGCTCTGAAAGGCCGAATTTTTTGTGGCTAATGCAGTAATAAGACCATCACGTGACGCCCACCCTACTTCCGCCAGGGAAGAAGCCGGTGTAAACTTCCTGTTCCTCATTCAATGAGGCCTATGCGCAAGGTAACCCCGAGAACCATAGCGCTAGCAGGGAAGGTAGGGCGGGCATTAGAGTCTGACATGGTAAGTATACTAGCCAAACAGGGAGTATGATACAAACTCCCCATTTTGGCGTCATATACTTTACCATGTCAGACCATAGCAGAATTTAAAGGAATTGGAGGAGGGCTGAGTGCCCTAATGGTTCTTGGGGTTAGCAGTGCAATAGATATGGCTGCGTTAGCCGCAAAAGAAGTCCCTAGAACCATCAGCCCTGGTCATGCGGATATCCTTTAAATAAAAGTTTATGAAGGGATTTTCCGAACGCCAGTAGGCTGCCTCCAGGATGTGGCGCAAGGGGACAGAGTGCTGGAACGCTGCGGAAGTGGCCAGCACCCTGACCTCATGGGCCCGGGGAGATGAGACAGGGAGATCCTTATACGCCTGGGCATAGGCCGATCTGACCATCTTGGAAAGCCATCTAGAGACAGGGCCGGGAGGAGCGCCTGGGGCGCGAGCGTTCCCAGTAGCCCCGAATGGAGCTAGCTGAGAGCCTTAACGAAGAAGATAGGTTGAGATAGGAAGATGCCTATCTGGATATTGGAAGGGCGAGATGGAGGAACAGAGTTGTTTGAGCACCAGGAGGCTCATCTCTCCCATCGGTAATAGCAGAGAGGCTCAGTGCTGGCTCTGTGCGAAGCTGTTGCTAATCCGAAGGTCTTGCGAGGCCCCAGCCCCAGCGGGTATGTCTAGGACAGACTGGGCTCTGTCCGTCTGTGAGGGAGGGGCAGATGCTCGCAATTGGGCTGGCATAGCAGCCATGCGAGCCGGCGGAGCATCTGAGCATGTTCCCACGAGTGCTCACAGGAGAGGGGGAACATGGGGGAGGGACTTGAGGTCCGGAAACCAGGACTGGGTCGGCCACCACGGGGTGATGAGGCTGAGCCTGGGTCTTCCCAGTCTCGCCTTCCTGATCACCTTGCGGAGGATTGGGAATGGAGGGAAGGCGTATGTTATGCGGCCAGACCAGGGAAGGGAGAGCGACCCTGGGCCTGAACACTGTTCCCCACCGAGCTGATGGTTAGCCTGCTGAGGGTCCCTTCCGCATGGAGGAGGGTCCCCGCTATGTGCCTCGCGCAGAGGGCGATTCCCCGTGCGTGGCACCAGCGGAGGAGGGCCTCTATTTGGAGAGAGAGGCTGAGGGAGCGAGCCCCCCCCCCCCCCCCTCCAATTCCAGGACGTTGATGTGGAGACGGGCAGACTGTGCGTCCCACACTCCTGAGGTATGAGGGTTCTCCAAGTGGGCGACCAGCCCGAGTTGGAGGGGTCTGTGCAGAGGTCATGGGTTGGGTTGGGAGGGAAATGGGACCCTGGGGAAGACAGCGGCGAGCCACTCTTCTGTAGCCCATTGGAACCAAGGACCAAGGGGATGGACTGATGCCAGTGGTCGGAGGTCTGAGACCATCGACGACGGAACTCCCTTCGGGAGTAGGCGCTTGGGGACCGGCCTAGGGGACGAGGGACGAGAGGGACTCCTTCATCCCCAGGAGGGAGGTAAGGGTTCTGGCCGGGGTGTGGGTGGATAGGCGGAGGCGGGAGAGGAGGTCCCCAATGTGGGTGGACCTCTCTTGGGTGGGGGAGACCATATGGGGAGTGTGTAGAAACTCATGCCCAGAAAGGAGGACAGCTGACTGCTGTTGAGTTCACACTTGTTGGGGTTGGTGACAACCCTAGTTTGGAACAGAGGTGTAGAGGATGGTTGGTGTGGGATGACACCAGGCCCGGGAGGGACCCAGGACGAGCCAGTCGTCCAGGTACACCAGGTGGTGAAAGTCTTCCTGTCTGGCCAGGGAGGCCATCTCCTTGACCACCTTCGTGAATAGGAAGGGTGCTGGGGAGAGGCCGAAGGGCCGAAGGGGAGCGGCCTGAACTGGAACCCCCGATCTTGCCAGACGAACCGTAGGTATCGTCTGTGGGATGGGTGTATGAGGTTGGAGTAGAACCCCGGTTGGGATGGGGGATCTTTGTGATGGCCCCCTTTTGGAGGAGTTCTGATTTCCTGGCAAAGAGCTCTGCCTGGCCCAGGGAGGGGTTGCTGGGAGGGGGGGGGGGGAACTATCAGAGAAGGGCGTTATTGGGCCCAAGGCAAGCGGAGCCCCTCCTGTAGGGCCGCTACTATCCATGGGCTGAGGCCCCACGGCTGTTCAGAGCAAGCTACTTAGTTTTGAGAGGAAGGGGAGTTTACAGTTCGCCCACAGCTGCAGAGGCCAAGCCGTGAATGCAGGTCAGGGAAAGGGGTTTCTGCAGTCTGCTCCCCACCAGCCAGCTAACCGTGCTGTACTCGGCGAACTGAATGTCATCTGTGTAAAGCCGGTCTGGCAACAATGTGTTCGGCATTGCTGAGCAGCCATTACAAGTGGGGCTGTTAGTTTGATCATTAGTGGTTGTCATGAAAAATGTAATATATCTGTGCTCTTGAGATGACTGAATTGGCGAATCCCGACAATTCTTTTAATACTAAACTGGACTAGGTTTATTTTCCTGTAGATAATGTAGATAATGGCATGAAAGCTTGTACACAAGTGGTCAGGCGATATTCAAACAATGACAACACACACACAATTGTGCAAAAATGACATCATCACTTTCTGGGAACTTAATTTTCCCTAGTTAACTAGTACACAAGTTTGATACATGCCTCTGCTTGGACTACAACAACAAAAATGTTGGATTAGAAATGTGTAAGCCTTGTTTGTTCGGCCCTTTAACTAAGTGTCTCACATTGGACGGAAAAATAAAGCTGTGGCCCATATGTCTCACTGGTGGGCATGCCGGGATAAGCTGCCCGCCAGAGGGGCCGGGGTGGAGGGGAGGAGAGTGAGAGGATAGAGGGGTAGCGGTCTGAGTTCTCCCTACTACAGCTCCCCCCGTAGGCGAGTCCTCCAGTCACCTCCGGGGCTGTCCCTGCTGGCCGAAACGAAAATTCTGCTGGGGAAGTTTCGTCTTCAGTCGCAAGGGGGTTTTAGAGCGCTTGGCGGGCTGGGTGGTGCGGGATGGGGCCTGCTTGGAATAGGGTCGAGTGGTGGAGCAAAGGAGGATCTGGGAGGGCAAGGCTGCCGAGGGGGGGCCTGGCCGCATATGAGGCTGCCTGCTTACGCTCTTCAACTGAATGGACGATGAAGGCAGCCGAATAGTCGCCGAAGAGCGACTGCTCCTGACCCGGAATGCACCGCAAGGCCGCCTTAAGCGCCGGGGCAAGATAGCCCGTGACAGTATGGCCTCAAGCAATTGTAGAGGCTCCTGGCTGCGCTGTCTGCCGCAGCCGAAAGGTGGTGCAAGATACTGTTGACTAGGAATCACATCAAGGGGTCGCTGAACAAGCGAGATACGGTCTCAGAATACTGAACGTCTGAGGTCACAGAGACTGAGTCGTCCTCCTCCAGCCAGATCTCCTCCACCTGCTGTAGAGCATGTCGAAAGGACATGTCCAGCAGTGTTAATACAGGGTTCCCATAGATGTGACCAAACAAAATTCCAGACTTTTTCCAGACTTTTTCCAGGGCTTTTCATAGTTTTTCCAGACCCCAGAATGTGTGTGTGCGTGCACCTCTGTATGTTATTACCATGCTAAACACATCAGAAAGAACTGATTTAATGATAGTAGGGCATTCAATACTTACCAAAAAAGTTTAGTGTGTGTGTGTGCGCACACGCGTGAAAAAGTCAGAGAGACAGAGAGAGAGACAGAGACAGATATATAGACAGAGACAGTGAGAGAGAGAGAGAGAGAGAGAGAAAGACAGAGACAGTGTGTGTGTCTATGTATGTGAGAGAGACAGTCAGTGTGTGTGTGTCCTTTATTTAACGTCTATCCACTATTCGTGATATTAGACAACAACAACAACAAAAAAAACAAAAAAAAACCAAAAAAAAGTGAATGTGTACAGAAGTAATTGCGAGTGTGCACATAATGTGTTTATGTGTATATGTATGGGTGCGCGTGTACGCGAATGTGTGTGTGTGTGTGTGCGAGTGTGTGCGCGCGCGCGTGTGCGTGTGCGTGCGAGTATGTGTGCCTGTGTGTGCGAGTGAGAGAGTTGTGGATGTGTAAGTGTGTGAATATCTTTACACAAGTCATAAGTGAAGATTAACATGAAACAAAATACTTATAACCAACAACTAACTTATCAATTAAAGTCAAAACGGATGACAGTATTAAAGAAAAAAGAAAAAAGAAGTGTGAGTGTGTATGTGTGTGTGTGTACGCGCGCGCGCATGTGTGTGTGTGTAGGTGTGTGAGAGACAGTGTGTGAGTGTGTGTGTGTGTGTGTGTGTGAAAGAGAGAGATATGGTATGATCAGGTCAGGTAATTAGGACACTAGGCCTCGCTTTAATTTGGATGTTCAACATGGCTGAGTACAAGTTACAAGCCAATGTGCTCTCTATTCAATTCCGTATTAAAATTTTGACATTTTTGGATAAGAGAGAGAGAGAGAGAGAGAAAGAGAGAGACAGTGTGTGTGTCTATGTATGTGAGAGAGACAGTCAGTGTGTGTGTGTGAGTGTGTGTGTGTGTGTGTGTACACGCGCACATGTGTGTGTGTGTGTAGGTGTGTGAGAGACAGTGTGTGTGTGTGTGAGAGAGAGCGAGAGAGAGAGAGAAAGAGATATGGTCAGGTCAGGTCAGGTCAGGTAATTAGGACACTAGGCCTCGCGGCCTCTCAACTGTCCTTTCATTTTAATTTGGATGTTCAACATGGCTGAGTACAAGTTACAAGCCAATCTCACATTCAATTCCGTATTTAAATTTTGACATTTTTGGATAAGAGAGAGAGAGAGAGAGAGAGAGAGAGAGAGAGAGAGAGAGTGTGTGTGTGTGTGTGTGTGTGTATGTGTCTAAAAATAGGCCAGTGTATCGCCCTTGGGCCCTTTGATTTTCTCTACCCCCCACCCCCACCCCATTCAATGCATGATCGCATCCCATACTGCAGTAAAAAAAAAAAATCACCTATCACAATCCTTGGGCTGAAAATAATCAGTCACGGTCATTGTTGGAGTCCGAGTCGTTTTGTCTGAAAACTGCATCATTTCTTTCTTGCCTGCCGCATGGCTTTTCAGAGCAACTTCGCCCATGTTCCCGATGTCGAAGTCTTTCTTGCACAGCAGGCACCGTGCTTTTGTTTTGCATCCATCGGCAGCAGGAGCAGTCCATTTGCGATAATTTGTATTGTCTAGCCAGGCTAGGCTAAACACACATTTTCCCATGTTTTCTTTAATACTTCGACGCTATTTTCCCTCGCAGCGCTGTTGACTCGAAAGGAAGTTAAGCAATGGTACCAACTGCGCACACGCAATGCTTTTTCACAGTAAAGGGGAGCTACTCTGCAGGAAAAAATGTCGTCTGCTAAACCTCCGGCCAGAGGAAATCTGAAAACCGCGATCATTGTGCGTGATTTAATTCTGTTTTTATTCCTATTTCAATGTTTTTGTAAAGAAACTTAAAGCAAAATTCGACATCATGAAAACGTTTGCACAGCTTTTACAAAATTCCAGGACTTTTCCAGACCCATGGCCACAAATTACAAAATTCCAAGACTTTTCCAGCCCTGGAAATGATTTTTTCATTTTTCCATACTTTTTCCAGACTTCCACGACTCTGTACGAACCCTGTGTTATGTTGGATTCCCGATGTGGATCTGCGGTCCCACTCCACCAGGTTCTTGGTAGAGATCATGGCGGAAGTGGGAGGCCAGATGGGGGATGAACCGGCAGCCAGCCGGGGAAATGGAAATTTCCCTGGTCACCGGGGTGTTCTAGGAGAAACAGGGAGGAGATGTGGGAGGACGCAAGGGCGGGTCCCTCGTGGCTCCATGATCGGCGGCCGGACTATGGGAGGGAAGTCCGTCCTGCCGATCGGACAGCGCCTGTGAGGGAGGGAGACCGAGGTCGAACCAGCGCGAGGCTGGGTGCCACATGCGACCACGGAGCTGGTATTGTTGGTCTGCTGTAAGCCACTGGTCCCTCTGAGGGGCATAGAGCCACTGGTCCCCACGGAGGAAAATGGGCTGTGGCGGCCCTGGGGCAGAATTTCCGTGGGGGCCAGGGTAACCTGAGACACCAGTGGGGGGGGGGGGGGGGGTTGCAAGAGAGCATGGCCTGTCATACCCCCCCTCCCCCGGAGAGTGCACTGCCATACACCTCCCTGGTGGGATCCTTAGGAGCCCCCTGTGTGTTAGGGGGAGCGGTGGAGGGCACGGCAACCGAGCCCCCTATCCGCCTGTGTACGGATTGGAGTGGCTGCGGTAACGTGGTCACCACCTGGTTGGATTGGGCAGGTTACCCGTGGTCCCGCTGGTCGATCCCTCTCCCCGGAGGAACGGGACCATGGACGTTGCCCAAGTGGGGAGCGGAATAAGTCCACTCCCCAACGCCCTGTACCCCTAGGGGAAATGTCGACAATCGACCGGGGTGTGTCGACTGCTGGGGGACCGTGACACAGGTCTGGGCGTGGCGGTGCCTGCGGCTGACGACCCAGAGTTATGGCCAGTTTGGGGGTCCCAGGGACTGGGCATAAGTCCGCCACCGGAGTAAGGACGCTCCTCGTGCACCAGTGGTGGCTGCACTTGTGCACGGTGGGAAGAGCGTCATGAGCCTGCCTGCTATTAGTGGGGGGAGAGCTAATGGCACCAGTCTCATAGAGGCGAGTGACGGGTGGTGATTCTGTATGCATCCCGTCACCTGCGCTGGTCCGCGCCTCGGCAAAATTCCCTGGGGACTGAAGGTCGCGTGATGCAGCATGATAGAGTTGTGTGTCTCACCGTGCGTTGGAAGGGAAGAAGGCAAGCCAGCCGGTAAGGTGGGAAATCCTGCTCTCCCCGACGGGTAAGGTGGGAAATCCCAATCTCCTCGATGGGGAAGGTGGGAAATCCTGCTCTCCCCGACGGGGAAGGTGGGAGGTGGGAGATCCTGCTCTCCCCGACGGGGAAGGTGGGAAACCCTGCTCCCCCCCGACGGGGAAGGTGGGAAATCCTGCTCTCCCCGACGGGGAAGGTGGGAAATCCTGCTCTCCCCGACGAGGAATGTGGGAAATCCCGCTCTCCCCAATGGGGAAATGAACCTTGGGCTCCCGCGTGACAGGCGGGAAACTACCCACTATACCAATGAGGACCCTGGGGGAGAAGGCAAATTCGGGTACGAATTCTAAAGCGGGCTTTCCCTTTTTGGGGTAGCCTGCACTGGACTGCGGGGAATGTAGAAGTAAATTTAGAAATGGTGGCAGCTTGCCTTTCGCCCTTCGGACGCAGTGATCGTGTGTCCACCGGGCGGCTAGAGAAGGTATCAAATTGATGGTCACGCGTCCCCTCCGCGGAACCCCCCCTCTACACCGGCCACACGTTCTTCCGTAGCAAGAACGGATTGCTCCAAGGAATCGGCACACGGGTCCTCCGGGGCAAGGAGCGACTTCTGAACGGCGAAGTGGCTTGACCCGTCGGTGCCCTTCACTGTGTTGGGCTACGGTGGCAGCAGAGCAAACACGGAGCACACAACCACAAAGTGGAGACAAGACGATCAAGAGATCGTAAAGAAACTCGATCTACCTTGTAATAATGATAAGGTACTAATACATGTGCACAAGTTGATAGATCAAGAGATCGTAAAGACGCCCGATCTACCTTGTAATAATGATTAATAAGGTACTAATAAATATGTGCCTGGGGAAACCTCCGTACCGCCAAACCAGGTGCGACCGAAGGTGGACACCATGCGGTGAGGCAATATGGCGGAAACGCCGACCGGCGTGGAACAATCAAAGATGGCGGATCGATTGACCGGTGAGGGTTCGATCGCCGAAAGCGACAAGCAATGGAGCGCGAGAGTAAAATAAACTAACGCGCAGCAGATATACGAGAAGTGAGGCCGAAAGGCGACTAGGTAGAGGAGAATTTAGGATAAGGAATGCTTGTTTCTTCTCTTTAATAGGGGATCGAGAGATCGTAAGGCAAACTCGATCGACCTGTACTAGAAATAATGATAATAAGGCAGTAAAAGATCGAGAGATCATAAGGAACTCGATCAACCTGTACTAGTACCAATGAAATAAGGTGCTAATAAAAGGGGAGGGGAAACCTCCGTACCATTGAACTAGGTATGACGAACGTGGACGACCACACGGATGTCGACCGGGGTAGCGCTAATAAAGATGGCGGCTCGAGTGACCGGCGAGAGTTTGATCGCCCAAGTGAATTTACAGAAATGGAGCACGAGAGTGAAGGCTAACAGGTGGAAGAGAATAAAGGATGAGGAGGGACGCGTTCCTACAAAGAGTGGACGCGTTCCTACACCGGCGAGTAAGGGCCGAATGGCGAACAAATGGCACTGAAAAGAGAAGTCGTGAGCCGTCACGCCGCAGAGCGTGAATAAAAATTAATAAAAATAATAAAACGCCAACCGTAAGCCTCACGCGGCAATAGTACCCATGGTTTAGCGTAAGCCACAACAGAACCAGTAAAGAAGGCAAGCACACAAGCAATCTTTACAAAAACAGAAGTATAGGCAAGACAGAGCAATAAAACCTGTCCTTGTTAGGCAGGAGGCCAAGGTAGAATGAGGAACAGGAAGTTGACACCGGCTTCTTCCCTGGCGGAAGTAGGGTGGGCGTCACCTGATAATCTTATTACTGCATTAGCCACAAAAAATTCGGCCTTTCAGAGCTAACTAACTGCCGTTGAATGCTATGGTCTGACATGGTAAAGTATATGACGCCAAATAACTAATTAGCAACAACTTATTCCCCTGTTAGCTATCAATTTTCTAACTTTTATTTAGATACATAATGGGCAAAATCCCAGACTCGCAGACACTTCATGAAGAAAAGAATGGGAAGTACACTGACAATATTTCACAGCAAAAACAGTCCTCTTGCTAAAGGTATTTGTCGTTCTTCCATTTGCATATGAACCCTCTGTATACTTCATGGCTATCTAAACACTTTTTGTTGTGAACTTGCCTAAATTTTACAAATTTTCACTACGCCTGCTGAAGCTTTCCAAAGTTTTACAATCTTGAGGACAACACTTCATTTCCCCCACAATATTAGAGCGTATAACCCATACAGAAGCACTTGAACCAGGACTACAAACAACAGCAGCGACTTACAGCTTGCACTCGCTGTAACCTCTCCTGCAGCTTCTGTTCTCGCAGGGTCTTCTCCACCTCAGGTATCAGCATCTCTGGGTAGCGCACCCCCACCACTCTCTCCCCACTGTCCACCGCCACCCTCACCACTCGCAGTCGGCTTTCGTATTTGCTGCAACAGACAGAAATATCTTTTTCTTCTACTGAATATATAAAGATGCTACACTCCTTATCTATGATCTGACTGCTTTGTCATGATTGCATGTGGGCCCTAAAACCTCTGCCTGAAGATTTTGTTTGGACAAAGCGTACCACACCAAATATACTAAATGTTCAATCAACATCCTTATTCACTAACAAGAACAAACTCACATTACAAGTGTAGACACACACACATACATGCGCGCAAATACACACATACAATGCACTGGCAGAAGTGTGACTCAAACCAAAACAGTGACATTGTACAAAGCATTAGAAGTTCCATTAATCCAGACTTTGCAAATATCAAATAGACAACAATCATTTTATAATATGAATCCACCTTTCTCTCATACCCAGCCAATATTACTTGTACTTACACACTTTTAATTAAACTTTAAATGGAATATGTAAACAAGTAGTCCACAAAGTGAGATTAGATTTTACCGTATAACAAGTGGCCAGTTTTCTAACTGCATACAATCCTTAGAAATGAGGATTATTCAGCCAGTCCATGGCCAGTACAGACAATCTTCTTTTCTTCATCCCACAACTATTATTCAACATTTTGGTTTCACATGGCAGTTTTTCATCCAACTACAATTTTCCAGTTTGAGGGCTGTCCCCTTGAAAACTTGCTTGATTTTTTCTTTGGTTTCTCTGCATGTCCACCTGAACATGATGCCAAGCAAATTTCTTGCACACTCTGCAGGTGAGATAACTCTGGATGATTGTGTTCCTTCAACAGCTGCCAGCCTTCTGCTGTCAGAATTCAGGAATCTGGGAATGCAAGGGGTAGGTTGGGTTGAATAGGGGGCAGTCTGGCATTTAACTGAAGCGTTTTTAACATATACTGAACCAAATCAGCTGACGAATATGGGCTTAAAAGAACACATTTTTCTGTTTCATGATTAACGGTCAATGCTGACATTCACGTAGCAACATTTGGCCTTCTTGTGCAGAATTTTATTACACTTTTTCAAAAATGACCTTCCAACCACTTTATTTTTCAACAAAATTTTAAAATTCTGGATTTTTCCATTCAATTCGGGATTTCCAGAATTATTTCTAAAACAAGGGAATTTCAAAGAAAATTCTTCAGGATCGGCAACTATGCCCCTCTTTTGCAGTCACAGCCTCTGAGTCCAAGTATCGACAGCCAACTAGCACAATTATGAGAATTCCATGTATTTAGTGATGTGAAAACTGCGCTTTGCTGACTTCTCTGAAAGGCAGTATCAATTAAAAAAAAAAAAAAAGTCCTGCAGTTCAGCACTTCCTTGTGGCAAACTGGTGCCTGCACTGTTGCAAAAACCCAGCATATACACATGCGCCCATGCTTCAATGAAACACCCTCCACCCTGTTCCCCCGTGAGGGCACACCTGGTAAACTAACTGAAATAATGTTCAGTCATTGCTGAGAAAGTTGGGCTAGCACATTAGTACTAGTCACTGTATTAGTTATGTGATACTACCACTTAAGCGACCGATTTATGAAAAGATCAAACAAGTCCAGTCTTGTCCTAGGGTGACTGATTTATCAAAAGTTCAAACAAGTGTAGTCTTGTCCTATGGCAACTGATTCATCAAAAGTTGAAACAAGTCTAATCTTGTCCTATGGTGACTGATTCATCAAAAGTTCAAACAAGTCTAGGCTTGTCCTATGGTGACTGATTCATCAAAAGATCAAACAAGTCTAGGCTTGTCCTATGGTGACTGATTCATCAGAAGATCAAACAAGTCTAGTCTTGTCCTATGGCGACTGATTCATCAAAAGATCAAAGAAGTGTAGTCTTGTCCTACGGTGATCGATTCATCACAAGTTGACACAAGTCTAGGCTTATCCTATGGTGACTGATTTATCAGAAGTTCAAACAAGTCTAGGCTTGTCCTATGGTGACTGATTCATCAAAAGATCAAAGAAGTGTAGTCTTGTCCTACGGTGATCGATTCATCACAAGTTGACACAAGTCTAGGCTTGTCCTATGGTGACTGATTCATCAAAAGATCAAACAAGTCTAGGCTTGTCCTATGGTGACTGATTCATCAAAAGATCAAAGAAGTGTAGTCTTGTCCTACGGTGATCGATTCATCACAAGTTGACACAAGTCTAGGCTTGTCCTATGGTGACTGATTCATCAAAAGTTGACAAGTCTAGGCTTGTCCTATGGTGACTGATTCATCAAAAGTTCAAAACACGTCCAGGCTTGTCCTATGGTGACTGATTCATCAAAAGTTGACACAAGTCCAGGCTTGTCCTATGGTGACTGATTCATCAAAAGATCAAACAAGTCTAGGCTTGTCCTATGGTGACTGATTCATCAAAAGATCAAACAAGTCTAGGCTTGTCCTATGGTGACTGATTCATCAAAAGATCAAACAAGTCTAGGCTTGTCCTATGGTGACTGATTCATCAAAAGATCAAACAAGTCCAGGCTTGTCCTATGGTGACTGATTCATCAAAAGATCAAACAAGTCTAGGCTTGTCCTATGTCAACTGATTCATCAAAAGATCAAACAAGTCCAGGCTTGTCCTATGATGACCGATTCATCAAAAGATCAAACAAGTCTAGGCTTGTCCTATGGTGACTGATTCATCAAAAGATCAAACAAGTCTAGGCTTGTCCTATGGCGACCGATTCATCAAAAGATAAAAAAAAGTGTAGTCTTGTCCTACGGTGATCGATTCATCACAAGATGACACAAGTCTAGGCTTGTCCTATGGTGACTGATTCATCAAAAGTTGACAGTCTAGGCTTGTCCTATGGTGACTGATTCATCAAAAGTTCAAACACGTCTAGGCTTGTCCTATGGTGACTGATTCATCAAAAGTTCAAACACGTCTAGGCTTGTCCTATGGTGACTGATTCATCAAAAGTTCAAACACGTCTAGGCTTGTCCTATGGTGACTGATTCATCAAAAGTTGACTCAAGTCTAGGCTTGTCCTATGGCGACTGATTCATCAAAAGTTCAAACACGTCTAGGCTTGTCCTATGGTGACTGATTCATCAAAAGTTGACTCAAGTCTAGGCTTGTCCTATAGTGACTGATTCATCAAAAGTTCAAACACGTCTAGGCTTGTCCTATGGTGACCGATTCATCAAAAGTTGACACAAGTCTAGGCTTGTCCTATGGCGACTGATTCATCAAAAGTTCAAACACGTCTAGGCTTGTCCTATGGTGACTGATTCATCAAAAGATCAAACAAGTCTAGGCTTGTCCTATGGTGACTGATTCATCAAAAGATCAAACAAGTCTAGGCTTGTCCTATGGTGACTGATTCATCAAAAGATCAAACAAGTCTAGGCTTGTCCTATGGCGACTGATTCATCGAAAGATCAAACAAGTCTAGGCTTGTCCTATGGCGACTGATTCATCAAAAGATCAAACAAGTCTAGGCTTGTCCTATGATGACTGATTCATCAAAAGATCAAACAAGTGTAGTATTTTCCTCTGAGGACCTATGATTTCAGCGTGACAGGAGTATCAGCCTGTGCAGGCTGCTGCACCAATATATAACACTTATGAATATGAATTTCAAGAATTTTTCTCCTCTACCAAAAACTGCAGCATTCATACAACTGTGATACACTCTGCACAAGTAGAGTTCTAGGTGAACAAGTAATTCGGCATACATCCATGACCTTTGACCTTGTGAGTCCAGAACTACACATCACGCACACAACAACCTCGCCCACCTTAGTCCCATGAGGGAAGCGTTCTTCAGGAGGGTGGCCTCCAGCACCGACATCAGGGTGGCGATGTTGCCACACAGCAAATGGAGGCGGTAACAACGCTTGCCCACTGCAACACCAACAATGTAGCGATGTACTGACATTGACTAAAAAAGCAGCTGGAAGGGTACAGATCTCCATCAAAGTTGAACCTGAAATCTGAAACTGATCTTTAATCCAGAACAATGCCAAAGAGTGTGTGTGTGTGTGTGTGTGTGTGTGTGTGTGTGTGTGTGTGTGTGCGAGCATCTGTGAATGTGTGTGTGTGTGTGTGTGTGAGCATGTGCGTGTGTGTGTTTGTTTATGTGTGTTGGTGTGTTCATGTGTGTGTGTGTGCCCAGCAAACCTGTCGCACTTTCCAAACAACCGAGCCAGAAAAATGTTAAAGGTATTTACCAACACTTTAACAGTTTCTGAACAGCAGTGCCAAAAAGCTTTCCATTCTTCATAAGCACACCTGGGTTTCTGTAGTGGAAAAGCAAAAATCTTTGAAGTGACCAGCCGTCGTGGCGAAGTGGTTAGCGTCGCGGACTCCCAGCTGGGAGGTCGTGGGTTCGAATCCCATCAGAGTCATGTGGGTTTTTCTGCCCCAACCGACTCCTACCCAGAGTTGAGTTGCTGCGGACTCAGTTGGGAAGACTGGGACCACACAGTCGAGTTTTATCCACTTAATGGATGCGTTTCTGAGAGTGTTGCTCAAATTTCCTGACCAACACCGCAGGTGCCTGTATCTCTCGGGTCTGGTTGACGCCGGGATATATTATGAAAGGAAGCGTCGAGTACAGCCCTGTCATGCAGTCTCAGACCGAAATGGAAATCCGTATCATCATCTTAATCATCCTCATTCTCATCAATCAGCATAAAAAAAGTCTCAAATTCTGTGGCCCTTCATGCCCTGCTGTCATGGTGACCTCAATTTTGATGTCCTCTCCACATCTGTGGTCTTGGTTTGGTTCCGTCGGGGTCACCGATATCGGGGAGTCCATGGGGGCTGTCGTTGGACGGACGTGGTGGTGCCCTCCGGGAGAGCTCACTCACGCCGGCTCCGCGACTAAGCAATTATTGTTGTTAGTAGGGGGCTTAGTAGGTGGTGTCATGCGTATGTTAGATCAGAACAGGCGCCACTGAACACCATCGAAGTGACTTGGCAGCAGTGCAGTGTCTCCTCCGGTGGGTTGCCTCTTGACGACTTGACATTGACTGCTCCCTGTGGATTGCCGGTGCCGGGGCTGCGGCGGGGCCGACCAGGCTGTGGCTGTGGACGGGGTGTCGGAATGAGCGGCGTGGGTGCATTGCCTTTGAGGTGGCGCAGAGGTTGTGACAGCAAAAAAAAAAAAAAAAAAAAAAAAAAAAAAAAATCTTTGAAGTCCTAAGGGGTCCAGCAGACTTGTCACCCCGCCAACCTCACTCACCCGGTAAATATTTGAACTGATAGTCTGTGCAGTTTTATGCCAAATCTTGAGCATCACATGGTGTATCGTACACTTTTGGTTTCAACCACAGTGAGGATCATTTGTTCACAGACCTTTTCATCAACCTCTTTCACTTCAGCAGCAACCTGCTGATGCACAATGTCAAAGTGTGACACTGCTTTGCCTACAATAGCCTCGCAAAAATTTTTAAAACATTCACTTTTTGGTGTCAGCAGCATTTTTCTTTCACTTGTCTCAAGTCTGTGCTCTGCTACGATTACGGTGGCATACAGTACAGTGCACTTCTTGACAGAAGCTTGTGGTTTTATGCATTTCTGTGCTAAACTGTCACTCATTTAACTTTTTGGAGCATGGCCCCTCTTCACACTTCAGGACCATCAATGCCTTCATGGTATTTTGGCCGAAAATCAGTCTGCTTTGCATAGTATGTGTAATGCCAGACATCCAGATAACCACTATGAGAAATTTTGAATTTCACAAGGCAGACTGAACATCGAGCATGATCTGTACTAACACTGGGTTGATCTTTTCTGTGTACCGCAAGCGAAACTTCAGTTGAGTCTTTTTTCTTCGAATTTTGGCTGTACGAATCAAATTCACACTCCAACACCGTGAGTGGTAAAAGAAGTATACAAAAGTTGCCGAACAGAATTTTGCATGTAATTGTAAACTGGCTGTACACATAGCAGCTGTAATGCTGCATGAACTGAACGATCACAAAATGGCTTTCTCTCCCCCCCCCCCCCCCCCCCCCCTTTCTTCCCTTCCACACCCACAGAATCTTTGGGTTATGTAGAACAACAGAATGAAATGAATCCACAACATATGTAACACTCACACAAATACTATAGCTACAGAAGAAATAACACTTACCTGTGCAGGTGTCTTTGTGTTTGCAGTGGCGACCATGCATACAGCTGTCTTTACTGGATTCATAGCTGTCAGTCCACCCTTTTCCTGTGCACACACACAATCATTTCTTTCAATATAGTCTGTTCACCAAAGTAGGCATGTGTAGATTTTTAACGTATTAAAATTACTTATACCTGTAATTATGGTCATAAAGAAATACCATGTCTCAATTTCAAAGCTCTATACTCTAGGAAGCCCTAACATTTCCTACTGCTGCCTAAGAGACAGCATGCCAGTCCAAAACCTTTACAGGTGTGAAGAAAGCTTACCTGGTTAGAATTTGCGACATTATTCTGAATTCAATAGTCAATAATTTTCAAAGACAGTCGTCCAGCTGATAAAATCTGAAATTCATTTGGAAGACCTGTGTGACACGTGTCAGGAAACGAAATAACAGCCCTTCCAATTCAAGTTTAATCAAAATCGAGACTGCAAAGATAAACTGAGAGGTAAAGTTATCTTTGTTGACAAGAAACTTGGCCTGCTCTTGCCTGTCATCACTCCCGCAATTATGTCTATGCACACAAACCCATAGACCCTGTTTTTGCTATTGATAGTGTTTCTGATTAAAGATTAGAACACTTTCCAGGAAACCATTTTCAACTGTTTCAGAAGCAAATCATAATCTGAATGATCTGGACATTGAAGATGACATAAGGCTAAAGTAAAACTCGAACTAACGACGAAACAGAGAGGTTCTTTCAGTATGACATCAAACATGAATACACAACACATGATTTTAACCAAATACATAATTCAAGATTTTAACTAAGTGTACTTCAAAGTAGATGTTTGTCTTTTTAAAAGATAGTGTGTGTGTATGTGTATGTGTGTGTGTGTGTGTTTGTACACAGATATGTCAAGTCTTCTATCTTCCCTTACCTTTGTGCACACCCTTACATCAAGACTCTAATGACGGAGCAGGGCTGCTGACACAAAAAAATAATCACACATACTATCCTTTCCCCTATCAAATGCTTGAATAATCTGGTGTTTAATTCAAGGTGCATGCACCCTATGACACACGGGTGTTCATTCCGGGAAACATGAATCAACCAACCTACATGCACAAAAACATGCCCAGCCTTCACACTATTCTACTCACTGGCATCATCCACTGAGACAGGCTTGTACTTGTTCATCAGGTCCGACTGCTCCTGCTCCATTCCTGACACACCTGTGCTGGGCCTGGTTGTCAGCACACAGGTACAACATTGAAAAACAAAATTACAAGAAAAAAAAATTATAAACTTGCTGCAGATAGATCCTTATTTAGGTCATACTGATAACGTTTAAAAGGAAAACACAAAAACCCCACCACCAACAAACAAAAGATTCACTTAAATGACAAACATGTGTTGCAGGACAAAACTATGCCAGTTTACACTATTCATGTGCACCTTATACATATATATATATTCATACCCTTGAATAATGACAGAGACACTTAATAATAACGATGATTCATTCACTAGAATACAACATCCTTATTAAAGGAGATGAACACCTAAACTGAGAGGGAAAGAGAGGGGGGGGGGGGGGGGAGGAGAAAACTGAAATAAGGAATAAATAAAAGGTGTAATCATCTACCTCCTTAAACGCTTCCCATTCAACCTCAAGCAAAATAGTTTATCCCCATTTTATATTCCCATCACACCACACAGATTCATATCACAATCTTGAATGCTGAATGATCCAACACAAAGCACATGCAAAACAAGAATCTTTCCAAATTCAATTAGCGGCAAAGAGAAAAGAAAATGGGGACCAAGAACCTCAGGCAAGCTCACCGACAGCTGGGCAAATAAAAAAATAAACAAGGTTATCGAGCTCTACCACACCCAACTTTTTGATTCTGAAGAAAAAAATCTAACTCATGCTCCCTCCCATCATTCTCAACCATTAACCTTTTAAAACCTGGACTGATGGCTACAATTAACTTTAAAAATGTCTGCTTGTGATTTTAGTGCAAACGTTCCTTCCATATTTGCTGTTCTTTTAACAAGTATGCAGACACTCAAAGAAACCAGACGTTTTTGTTTTAGCTCAGCACTTTCCATTCATTCTTCATACAATCCAGTTTAAAAGATGTTTCAGATATATGGTCTTAAAGACAAAAATGCTTTGGGGAAAGGGGAACAGGTAAAGGAATGAGCGTACCACAAACACGAGGTATGGACATTTTTCATACACACACAATTCTAAAAAAAAGAGTTCAGCCAGAACAGTAACACACTACACAGGGTGTCTTTGTACTATGTTTGCCACATACATTTGTCTGAACACTGAACAGAATAATTCAATAGAAAAAAATGCATGCATACATATGCAGCCCAAATTCCTTTCTATACTGAATATAATGCATTACTTACACAAGCATACACAGACACACAACTAATCCTGCAAATTTTACGGGAATCTCTTGAAGTTTTCATACTGATTATAATCAATGACAACACTCAATAGGTTTCCATCCCAACTTCAAAAGTACTTTAAAGCTAAAATCATGTTCTTGAATTAGGCCTCCCACTGAGAAAAAGTTAGTAACTCTGAAATTCTATGAAATTACAGCAAGCAAGTTCCCCCCTCCCGAAGGAAAATTTTGAAACTTGTTCTCAAAATGATGCGATCTGATGCAAATCTGAGCATTGAGTGGCGTGTCAGCTACTTTTCCATAGAACCACAACCAGGACCATTCATTCATGCAACTTTTATGGATCTTCTTAACTTTTGTAGCATCCTGCAAATGCACAACTTCAGGGCATGACACCGCTTTGCCTTTGTCCAAGTAGACAAAACGGTGACTACCGACTCTAGTGAAGTTTACACTGATTTTGTGACTTTGGAGTCATACACAATTTCGATGTCACTCCATCCACCCTAACCCCATCCTCTCCCTCCCCTGGTTTTCTCCCTGTCAATTCTCATTTTTTATCATTTCACTGCAACCCATGAATGTGTGGAGAAGCGAAAGCCCCAAGTAACGCTAACAAGCAAAAACGTTTCATTCATTCACATCAGCGACATCACACATACACGCACACAAGCCCAAGGCAAACCACCGAAGAGTGCACAGACCTGGCCACATGAAACAGATGCGAAGAGTTGTCCTTGGGGGTGACAAGAATGAACATCTTCCTGCCGAACATGTCCCGCTTGGACTTGTAGAAGCCCGTCACGGGACTGGTGTCCTTGTAGTTCAGGTACCGGGTCATCGCATGCTCCCAGTCCAGGCCTCGGTCCACCTCCAGTTCAACCAGCCTGCAGACAGCAACCCATGAACGCCCATTTAGCCACCAGCATTCCGTGAACGCCCATTTAGCCACCAGCATTCCATGAACGCCCATTTAGCCACCAGCATTCCGTGAACGCCCGTTTAGCCACCAGCATTCCATGAACGCCCATTTAGCCACCAGCATTCCGTGAACGCCCATTTAGCCACCAGCATTCCATCAAGGCCCATTTAGCCACCAGCATTCCATGAACGCCCATTTAGCCACCAGCATTCCATGAACGCCCACTTAGCCACCAGCATTCCATGAACGCCCATTTAGCCACCAATGCTCCAGTTCACCTGTTCACTTGCAACCACAGCACCAGCTGTCATGGTACAGTAGTTACTGTCGTGGGATGGCGAGCTGGGTGGTCGTGGGTTCCACTCCCATCAGAACTATTCATTTGTGGGACTTTAAGGCACGACTGGCTCTTACCGGGAAATGAATACGCTATGGGAAGGTTGGAACAGTTAATAAAGTATAGTTTCATCCACATAATATATGCATTACTGAGAACGTTGCTCGAATTCCCCGACTAACAGGGCAGGTGCCTGCATCACCCAGACCTGGTTGATGCCAGATATATTAAGAAAGTTTTAAACACAGCCCTGTTTTTTAGTCTCTGGTCAGCATCACCTTTACCATCTTCCTCCTTTCTGATAAACTTTAATGGAAAAAAGTCTAAAATTCAGGGGCCTTTCAGGCCCTGCTCTCTTGGCAATCTCAAAATCAATTTCTTATCAACATCTATGGGTTCATGTTGAAGTGACTGGTATTGACATGTTCATGGGTCTGTCATAAGACAAGACACGGTGGCGTTCTCTGGAAGGGGATACTTAGACAAGCACTGGAACTACCCATAACAAACAAGTGGGAAGGTCCTGTGTGTGTCAGATCAGAACAGGTACCACTGAACACCACCAAAGTAACTTGGCAGCAGTACAGCGTCATCTGGTGAGTAGCCTTCAGACAGTTTGACACCGACTGTATGCAGTGGATTGCTAGTGCCAGGGCTGCAACAGGACATACCAGGGCACGGCTGTGTACAGAAAGATTGGCACGGGAGTAATACAACTAGGGTTGAACAGATGAGATGGAAAGGAAAAAAAGCAACAGGCAAAAACACACATTACTTTTTCATATTCTTTTGAAAAAAAGTATTTACGTATCTTTTGAATATCTTTGTTCTAATGTTGTCAAGTCCTGCAAGAACTGAAAAAAAAGCATCTTTCTTCCTCCCCACTCTTTGGTTCTAGGCTACAAATCTCACTTTTGCTGCTAATGCCATCCCATCCCTTCTGATATTTTCAGTGGCTCAACTATTTTTGTACGAAAACTTAATGACAATGACTGAATATTTACCTGGTGGTACCATGGCCCTTCAGGAGGTTCTGAAACACCTCCGTAGGTTCTCCTACCATCTGGATGGAGGCAGCTGTGATGTCCTGCAGCCCTTCATCGTACCTGTCATCACCAACCAACGTCACCGATCAGGGAACTCACTGGTGTAATCGAGTATTCATACATCATAAGAATGACTGTTACTATGATATGCTCTGTCTCTACACATCATCACAAAATTTGAAATAAATTTGTGTTTTTTTTCCAAACCCATGTTGAAAATGGCAAACTAAACTACTCCATCACATCACTTTTAATATGCTTGAGTGAATGCTGTAATGGTGTATGCCTGTTGAAGGGGGCATGCAGGTGGGGTGGAGGTGGGGAGGGAAATAGGCAGTAAAAATTTTCATTTGCCTGTTTGGGTAAGTTCAGAATGAACTTTACTTGCCTGACACAACATTGCATTTACCCCATGCAGTCCGTCAATGATTTAAGGTTAAGCCCTGAAAGGTTGTTCATCAACAACTTCCAGTGTATGTGTTTGTTTGGCTGCCAAGAAACAGCAATCTGCCAACAGCCATCTGGACAGTGTGGTTTAGATATTGTTCACAATAAGATCTGAAGAAGAAATTTTGGTAAAAAATCAACTTCGTCTGTTCTGTTTTGTACTGTGTGTTAAGTAAGTGCTACTTTGTCATCTATTTTGGACATTTATTTGTATTCTAGTTCATTTCCAGTCATTTGTCATCTATTTTGGACATTTATTTGTATTCTAGTTCATTTCCAGTCAGTTTCACCTCTTTCAATGCATCAGGATAACCATGCAATTTTCTGTTGCTATCATTAACATAAATAAACGACCATTATGAACTATGAATCATGACTCTGTACAGCATAACCATTATAATATAATGTACCCTTTTCTGCCACCCACACTGCACAATTGTTCGTGCTACATTAAAACGATGTTCTGCATTTGTCAACTGTCATGGACACATACACAAGGAAGGATACGCGAGACTCACCTGCCTTCCCGCTTGGCATTTTGCACAATGACCTCCATGCACTCTGTGAAATAATCGAACATCTGCACACAAAAGAAGTTGAAACATCATCCAACCCATAACACTGACACTGCGGAGAAGACTGTTCAATGTAAAATTTCTCCTCACAGTAACTAGCTCATGCTCTTGAGGCATAATTGCTACTGTTATAAAATATTAAAAAAAAGAAAAAAAGGGGGAGGGAGGGAGGGGGGTGGGTGTTTAGCGCCTTAGCCTAATGGCTACTTGGGCAACGGACTGTCAGATGTTTGTGTCTGAGGAACGCATGATGGGAGGCAGAGCTCACCCCTCTCCTTCTACCACCTTTTGCCTTCCACGACATGAATCGGGTACCAATTTTACTGCTGAGTGAACAAAGAGGGTTTTCAAGTACAAAAGATCCAAATGCCCCCCCCCCCCCCCGGACCACTAACTTCACGGGCATATTCTCTAACCATCTGACTTTGCCCCCCTCAAAATGCATCTGAAATAAAAATCAGGGACACTGACACTTTGTGCGACCATAAAAACGACTGGCAAAGTTCTCTTTGAGCACACAGCGCTGTTGATGACTTCTCATTTTCTGAGGTCAATTTCACAGGAGGATAAGCATAGAATAGATGATTAAACTGGAAGTAGCTTAAACATGGCTTCATCGGTGTACTCAAACGAAAGAAATCTGAAGCATACTGGAAGTAACAGAAGATGAAATATAGTACTGCACCTGTCGCACTGTTTTTGCTAATCATTTTTTTTTTTTGCAGCACATATCTAAATCATTCATATAGATTATAACGACGACAAAATGTACACAGCTTCAAAATCCACAGTTATTTACATAATTCCTCAGCAAAATGCTGGTTGTTTCTGGAAAGCATGTAAACTCCACATTCATTTACATAACATCTCAGGAAAACAGATTGTGGAAAGGATGTAAACTAGATACTCATCTCGGGAAAACAGATTGTGGAAAGCACATAAACTCCACATTCAATTACTCCACACCTCAGGAAAACACATGACTGTATTTGAAAGGCTTGTTTTTGCAATGCTTGTTTACCTCCACATGCATTAGCAAAACAAAGACACACACAGCGACTGACGAGTCTGACCAGATTCTGTTTGGCAGTGGGCAGGCCCAGGATACGGTTGAGGAACTTGCTGACATCCCCCATAAATTTGTCGTCCACACGGGCGTAACTCCGCAGGGTGCTCTCCTCCACCAGACCCATCTGAACCAGGCACTCCTGTACACACACACACCACCCAGTGCTCACCCTCTCTCCCTTTTTCTTCCTCTGCTAGAACTCCAATATTCTCCATTGGTGAGATTTCTGTCCTTACACCCATTAAAAATCTCACTGTTGAGAAAGTCATGTTCCATCTTTAGGATGGTGTCTAAATGGACACCAATGCGCATGTTTTCGTTTCATGTCATGCATCCCTCCAGCACTCTTCTTCTTGAAGTGGAATGGAATTTTGTGTATGTACAAGATCTTGCATGTCTATCACAGACCCGTTTATCCCAAATTCGTGTATCTGTAATATCTCAGACATAAAACTGTAATTTGAAAAAGAAACCCGTGATCTTCGTAACTGCAATACTTTTGCAACTTTTGAAGATTTGGAAGAGTCCCATCGCCATCTTCGACAAGGTAAAAGATGCAAGGCACGCTGGGAAATGTCTTCTAACTGCTTTTGACCGAAACGGTAGCAGACAAAACTTCGCGTTTAACCATTTTTTCTTTGATTTCTTTCCCTGTAATTCTTTTTTTTTTTTGGGGGGGGGGGCATAATTCCCGTAATTTCGATTTTTTTTCCGTAAAAATTTCAGCAAAATAGTATGGGTAAACAGGTCTGCTGTTAGCTACAAAGAGAAAATCTCTCTGAAGTTACCTTGAATTGTAAATTAACCTGAACCTTGGACAGGGTTCCCACTTCCTCACAGGAAAAAAATTCAAGGGTTTTTCAAGGGTTTCTAAAGGGGATATTTTAATATCTAAGGGGCAAATTTAGCCGTACAATTAAAAAAAAAAGTGAATAATTACCTTACACATGTAATCCAGCCATGATGATAAGGTGATTACACTTCTTAGTCTTTTCCATGCTCAATATCATATACAAAAAATAAAAAATGAAGTCTTTACACAGAAATTGAGAAATCAGAAAAACAAAACTTTCAATCTGCTTTCCGGACCAGTATCTGACATGGATGTCCAGCTGCTTCTGTTTCAAGTCCTTATTCAATGATTCGTCAAAAGCATAAATTCTCTACTGGCAGCTGCAGCCAAGGCCCCCCCTCTGGCACATTTCAGGAGGGAGCTCAGCAAACTTTACTTTTAAAATACAGCCACTGTATGTGTTGTCATGTGGAAGTGTGTGTGTGAATGGTTGGCGGGCCTGGACTAGCCTAATGCTTGTTCTGGGGCAGGATAGGGAGCGGGATAACCCCTCTTGAAAAGGTGAACGTGGGTAGCCTTCCTGCAGCTCCACACTTAGCTGGGGTTTTTTGTGTGTGTGTGTGTGTGTGTGTGTGTGTGTGTGTGTTGGCTAGTTGGTAGGTAAGTTAGGGGGGGGGGGGGGGGGGGCGCGGTGGTATGAATGCCGTCTTTTAAACAAGAAAGTACGATTTTTTTTTTTTTTTTTTTTCAACAAATGCGCACACCTGAGTCACTTAAAGTCTATTGAGACGATGTGACGACTGATTTGAAGATTCAGTCTGTGATTTTTTTTTTTTTTTTAGTTCCGACAGAAAAAAGGAGCAATACCAAAAGTTGCAAGATATCTACTTTTGGTTTCCCCACACCGATAGTTCGTCGCAATCGAGGAATATGGAAACATTGCTGCAAACAGTTTCGCGTCGTCTTCAGCAGATCGGAAACTGTGATGATTGTTGATGGCATGAATCGTCGCGTCCACAACACTTCAGCTTTCAACACATCTGTCCCACTTGCTGTTATTGTGGATTGGCTGACGATTCTTACTGAGGAAAGGGTCTGACCCGATGATGAATTTGATGACTGCCAAACGAAAACCGTAAGACTAACGACCAGCCTGCTCGCTTTTTCCAATTCCACCATTCCGTGCCCCCCACAATTCTTGCTGGAAGTACAACTACCCCCATAGTTTTTCAGGAAAGAGAATGTATATACACACAGCTCTGAGACGGAACACTGGCTATTATTTAAAAAACCACAAAATGAAATTGAGATGGAACAATGGTTATTATTTAAAAAAAAACAAAAAACTACAACTAACTATCCAACATGTGGCTTTGGACATTATACTCTCCTGGTTGTAAACATTTTCCAATGAACAGTTGACCATTTGGGCATCCTCAGACTTGTGTTTGGCAGACTAAAAGACAAAAATGCCTTGCTTTACTAGCTGCAAAACTGGTGATTCAAGAATAACTCTGGAATTAAACTGTTCACCCAGCCTACCCCCCTTCATTCTGATAAAACATAAGTTAATGACTTTTCAATGATACCCCATTATTCAGACAGATTCCACAATAATCACTCGGACAGATTCCACAATAATACCTGCAGTGTAGTGTTGAACTCCACAAAGTCTCCTGACACCAGCTTGGACAGTGAAACACCAGGAGCCAGCTGTTGCTGTAACACAACATGACAATTTGAATCAGGCAAGGCGCCCACAGTGGTAAAACAAAATTCCCTGAAATTCTAGAGAGTATGGTAGACATGCTCTCCATCACCCAAGAAAAAAATATTAACTTGCCTTTTAAATGGTGTGATCTGATGCAAATCTGGACACCCAGTGGTGTATTGTCAACTTTTTGGTCCAACTATAGTCAGGACCAGCATATGCGCATGTGTGTGGTTTTTAAGTCCTGCCTGAAAACCAAAAGACTAGTGACATATCAAGATACAAAATGTCTATATCAAAGCACGATTTCATCTCACATTTTATTCAGGCAATATCTGCATGAATCTACATCAACTTGCCTGCATTCAGACTTCAGGCACACCCACATCCACCCATTTGTTTGCACAGCTTTTGTCATTGTCTTTCACTTTTTTGGTGACCTGCTGGTGCATGACATGAGCTTACAACAAAGTCTTTCAACTGGTCAGACAAAATGACATTAGCTGCTTTCACGAAGAATACAAGATAAGATAATGTTGCTTATAGCCCAGCCGACCGCAAGGGGCCACATCAGGGCTGACGAAGAATACAAGATCTCATGACTATAGTATTGTCTGCAATCATGACTACTACTTTTCTCCTTTTCGTCCCCGATTTTTGTTTTCCTGAAAAACTTTCCCTGGTTTTCAGTTTCCATCTTTGCTGTAATCTGCAAAATCATAAAAAAAAGAAGTGGAATACCTGATTATGATGACCAGTTCTCTCAGAAACAGTTATACAATGACATAATCATGACAGACTAGTTGCTTTAACAGTAATACTATCAACATTAAAAAACTGATTTTTACTTATGCTGCAGACATGCACCAATCGCTGCCAATGCATTTTGCTTACTGCATGATAACAAAAAAGCAGTGTTTTTTTTTTTCTCTTATTACATCAATATAGTGGTCTTTTTATCATTTGCTTCAATCACTACGCAGATCAATCAGATGCAACAAGTTAAGAATAGGGTTCACAAATAAGATATTACTGATCTGGTTAAAGACATTTTCACACAAGAGACTGAAAAGATAATGAAACAGAAAAAATACACAATCATACACACCGACAGGGAGGTGGGGGGGGGGGGGGTGACATGCACTTTTTATTTACAGAGAGAGAGAGAGAGAGAGAGAAAGAAAGAGAGAACGAGATTCACTTTTTATCTATACATGCCACAGTAACTCTAGACAGAACTTTTCAAATAAAGGAACAAACACCTGTTTTTTTCCTGTGGTCAACATGTGGCTAACCCTCTAACTACCCAGGAAATTTCCATATAACAATTCATCAATCACCAACTTATTTTTCCAAAGTGTCAAGCAAATTTAAACTGAATAAAAAAGAATCGCCAACCAAACTTTGGATAAGAATTCAGCTGAGGGATGTAATTTGCTGTTCATGTGTCTGTGCCTTGGTCATGTCTATCAAGACAGCCGATCCTTGCAGTCACTCATGTTTGTTCAGAAAATCCTGAATCCATCGGTAAAGACAACGCTGACTACCCACTTCCTGGTCATCTCACACACTGCCACTCAAGTGCAAGCACATCTGTTCAGTCTATGTGGTTTACAGGCATTTCTGACCTGTCGTTATCGATTCAGAGGTTTGGCAATTCAATAGTCCACAATCATGTCAAATGGATGGTTACACCACATACAGTTCCACTTGGCAGCAGTTCACATTTATTTTGTTTGTTTTTTTTGCTTGCTTGTTCTAAGATTTTCCAGGCAAATGAACCTTTTTGCAAATGGAAGCCACTTTCGCAACCCTCACGGTTCTCAAATAGCCTTTCTCAACACTGAAACCTTCGCAAATAACCCAATTAAGGATGTTGACACAGACACATCTGTTACACTGTGCAAAACGCCAGCCACAGAACTGTACAAAATAATAGCCCTTATTTCCCTTTTTTTTTGTAAGTGGTCAAGTTGAAATACTGGTCTTCCTTTTAAGAGATATGATGAAATGTTGCAAGATTTTCTCACTGTCTTTGCATAGATGCCAAGGGATGAAAAAAATAACACATATTGTCCAATGGGATAAACTGCCACTCTGTGGTGAACCAATGCACTCACAAGGCACTGAAGACTCACACAGACACCTCTGTTACCTGACACACACAGTTGTAGAGCGTTCTGAGAGCCATGCGACCATAGGGCGTGTCAAAGTTGAACTCCTGAAGGTCAGCACCTGTGGCAGCACGTCGATCTCCCTTTGTCAAGGCACCTGACAAAGAATGATAATCACAGTACAGGATGTGGAATCTCTCATAAAATGACTTCTAACAATCTTTAAGCTCTGGACAGCCAAACTTTCCTAAATGTATGTTGATACTTTAAGAACATCCATACTTTGTATAGACTTTAGAGGTCACTGCTTCACTTGAATGAACATTTCACACTGTCCCATGTGAAACAGGACCAGACAAGCAATAGAATTTGTTGACCCAATCCGTCTACTCAGTCCCATCACCAGGAGACTACAGTCTCTCAATGACGAGCTTACCTGTTTGGTAGCAGACACAGGGGTAAAGATATCTTACACAGGAACATCTTGATGGGGAACTCAACCTGGCATTTACACTAAATATTCCTTACAAGTTGAGTCCTTATCCTGTCGATGCATGATGATAGGTTTTGCATTTTTCACAATGACTAATAAACAACGCAAAGGAAAAGAAAATCATGGCCTGTACGCAAATAAATGTAAGACTCATTACTACTTCCTGCTGTGACCTTCTGACCTAATGCGCATGAGGATTTGTCTCAGCAGCAATCCGTGCAGGTTTTGAACAAGTTCAGGAGTGAACCGATCTTACCCCACCAAATAGCATCAAACAATTTGCTTCAACTGCTGATGTTTTGGCTTCTTTTCTCAAAGAGTCTTCGATTCTCTCCCACAAGTGTTCAACTGTGTTCAAGTATACAAACTGTGCAGGCAAAGCGATTCCGCTGATTTTTATTCAATTTCATTATTTTAGTTTTAGGACTGGTATGCAGCGACTATTCAACCTCAATATCCGAATGTGTTGACATCTTGATAGCTGTGGTTTTTAGCAGGAAAATAATGGGCTATGGCTGACCACAGATGTTCATCTATGTATTTTTCTCCAAGAATCTCTTCCAGTTCACCTCTATAAATGTCATGCCAGTCATTTTTTGAGTGTGTGTGTTTTTTTTGTGTGTGTGCTTTTTTTTGTTTTTTTTTCTGTAAGCTTCCCACACCGCCATTATCTTCTTTGATGCCTTCCAATAAACTCTGAGCTTGTGTAGAACACACTGCACAATACGGCAGCAAACAGGAAAATCTTGTCTGAGGTAAAAGACAAGTAATTTCTGTCAAGTTATTCAGTCATTTTTTCAAGGCAACCTTCAACATGTGCATTTTATATCCCTTTGCTAGCTATGCTGGTCCGCCATCTTGATATATATGTTCCACTGAATGCAAGATCACAAACCACTCGTACCTTGAACTAATTGTAGTCTCACAGCTCATAAACACATCTGCAATTTGTTTCCAACTGTAGCTATCATCATACACATCTATGATCAGCTGTCTGGCCTCATTGCTTATGGTTTTTTTCCTGTCCTCAAAGAAGAGATTTTTATGTCTATCAGTACTGGTCTCATATCGACAGTTTTAATATATCTCATAATTCATGAAACTGAACACATTAGTGTAGTAGTATTTATGTTATATTATACCGAGTGTGGTAGTACTGCATGCATATATACGACATGGCAGAAACATGTATACCATCTCTCTGGGCAGCAACAGACTTTCAAAGAAACTCTTACCCTGGCACCTGGGACTACAGATTTTGACTAGATCAAGATGCAGCACTTTAACTTCTCTTTACTCCTCATGAGACCACACCACTGGTGTAAAAAAAAAAAAAAGGCTGTACAGAATACTTGGCTAATTTCAAGCACTGGCTGTCAATGTTCTTCTTCTGGCAATTTTATTTCGACCCACACAATTTAGCCTTCATGGAAAAAAGGGCAGAATAGAATTTTTGTACAGAATAGAATCAGTTCAGTCCAGTCCCATCCACAGGGCTTCACTGTGTGTGGACTAGTGCACATACATTACACCACATCTGTTAAACCAAGAAGACGCAATGCCCAGAGGTTACAGTTAAAGACAAAAGCGAATGATTAAGTGAATACAGAGAGCGTTGGTTACAGGGGCTCAAGGACAAGGACTAAGCAGACATCGGAAATATGCATTTACCCAACACGCTGGTCATGCCTTGAGAATGAGATAAGCTTCCTGAAATGCTGCAGAGACCTACCCAAAGACTGGAGCCGACGAGCCACAGCAGCAGCGAAGCGTCTCTCTCCTCCCAGGTCTGTTGTCAGCAGCTTGTACAGAGGACCACTGAAAAGAAACACAGAGTTTCAACCCAAGTCAGATTTCCACCCAGCAAACTGTGGTCTGCAGAATCCATCCCAGTTCTTTCTCTTAAAACAACCTGCCAAGGTCTAAAAAACAAAAAATCAGAATGTGGCATTTTGACATTTTGGGAACAACATTCCAAATTCAGGTACAGCATTCATATGTGATGCCACAAGTCAGACTCTAAAGCAGCTTCAGTTGCACTTTGCTTCATGAACAACTTAATGATGGACTAAGACAGAAGAAATCTTGCTAGTTATCCCGTGGTTTTGATGTGATCTACAAACAAAAGAGCCCACCATGAAACAAAACGCTGGAGGCAAAGCTGCGATGCAATTTCAGTTATTCTGACAGAGTCCATCGCAATTTGCCATAGGCAGTGGACCAGTTGAGAACTGGCAAAGAGGCCCAAAGACCGAGAAAAAAGAATTATTATCCAGGTGGGACTCTTCTCAACCTTCCAGGGTGCATAAATACATACAGAGCTACATCTTCAAGGGGAAGATTAAATGCTGTGGAATATGGTATTGTGCTGATCATTCAATTGCCCTGATGCATGCTGCAGTACACTGTCTGCACCCTTTCTCAACAGACTTTCATGGCATGTGAAGCCGAGGATTCCTTTCACAGGTAAGGGCTGTGACAGGGGGCATCCAGCTTTTAGTGTACAGGGGTGGGGGAGATAGGAGGTAGAGGTTCTGGGAGGTGACCCTTTCAGTCAAGATGAAGGTGAAGAACAGCAAAACATGACCAGGGTCAGAGTTGATCACTTGGTCGAACATACATCAACCTGGGTTTGCAACAGGCTTGTGGAAACCATGGTTAGAGGCGGCAGAAATGCGACAGACCTATTCTACAAAATGGTGTTGACAGATATGTCCTGTGAACAAGAAGCAGAAAGTAGCCCACTGAAAGACTTGATTTTTCAACCAGCCTAAAATTAGCTCAGGGTCAGGGGTCAACTCAGCCCATGAGGAGGAGGAGAACTTACATCCATGAGTCAGGATCTAAAACAAAAGAACAAAAGCAAAAAAAGATTCAAGTTTATCATTTTCAAAAGAAAGGGGGGAAAATCCCAAGGCAGAAGAGCAGCCGCTAGCAGAATTCTCTTTTGATGTTGTGGGTCTTGGCTTAAACAACTGGTGCAATGAAGCATGACAACTGAAAAAGGCGTGGCACTCAGGCGAAAGAACAATACGTAAAAAGACTAAAAGACAAAGACTGATCAAATCGCTTTCTGCCAGATAAACAAAAAAGTAGTAGTGCACTACTCTATCGATGATGACAAACAGCTTGAGCGCTTACGATGGAAAAGTGGATTCAAGACAGCTATAAACATGGCAGTCTCTCACATTTAATGCTGGCCAACGGATGAAAAGAGAAGTGAGCATAACTCAGCACAGCATGGAGTGATTAGTGACGACTGGCCTGGGCTGGCAGTCTCAAGGGTGGTAGTAGTACTGCATCAGCCACAAACTGACCAAACGCAGCATGCACACTGACCACAGCTAGCATCAATTCGACATGGAACACCGTAACACTGTGCATTAAATTTTAACTAAGCATTAAAATTACATTCACTGGCTACTCGAAATTGTAAACAGCACAGCAAAATGATTTCATCTATTCAAAAACGGCATTAGAATATAAAATGAACTATACTGCGCAATCGAACGAACAAATAAAAATCGTTTTAATCCCATGCTTCAGCTCCCTTGCCAATCAAGTCTTGTATGACTGACCTGGACTGGTTTGAGCGGTGGGATCGTCCTAACTGCTGCACCGCTTTGTCAGCACTCCAAGGCAATTCTATTGTTATGTGGACACGCCGCCTCTTGTTTCCCACACGCTCGTCAGCATGCAGTGAAATACCTGTTATGCATAGCACCAATACCACATTGGAATTCCACAATTAATCACATCAAAATCCTGTGCAAGACCAAAAAAAAAAGGACACCCCACATCCCACAACAGTGAACCGTAATAATATTCAAGAATCACTAGCATTCTACTACTGAATCTACAACAAAAGACAGATTACACAAAAAACATCTACTGTGGTTATAAAAAGAAACAATGGTATTAAAAAAAAAAATCAAACAAAACAAAAAAAAAGCTTATGATGAATTGCAACATATTCTTCCCTCCTAATGAAGTGCACTTTGTTCAAGAGAAGACCGTTTACTTCTGTATTCAAAAGGTCTGCTTGTATGTCATTGTGTGTGTGTGTTCAAAGCATTTGTCCACTTCTGCTTTTTTTCCTTCTCAACTGTTATGTAGAACATGATTATTACTGGTCCAGTCAAATTGTTTCATAAAAAGGAAAAAGAAGGAAAAAAAGATACTACTGGGCTCTTTTCAAATGTAAATTATCTTTTAATCATAAAGCTGTGACACCCGACTGCAGATGAAATACTGATAACACAAAATAACAGGGTCATGGGTACAAACAACAGCAACAAAAGAAAAAGCAATCAATAACCTGTGCTTGCTGCATCAGAAATGATGGCCACCAGTTTTTTGCCAGCCATGAACAAGTTTCTCTGAAACAAACCAAAGGCACCTAAATCAAAAATGTCTCATTACAAATATTTCTGGGAAAAGCTTTTAGTACATTGTTTCTAATCTAGCAAAATGTCAATGAAATTTACCTTAAAAGTTCAGATTTTTTTCTTTTTTTTTGTTTCTCTTCTGATATCTGATTTCTACCTCTTAAGTATCAGTTTTTGAAACGCTAGTGAACTTTTTCTTTCATTCTAGTCCGAAGATTTTATAAGAGATTTATTCTTTTAACTGAAATTTGTCACTACATGTAAAGCAATACAGTTGCCAGCAAGTCCTTTTTAATATTTCTTGGTCTGTGCTATCAAATGCTGTGTTTGTGTTATACTATATTAAAATGTGCATGCACGCAGATGTATGGGTGTGCATATGTGTGTATCCAAATGAGCAGATTTAATTTTCAAATCCGATGTTGGTTTAAGCTTGCTTTAATGTGTTTTCTCATTGTTTTCACAATTTTACTTCTTATTAGTACAATAACATCACAGACTTTATCACTGTTATTTCTCCTCTGTGATACACATTTCTCACTCAGAAACAGAGCAAAAAAGGTGATGCGACATTTAGGAGATGCACCATCACCAGGAACAGCAACCCAACTTCCACAGGGAGAAATTGGATCACGAAAAAAATCATGCAATGAAACCTACAATAATAGCTTCTTGCCTTCAAAGACAAGCTTTTCTGGAACATTTCAGTCTTCCTCAAAACTCACATTTTTAACCCCTGCATACACCTAACATCACTGTCAATAGTGTGACACTCGCTGTGGTAAAAAAATTCATCTATCCTGGCAGCACACTGTCCCAGAACGTCGCCAATGATGACGAAGTGAGCATCGGAATAGCAAAAGCAAGTGCAGTGTTTGGCAGACTGCACGACAATGTTTGGAATAGAAGAGGCATCAGTGTAGAGACCAAGCTGAAGGTGTACAGATCAACTGTTCTCCCCACACTCCTCTACACATGTGGAACACGGACAGTGTACCAGCTGCATGCCAAGAAGCTGAATCACTTCCACACAACCTGCCTCAGAGGATTGCTGAACATAAAATTGAGGGAAATTACTTCACACACAGAGGTGCTTGACCAAGCAGGCCTGTCGAGCATCCACACCATCCTGATGCTGTCTCAGCTTCAATGGACAGGTCATGTTGCTCGCATGCCAGACAACGGCTACCCAAAGACTCTTCTACAAGGAGTGCATTCTCATCAACGACACTTTCAAAACATCCTTAACATTTAACACCAACGACGATACATGGGAATGAACTGCTATGGATCGAGCTAGATGACAATACTCAATCTGCAAAGGCGCTAATTTCTGTGAAGAAAGGAGGACAGCTGCAGCACAGCAAAAGAGACAAGCAAGGAAAGACAGCGCCAGCAATCAAGAGGACATCTCCCACATTCCCTGTCCAAGTTGTCGCCGCACATTCCAGGCATGCATCGGCTTGATCAGCCACCTGTGTATCCATGTATCATCTCACCCCCCTCAATCCCATGATGGCTGATGAGGTCCTCGTCGACTCGACAGATGAACATCGCTGTGGCTTAGTAGATGTAGTTAAGTGTATTTGAACTAATCTACATGCAGCGAGGCCTCATGGATGAAAAGGATATAAAACTATTTTTTCTCCTGATGAAAACCAACTGCCTTTAAAGACTGGTCTGTCTGGAACATTTCTCTAATTGGCTAAATAATCCTGACCTCCAATGAAGACTACCTCCCTTAAAAACTTGTTTATGTGGAACATCTTAATCATTGCAGGTAAAAGCTGACCTTCCAACGAAAAGTACCCCCATGAAAGAGCTCCTCTGGAACATTTCTGTCATTGCCCATAGACTCCTCACCTCCAATAAAGACCCCCCCCCCCTGCTGACTCCTCTGGCATTCCAAGCCAATACTAAGAAATTCTTTTTCGCATTCAAATGTTTCTCTGCTTTTTCACCACATGCAGCACCATAGCACATAGCACTGTTGTGTTAAAATCAGCACCATTCTTCCATAGGTATAACCTTGGCCTAAATGGAAAGCTTCATTCACAATTGGACATGTACCAGTCTGAGCTTCGTAAGTGATGGAAAATGACCAACAAGTCCGAGTTAAAGATAGCGGGCTGCAGCAGGTATAAACGAAGGTTGTGGTTTTCCGGACGTCAGGCTGTGGCAAAATACAATGTAAAAAAAAAAATTAAAGAATTGTCTTTCTGGAATATTTCTGTCCCTCCATGTAACACCCTGACTTTGTAATGAACACTAGATCCTTTTAAAACCCCACTTTAAGGATTTCTGGTATCAGGTTGTGCAAAGGTTTCACAACAGACAATATGATACACAGTATGTTAGGTATCCCAGGAACTGGATTGTACAAAGGTTTCACAAGACAATACAATATCTAAGGTATCCCAGGAATTGGGTTGTGCAAAGGTTTCACAACAGACAATATGATACACAGTATGTTAGGTATCCCAGGAACTGGATTGTACAAAGGTTTCACAAGACAATACAATATCTAAGGTATCCCAGGAATTGGGTTGTGCAAAGGTTTCACAACAGACAATACGATACACAGTATGTTAGGTATCCCAGGAACTGGATTGTACAAAGGTTTCACAAGACAATACAATATCTAAGGTATCCCAGGAATTGGGTTGTGCAAAGGTTTCACAACAGACAATACGATACACAGTATGTTAGGTATCCCAGGAACTGGATTGTACAAAGGTTTCACAAGACAATACAATATCTAAGGTATCCCAGGAATTGGGTTGTGCAAAGGTTTCACAACAGACAATACACAACATGTTAGGTATCCCCTGTTCACTCACCTCTTTGACATTCAAGTTCTCCAGGGCTGCATGGGCCCCAGCGGTCGATCTCTGTTCATACACAGGTTTGCTGTTAGTCCAGCGCCGAACCATACGACCCTTCCGCCCCGTCATCTCCGCCACGTTGTCTGGCCCACCCAGCTTGTCAATTAGTTCATCTAAGGGGCTGGAAGAATAAATGTAAGACAGGAATGATGAATAGGTGATAGATTTATGAAAAATATACCAATAAGGCATAATTTAACTTTGTTGCCACCATGCAAACAAACAAAAAATAAATAGTTGAAAAATACACGTTCTTGCCAATATTAAGAGCAAACCTAACAACATCGGGAAAAAAGCTCCTACACCAGATTATAAAGTTGAAAGAGTCATCCAACCCCAGAATCTTACATCAGAACAGTGAATCTCCGTTAATTGATGCTCTTTATGACTCTCTTCACAAGAACCAAACCTCAAGTGACTGAACTCTTCCACTGTAACACTTGGTTTTAGAATCCCTGTAGCATGGCCAGTCAGTCTGCCTCGCTTTACAGACCCCTCTCCACCAATACTACATTTTGATGACATTTCCTGAACTACAAGTCAGCCAGAGGACAGTGGGGTGCCTTGAAACTTTTGTTCAACAAATTTCAATGCTTTTTTGGAAAAAATTCAACCATAGCCCATGAAGAAACAGAACTTTTGAGGATAATGTGATTTTATTTCATTCACCATTTTTTTTTTTCATTTATCCTAAACTGAGTTGCAATCTACTTTTCCTACAAAAGTTTGTCCGAACTTTAGCTCCAATAAGGAGGCGGGGGGAAGGAGGACGGTAGAGGTGAGAAGGGACACAACAAACGTGTAACGCATCTGTACATTTATTTCAGCAAGAAGCCCAGGTTGTGTATACATCACACGTTTTGCCGTCTATGTCACAGAAATCAGCACACTGATCGTTCAGTTCCACCAGCAAGTGCTAAAGTTTTGTTGAGAAGCAAACATAGCAGTTCCAGCATGAATTTCACACAAACTGTGATTAATATTCAAAATGTAAATACAGAAGATGACAAACGTGTCCCATCGTGACAGTAACCAATTTTTTTTGTGTGTGCAAAAACATTTGTAGATTGAATCTGATGAAGTTGATTTCATCAAGATTGACAACATAATTTCATGATCTTCTGTCTTTCGAAGCATGTGGCGAATCATCAATTTGGTTGTGAAATTACGGACCAATGAAAACTGGCCTAATTAAAGAGAAAAAAGTGTTGGATTAGATCAATTCATAAATGAGCTGAATACTTTGATTTGACAATTTTTTTTTCATATTTTATAGAGCGATATCGTATTTCTGTGTTCAGCAGACATTTTCATGCTAAAAACGGGAAAAAAAAATGTCAAGGTGAACAAGACTGCAATTTGAATCATGCATGCTCTCTCCAGAATCTAGGACAAGTAACTGGACAAGTGTTCATGAAAGCTGGGCAAGAAAAAAAAATGTAAGGCATTGTTTTGAGGTTTTCTGCATAATGGACCAATCAAAGTGCTGTCACTAAAAGATCTATATCAGTAACGATGGACTGCGAATTCTGACGTTCCTTGTCTGCATGTTGTTGTAATACATCTTTCAATGTCCGTCCATATCAAACTTTAAAAAGGGTTTAATATGTGGGTGGAGAGATCACCGTTTAGAATGAAGACGGTGTCAGACCTGAATACCCCTCAGAAATTCTGTGTAGGTTTTGGGTCAAAAGTGTGTACAATTGTGTGTAAAATGTGTAAGCTTTTGCAGTGCAAAGTAACTGCCAAGGAAAAAATACTGAATGCATTCAAGACATTGGAAACACTGAAAATTTATTATTATAAAATGTTGGGGGTTTTTTTTCATGAAAGGCATTAAAGTGGCTTCATTAAAAATCAATGATTGTCAAACTAATCTGAGTTTCTTTCCGATGTCCTCTCATAGGCAAAAGCCTTTGCTCAGAAAATTAACAGGAACATTAACTGTTGTGAATTTTTGTAACACTTTTAAATGACTCTCTCTCTTCACTCTTTACTATACTGATGGACATAACTGGGAAAAAAAATCTTGATGTAATCTGTTTCTTTCATATGCTAAAATGGGCACTTTTTCACTGTCTGTTGATAAGCTAAGCAGTCTTTCTGAAGAGCATAATAATTATGATGTGAATTTTATTTCAGATTTTGGTGATTTCAGCTCTTTTAAATTGTCAGCTGAGAGGCTGTGAACTGCATTTATCAAGAACAGTCATCATTCTTCAGGATGAGAAGACTTTTTCAAGAGTTTCACTGGACAGTGTGCTCCCTTGGGGGATTTTGAAGTTTTTTGTCCCTCTGCATAAGTAGTTTGATGTTCCAGTCTCTCATCATCAGAAGTGCCAGCAGAACTCGACTTCACAAAAAGCTTTGAATGTTCATAGCCTACCGTTTTCCAGAATCACTGTTTCCCTTGTGACTTTTGCTATCAATGTGCCGCTGAATGTCAAAACAACCACTGTGAGCAATTGAGATTTCACACTTAAACGTGGTGCCGTGTGCGAACGCATCGCCCTTCTTTGACGCAGTAATGAACTTGAAAAGTGCATGATATGTTGGTTTGCACTTCTGTTCATATTTCTTTTTGACCACAGCTTCCACCGATGAACCTGAATTTTCGTTGTTTCATGGGCACGAGTTGAAACTGAATGAGAAGCCATGTTGACATGCATAGGAAGAAAGTGCACATGTGCCATGGGAACTTTTGAAAGTTGGACCAGACTCTTGGACATGGTCGAATTACGTGTTTAGCGCATTTTTGTGAGATCGGTGATAAAAAATTCATACAATTCGGTTTTCAAACGCATAATTATATAGCTGTATTGAATTTTGTGAGATTATACGCAAAAATCTTACAGTACACAGGACTGCTGTATAGAAAGACACGAACAGACAATACACAGAACACTAAGATTTCGATATTATCAATATAAAAAAAAAACACAAACACACACATGCAAGAAAATAGAGGAATGACTTACCTGTCAGGTAATTTGATCTGGTCAGCAAAGTCCAGAAGCATCTGCTTGGCTTTTGCACTCCACTCGTCTTCCACCGGCTCTGTGCCAGGGTTTCCAGTCTGTGCATATAATACAGCCCAGTGAGACAATGAGGCAGTCCGACACACACATAATTCGACAATTTTCTTCGTTTTGATTCATCTTTTTTTTTTTAATCTTCGCGAAGACCAAGCAGCATTTTGTAATATTCGTTGCGATTTCTGCGACTGATGGTATGGATAAACTTGGTGTGTTTAGACAAAATAATGCATTCAAATGATGCGGAGACATGAAGAGACTCTTAAGTTAAACATTTTCTGTTTCACTCCACAGGAAACATGGCATTTCTGCCATGGTACGCACAGGCTCCACTCCGTGATGACTTTCTCCTAAAACTCTGTGTACACCTCATTTCATCAAATACTGTTGAAATAATTGGAGTAGCGTTTTCCCAAAGTGTATACATCCATTTCTATCAACCTCACTTTGCTTGATATCTAGCTGCTTTTTTCTTATTCTTTTTTTGATGGCCCCAAATCATGTTGTTCGACAGGTCTGCCAGAACAAAGAATGCCGAGACTCAGCAGTCACTCTTATGGAATTTGCCACAGTATGCATAACAATCAGTTCCTTTCCACCATGATGACATACGTAATTCAGGTTCTAAAATAATGAGTAAGGGAACACAGTGAAAGTATAGACAACACTCACATAAACACACACAAACATGGGGAGTTTGTATTATACTCCCTGTTTGGCTAGTATACTTACCATGTCAGACCATAGCATTCACGGCAGTTAGTCAGCTCTGTCAGGCCGAAGATTTTGTGTGGCTAATGCAGTAATAAGACAGTCACGTGACGCCCACCCTACTTCCGCCGAAGGAAGAAGCCGGTGTAAACTTCCTGTACCTCATTCGTCGAGGCCTGCACGCCAGGTAACCCCAAGGACCTTGGCGCTAGTGGGGAAGGTAGGGCGGGCATTAGAGTCTGACATGGTAAGTATACTAGCCAAACAGGGAGTATAATACAAACTCCCCATTTTGGCGTCATATACTGTACCATGTCAGACCATAGCAGAATTTATCGTAAAAGGAGGAGGGCGAGTGCCCTAGTGGTTCTTGGGGTTAACCGATATGGCTGCATTAGCCGCCACAAAGGATATCCCTTCAGAACCGTCAGCCCTGGTCATGCGGATGTCCCTTAAATAAAAGTTTATAAAGGGATTCTCCGAACGCCAGTAGGCTGCTTCCAGGAGATGGCGCAGGGGGACAGAGTGCTGGAAAGCTGCAGAAGCGGCCAGTGTTCTGACCTCATGGGCCCGGGGGGACAAGACGGGGAGGACCTTGGACGTCTGGGCACAGGCCGATTTGACCGTCTTGGACAGCCACCTAGAGATAGTGCCAGCTGAGATGTCTTTCTTATTCTTGGGGTTGATGGAAATAAAGAGACGTCTCTGAGAAGCGCGCCTGGGGCGTGAACGTTCCCAGTAGTGTCTTAGACACCTGGAAGGACACAGAGTCCTGTCACCACCGCTCTCTCCACCTAGGATATCCACCAATGGGCGGATGACGAGGTAGGGGGAGGGGCTGCCGGGTTCCTGGTTTTTAGCCAGGAATTCGGGAAGGAACTTAAGGGAGACAGAGCCGTCCGTGTGGAAGGCAATGTCTCTGGGGTCCCCGCTGAGAGCGTGGATCTCGCTCCGCCTTCTGGCCGAGGCCAAAGCGAGGAGAAAGGTGGTCTTCATAGAAAGAAGGTCGAAGGGGAGGGAGGAGATAGGCTCGAAAGGAGGTTTCCTGAGGGCATCGAGTACAGTGAAAAGATCCCAAAGGGGAACGCGCCTTGGGGATCGGGCCTCACGAAGGGCCACTCCTCTAGAGATCTCTCTGAGAAGGAAGTCATTCTCAAAGGACGGTCCGCCCAGTTGGCGGATGGTCATGCAGATGGCCGACCTGTAGCCCCGTATGGAGCTAGCTGATAGTTTTAGGTGGGACAGAAAATTTCCTATCTGGATATTTGAGGGGCGATTGTGTGGGACAGAGTTGTCTTTGCACCATGAGACCCATTTCCTCCACCTGTAATCGTAAAGGGACTCAGTGCCAGCTCTGCGAGAGGCCATTGCTAGGTCTCGGAGGTCCTGAGAGGCCCCGGCGTCAGAGAGAATGTTAAGGACGGACTGGGACCTGTCCGCTTGGGAGGTGGGGTTAGATGCTCGCACTCCGGCTGGCACAGGAGCCAGGCATGGAGGCGAAGCGCCTGGGGATTGAAGTGGGGGCGACCCGAGCGGGGTTGCCTGAGCATGTCCCACCGGGCGTCCAACTGGAGAGGGGGAACGTGAGTGAGGGACTTGAGGTCCGGAAACCAGGACTGAGTGGGCCACCATGGGGCTATGAGAATGAGCCTGGGTCCCTCGAGTCTCGCCTTCCTGATCATCTTGTGAAGGATCGGGAAGGGAGGAAAGGCGTAAGCTATGAGGCCGGACCAGGGAAGGGATAGGGCATCGATCGCGTATGCCTGAGGGTCCGGGACGGGAGACACATACACTGGCAGACGATGATTGAATCGGGTGGCGAACAGGTCGATCATGGGTGTGAACCAATGTTCCCACACCGAGGTTAGCGTGTGCCTGCTGAGGGTCCATTCGGTGTGGAGGACGGACCCGGAGCGGCTGAGAGAGTCTGCCAGGATGTTGTGCGTCCCTGCTATGTGTCTCGCGCGAAGGGTGATTCCTTGCGTGTGACACCAGCGGAGGAGGGCCTCTGCCCGGAGGGAGAGACTGATGGAGCGTGCCCCCCCACCCCCTTTGTTGATGTAACAGGCTACCGAGGTGTTGTCCGTGAGAAGGAGAACAAATCGGTGCGAGACCAGTGTCTGGAAGTGGAGGAGGGCTAGTCGGACCGCCTCCAGTTCCAGGATGTTGATGTGAAGACGGGCAGTCAATGGGTCCCACACCCCCGAGGCATGACTGCTCTCCAAATGGGCCCCCAGCCCGAGTTGGAGGCGTCTGTGTAAAGATCTAGGGCCTGGGATGGGAGGGAGATGGGGACCCCGGGGCTCAGGATGGAGGGGCTGAGCCACTCCTCCGTGGCCCAAAAGAACCAAGGCCCGAGGGGAATGGTCTGGTCCCAGCGGTCGGCGGTCTGCGACCAACGACGTCGGAACTCCCTTTGAAGCTGTCGCTTGGGGACCCTGCCTAGGGGAATGAGAGTCGACAGGGACTCCATCATCCCCAGAAGGGAGGACAGTGTCCTTGCCGACGCGAGGGGAGAGAGGCGGAGGTGGGAGTTGAGGTCCATCAGGTGGGTGGACCTCTCCGGGGTTGGGGAGACTAGCATGGAGGTGGTGTCGAAACTCATGCCCAGGAAGGAGAATCTCTGACTGGGCGAGAGCTCGCATTTTTCGGGGTTGGTGACGAACCCTAGTGAGGAGCAAAGGCGCAGAAGTTTGGATGTGTGGGCTTGACACAGGGCCTGAGTGGGAGCCAAGACGAGCCAGTCGTCGAGGTAAACCAAGAGGCGAATGTCCTCCTGTCTGGCAAGGGCGGCCATCTCCTTGACTACCTTCGTGAAAAGGAAGGGAGCCAGGGAGAGTCCGAAGGGGAGCGCCTTGAACTGATATACCCGTCCCCGCCAGACGAACCGAAGGTATCGTCTGTGGGAAGGATGAATGAGGATCTGAAAATACGCGTCCTTCAGATCTATAGAAGTGGCCCAGTCCAGATGGTGGATGGAATCTCTGATCTGGGCCGGGGTCTCCATCTTGAATTTGGTTGTTCTGAGATATTTGTTGAGTGGAGAAAGGTCGAGGATGGGCCTCCAGCCCCCCGAGGACTTGGGGACCACAAAAAGGTGGGAGTAAAACCCGGGGTTTGGGTGGGGTATATGGGTGATGGCGTCTTTCCGAAGAAGGTCCTCGACTTCCAGGCGAAGAGCCTCCGCCTGGGCCAGGGGGGGATCGCCGGGGGAAGGAGGAGGAGAGGATAGCAGAGGGGGGGCGATCGTGTGCCCAGGGCAGACGGAACCCCTCTTGTAACACTGACACTATCCAAGGGTTGAGTCCCATACGCCGCCACTGGTGGGCATGTCGGGACAGGCTGCCTGCCAAAGGGGCCGCGGGGCCGGGGAGGGGCAAGAAGTCTGCCAGTTCTCGCTCCTCCGAAGGTGAGTCTACTAGTCACCTCCGAGGCCGGGCCTGTTGGCCGAACCGAAAATTCTGCTGATGGGGGTTTTTCGGTTTTGATCTAGCAACGGCAGAAGAAGGTCGTCTGGCGGGCCTTGAGGTGCGAGGGGGGGCCTGTTTGGGGTAGGGCTGGGGTCTGGGGGCCGGACGGGAGTAGGGTCCAGGAGGGCGATGCTGGCGAGGACGATGCTGGGGAGGGGGCTTGGCCGCAAAAGACGCCGCCTGTTTGCGTTCCTCGACTGCATGAGTGATGACAGCAGTGGAATAGTCACCGAAGAGCGACTGTTCCTGACCCGGGATGCACCGTAAGGCCGCCTTGAGCGCCGGGGAGAGATTGGCCTGAGATAGCACAGCATCTCTCACTGCTAACAGGCAGTTAAAATGGCACCTGGCCGCGCTGTCCGCCGCAGCCCAAAGGTGATGCGAAATCTTGTTGACCAGGAAACGCAAGAGGGGGTCGTCGAATAGGCTAGGATCTGCCTCAGAGTCGTCGGGGTCCGAAGCCACCGAGGCAGTGATGCCCTCCTTTGCCCAGAGCTCCTCCGCTCGCTGCAGGAACATGTCCATGAATGCATGTCCCGCGGTGGTGTGGAGAATGCCAGTCCTGGCAATTCTATCCCACTCCATCAAGTTCTTGATGAGAACAGGGGTGGATGTGGGGGGGGCGAGGTTGGGCGTGAGCCTGAGGTCGGCGGAGGAAATGGCAATGTCCCTGGTGGCCGGACTGGCAGAGAAGAGGGAAAAGACATGGGGGCCATGACGCGGGTCTTTGAGGAAAGCTCCTACTGGAGCCGCGTTAGGGGCTGACAAGAAGTCAATCCCCGGTGGGGGAATGGCATGTGCACCCCTGGCGAAAGAAGCCGGTCTGTCCCACAAGGGAGGGAGGGTCTGGGGGGCGACTATCCTCGGCCGTGATCGCTGGGCAGGGGGCTCCCCAGTGAAACGGCTAAAGGAGAAGATGTTGTCAGAGGGAGGGGATTCCCTCACAACAAGATCTGGACGCCAGCTCTCCAGGATGGAGAGGTCACCAGACTGGGGGAGGGAGTCCTCGACCCCGTCCTCGAGTTGAGGGTCAGAGTAATCCAGAAGGGGATGATCAGATCCACCTTCGGAGGGCCAGGGCAGGGGTGCGTGGGAGTCCAGTCCTTGAGGGGTAATGGGGGAAAAGGAGGAAGGGTCCCTGGTGGCTCCATACTCAGCGGGCAGACTGGGGGATCGCCAATCGGACAGCGCCCGAGAGGAAGGGGGCCCCAGGTCGATCCAGCTCTGGGAGGCAGGATGCCACATGCGACCGGAGGATGAGTCTGGAAGAGTGTCAGCCCTAAGCCACTGATTCCTCTCGGGGGAATAGAGCCACCGGTCCCCGGAGAGTACGACGGGCTGTGGCGGCCCTGGGGCAGAGTCTCCCCGGGGACCCGGGTAACCTTGGGCACCAAGGGGAGGGTAGCGAGAAGGCGAGCTGTCTCGCACCCGCCCCAGGGAGAGCACTGCCTCCTGCATCTCCCGGGTGCGATCCGTGCCGGCCCCCTGCATGGCAAGGTGGCCGGTGGGTGGTGCGGTAGCCGATCCTCCTGGCCGTGTGGGAGCGGACTGGGATGGCTGCGGCGACGGATCCACCTCAGAGGACGAAGGGAGGTTACCCTTGGTCCCGCTGGTCGATCCTCCCCCCGGAGGAACGGGACCGCGGACGATGCCCAACCGGGGAGCGAAAGAAGTCCGCTCCCCAACGTCCTGTACCCCTAGGGGAAAGTTGAACGGTCGATCGGGGTGGTTCGACCGTTGGGGGTGAGGGCGCAGATCCGACCTGGTCGATGCCTGCGTCCCTGACCCGGGGTTGTGGTCAGTGGGGAAGTCACACCAAAGACTGCCCACAGCCCCTCCACCGGAGTGATGACGCTCCTCGTGTCCGAGTAGTGGCTGACCCCGGACACGGTTGGGGAGAGCGTGATTCGACTGCGTGGCGTTAGTGGGGGGGTAGCTAGCGTCACGAGTCTCATCTGATCGGGTGACGAGCGGTGATTCCGGCCGCGAGTCGTCACCCGTGCTGGTCCGAGTCTCGGCAATGGTCCCCAGGGGCCGACGATCGCCGGACGCAGCATGATAGAGAGTCTCCTTGTGCGATGGAAACTGAGCAGGCGATTTGGCCGAAGAACGGGAAGATTTTGGAGAACGGGAAGATTTAGAACGGGCAGGTCCTTTCATGGGGGCCTTGCCCTTGGATTTCGGTTTAGAGTCAGAATAGAACGAAAAACAGTCGGCAATGACGGCCGATTGCAAGTTCGATTCGGCCAAATGCCTGTTCGACTTCGATCGCAACGATCGTGTGTCCGCCGATCGTGAAGAGGAGGAATAGCAAAGCTGGTCGCGCGTCCCCTGCGCGGAACCCTCCTCCACACTGACCGTACGCTCAGAGGTGTGAGCGGTTTGTCCCCTGGAATCGATACTCGGGTCCTCCGGGGCAGAGCGCGACTCGCGAACAAAGGAGCGGCTCGACCCGTTAGTATCCTTCACCATGTTGGGCACTGGTGGCGAGACAAACACGGAAAACACGATCGCAAAGGGGAGACAAAGAGGTGGATCGAGGGATAGGAAGAGCTCGACCAACCTCGGAAGGGGCACTGATAGTGCTGGAAATGCGCAGAAGTCGCGCTGTTCGAGTAAGACAGTGCGATCGTATGTGTGCCGGTATGGCCGGTCGACACAAAATGGCGGAACGACCGACACAAAATGGCGGAACGACCGGCGCAAGTGATGGAAAGCGATTGAACGACGAGGAAGGTCGTCGAATAGGAATCCAAATGGAAGTGAAATGGGACTCGCAGACAAAGGCCGTAAGGCTAAGTAAAGCGAGGAGATGGAAATCGGCGTGTAGCTCGGAGTTCCGAATGCGAGATGCACGGGAGGCAAGTCGCGAACAAGGCACGAACGCGAGAAGCGTGGCAAGTCGCGAATGTCGAGAACAAGGCACGAACGCGAGAAGCGTGGCAAGTCGCGAATGTCGAGAACAAAGCACAAACGCGAGAAGCGTGTATGATAAAATCAGTAAAATCAAAAAAGCACGCCAAACCAAAGCCTCACCGGCAAGGGTACAAGGGTTCAGCGCGCAAGCCACAACAAAACAAGCAAGGAGCAAACACAAGGCTATCTTAACACAACGGCAAAGAAAGGCGAGACAGAGCACAAGACTTATCTTGCTTGGACGGCAGGCCGAGAGAGAATGAGGTACAGGAAGTTTACACCGGCTTCTTCCTTCGGCGGAAGTAGGGTGGGCGTCACGTGACTGTCTTATTACTGCATTAGCCACACAAAATCTTCGGCGTGACAGAGCTGACTAACTGCCGTGAATGCTATGGTCTGACATGGTACAGTATATGACGCCAAAACATTAAGTACACAAGCACATACACACATGTGTGTCTGTGTGCACATACATATACCACCAAGCAAATCTTCTTGATCGGCAGGTAAACAGTATATACCTTGTGAGTGGGAAAGTTGCCTCGGACAAAACTCCTGATGATCTCACGGCAGACGGAGATGAACTTGTTTGGCCCATCCAGATCATGATGCATCAAGTCTGTGTCTAAAGCCGCCTGGTAAACACAAAGCAGTCTGGGGTGACTGACTGAACACTCATTTGATGACTGGATCATCATCAGATCATCAATCTTTTCATCATCCTCATATTAGTCATAATGACCTATTCTGACCCCAATTCCTTACACAAACTCACATGCATCAACACAAACATGCATGAATACAGGCACACTAAAAGACACACACACACATCTACACACAAAATCTTAAATTATGTTATTCCTGTATATCTTTTGAAAACATGCAGCTATAATCAAGTGTACTGGCACACAGAACACATAAATTTACTCAAATGGATGTTTCCAATTCAGATCCCTTTTAGTTCACTGAGAAATGAGCACCAGCTCAGATACTGGATTGACATCAAGTGTCATGTCAGATATCTGACAGACACCGAGTGCCAAGTCAAGTATCTAAACATCGTCCAGTGCCTGATCAGGCATTTCACTGACATTGAGTGCCAGATCAGATGTCTGACTGACACACAGCACCAAGTCAAATAACTGAATGACACTAACAGCCAGGTCATAAATTTGATGGATACTGGGAGCCAAGTAAGATAACTGACTGACAATAAGTGCCAGGTCAGATCTTTGATTGACAGTGTATAACAGCTGAGATACGGGACACTCTGAAGTACCATACCCCTAACTGCTTTCACTTAGCTAAGACTTCCGTTTTTTCAATAAGAAATAAACTTGATCATTACCCCAGCCCAGTTCAACTACAGCATCACATACTAGAGATCAGTGAAAAAAAAGGAAAAAAAAAATGTTCACAGGCAAGACAATCACTCACAATTTAAATGCAAAAGCCATAAATGCAAAACCCATACAAGGACTTTGACTGCAACAGACTGGTGGCACTGTAACTACCCGAATCTTTCTTCTTACATATGTATGCTGCAAAATCTGAATTTTTTCCACCCACACTTCAGTGTCTGGTTCACTGACCTCTCCTGTGCTCTGAAGTCCAATGACCACACACTGCCCAGCGTCCAGCGCTGCTTTGGCTTCCTTCACTACAGCGGGCACCTTCAGTCCCATGCTGGGGAGGAAACAGACACATAGATTTTATGAATACAGCAACCTGTGTCTGCTTGTATGAAATGAGTTCAGCACAAAGGCAAAGAAACTAACATTCACAGCAAAAATTGACAAAGTAAGTACAACAGACTGTGTCAGCTAATATCAAAACGAGTTCATTACAAAGGTACAAACTGTGCATAACAAAAATTGACTAAAGACACAAGCAATGCATCGCTCAGGATATCCATTTGCATTCCTGTGTGCTGCAGAGTAAAATGCAAACTTTTTGATTGTTTTTTTTTCCCCAAACTGGACAAGACTGTAAAGGTTGCCATGGGGTTAAGGCCGCTTTGTGGAATGACACGTTAGCTAGCTTGTGGGGGGATGTCGGTTTCAATGATCCAATCAAAATATTCTGTAACTGACCCATCCTTTGCTGCAGTCATCGGGGCTATAAGCAGCATTACCTTACCTCGCTTGTTCCATTCCTGTTATTAGATGAAAATACAGAAGCTTGTTCCTTAGACAGGACATCTATGTACACTCAATAAACAGGGTGTTCTGAGCTCTTTCTGTCACTAATTTTGTCTTTCAAATTGTTGGACATATTACCTATAATGATCGTGAGTTAGAAAATCTTGTAAATCTTGAAAATGGGTGGAAAACACTCCTTAACTGGCATGCTCAGTCACATCCTTTCAATTCAGAGAGTCAAATCTTTAAGCTTTCACTCTGGTCAAAAACATTGTAGCAAAAATCATGCACTTCATGAACGAGAGTTGTGAAACAAAGTAGAAAAGTAGTACTAGACAATCTGCTTCTCTACAACTGATAAGGATTGTAGATAAGGATCTGTTCTCACCAGAGCTGCTTGAAGAAGCGCTGGTGGGCCCCCCAGTATGTTGTCCATATGCGTCCAGTGGGGGTACATGTCCGTGAAAAAGCTATATCCAGTGATCGCCTGATTTCACTCCTGTTCACAAGCATGAAAAACTAAAAAATTCACTGAAATACACTCAGCAAAATGAGGATCAATCATAGGTTATCAACTGTTTAAACATAAATTTCTATCTTATGTAAGTTCTTTTAGCTTGGATCAATAAGCACTTTAATGAAGCTGGCAAAATTGTTGTTATAGACGAATTATGAATAAATATTTGATCTGAAGCTCCTTTTTTTTCTCTTCAAATACAGAATAAACTATTGTGCTGTTAGCAGATTCTATCAACCCATCATTAAAAAAATGAAATGATGGACCAAAAGCATTACAATCAGGCCTAGCTGATTTTAGCTTCCACAACAATTAGTTTATTTAGTTCTTTTTTTAATCAGGTTTGTTTCCAATTTTAAATATCTGATGGGTCAAAAAAGCATGGGGAGTTTGTATTATACTCCCTGTTTGGCTAGTATACTTACCATGTCAGACCATAGCATTCAATGGCAGTTAGCTCTGCGAAGCCGAATTTTTTGTGGCTAATGCAGTAATAAGACAGTCACGTGACACCCACCCTACTTCCGCCAGTGTAAACTTCCTGTTTCTCATTCAACGAGGCCTGTGCGCAAGGTAACCCCAAGAACCATGGCACTAGCGGGGAAGGCAGGGTGGGCATTAGAGTCTGACATGGCAAGTATACTAGCCAAACAGGGAGTAATACAAACTCCCCATTTTGGTGTCATATACTTTACCATGTCAGACCATAGCAGAATTTAAAGGAATTGGAGGAGGGCTTAGTGCCCTAATGGTTCTTGGGGTTAGCAGAGGAATAGATATGGATGCGTTAGCCGCAAAAGAAGTCCCTAGAACCATCAGCCCTGGTCATGCGGACATCCCTGAAGGTTTATGAAGGGATTTTCTGCATGCCAGTAGGCTGCCTCCAGGAGGTGGCGCAAGAGGACAGAGTGCTGGATCGCTGTGGAAGTGGCCAGCGCCCTGACCTCATGGGCCCGGGGAGATAAGATGGGCAGATCCTTATACACCTGGGCGTAAGACGATCTGACCGTCTTGGAAAGCCATCAAGAGACAGGACGCGCCTGGCGCGCGAGCGTTCCCAGTAGCCCCGAGTGGAGCCAGCCGAGAGCCTTAACGAAAAGGGGCGAGATAGGAAAGTGCCTATCTGGATACTGGAAGGGCCAAATGGGGAACAGAGTTGTATGAGCACCAGGAGGCCATATCTCCCATTGGAAAAGGCTCAGTGCTGGCTCTGAGCGAGCCCGACCAGGGAGGGAGAGAGCATCGACTGCATATGCTTGGGGATAGGGGACGGGAGAGGCATACACTGGTAGACGATTGTTGAATCGGGTGGCAAAGAGGTCGACCATGGGCCTGAACCAATGCTCCCACACTGTGGTCAGGGTTAGCCTGCTGAGGGTCCATTCCGTGTGTAGGAGGGACCTGGACCAGCTGAGAGAGTCTGCCAGGATACAAACATAGCGCCGAGATAGAAGAATCACTGGCCAAAGCAAGGGGAAGAGAATGAAGAGAGAGGAGGGACGCGTTACTACGAGGACGCATTCCTATACCAATGGGTAAGGGCCGAATGGAGAACAAACGGCACTGAAAAGAGAAGTCGCAAGTCGTCACGCCGTAGAGCGTGAATAAAGTTTGATAAAACGCCAACCGTAAGCCTCAAGCGGCAATAGTACCATGGTTTAGCTTAAGCCACAACAGAACAAGTAAAGAAGGCAAGCACACAAGCAATCTCTACAAAAACAGAAGTATAGGCGAGACAGAGCAATAAAACCTGTCCTTGTTAGGCAGGAGGCCGAAGTTGAATGAGAAACAGGAAGTTTACACCGGCTTCTTCCCTGGCGGAAGTAGGGTGGGCGTCACGTGATGGTCTTATTACTACATTAGCCACAAAAAATTCGGCCTGGCAGAGCTAACTAACTGCCGTTGAATGCTATGGTCTGACATGGTAAAGTATATGACGCCAAAAGCTTAATTTCTAACAAAAGTAAATCCTTTGTGACTGTAATGCTGGGTGATTCATGCAGTGGTGCAAGCACTTGACATTCCTCCTCTGGCACTATCATGATTTGATTTTTTATAATAAAAATGGGAGCATCTTGTGATCCAGTCCACAGTAAACACTGGATACCCACCAGCTTAAGGTCTGTATTTGTATCATATGCTAAGTGTCTGAGCTGCTAGTGGCAATAAACAAGCAAGTTCAAAGGAATGAAACGACTTGGCAATGGCTCCATACTGACTGCCAAACGCTACCATTATCGAAAAACATTGCCTGTAATGATCTCCCATACTGTAACCGCTTAGTAACAGAATAAATTCTGGTAAATTCAAACTTTGCCTCCATTGTGGTGCTTTACAATCTGACAGTTAGGTTGAAGAATTCACAACCACCCTAAAGGTATACAACATGAACAAATGCACTGACCAGAGACTAGTCGACGCATCGTACACCTTCTGTTGCTCCGGAGTCAAGGAAACCTCTACCGTCATAAACTGAAATGTAAGATTGAAAAAAGACGGTCACAAATTGAAATGTAAGACTTAAAAGACGGTCATAAACTGAAACTAAGATTAAAAAAGACAAACAATAGAACTGCTAGAATGACTGCTTGCAAATATGCTAAAACTTGCAGAGTTTTAGCAAGGTACAAGATATGATGCCAAACTTCTGTGATGATCCCACTTTGGTAAATGTTCAGAGTTTACTACTTCCCTACAAGTCTTGTTGCAGCACTTTGGACAAAATTAAAATGGAATACACATGACACAGCCCGACTCAGATCACAATACATTTACTTCCATGTTATGCCAATCTTATCAAATAAGTGGAGTCGAGCTGTATGCCATGGGAATTGATCAAGCCAGTAACAGCAACTGTCAGTCATTTTTTAAAGTACAAAGTTTCAGTTTTACAAATCAGGATGGGGGGTATTCTGTGTAAATGGTTTACAGCTGGTATGCTTGTTTTCTCAAGATAATGGCTTGTCAGCCAGATGTACGAGTTACATGTTGCTTAGGCTAACTTTGGCTCAACAATAATAGACAATGATTCTCTTTAAAAACAAAAACAAACAAGAAAAAAGAATTCGTACCTGAAACTGCAGACCAAACAAACTCACTCTTTCAAGACAATGACCACTAACAAAATTCATTATCTGCATTGATTAAACCCGATTTCAGCCTTTCTCATCCTTCCCCTTGCCAGACAAACTACCAAGAACCAAACCCATACTGTCAATTAATCTGACCTCAGCTTGTCTGTAACTCAGGCCTCGTGACACATACATCCCCGACGACTTCATCTCCATGGCCAGCATCTCCGCCACACCTGCACACACACGTGCCTGTCAGCAAATATATACATGCGAACTTGAACCAACCACGCATACATATTCATTCTATAACAAGGGACATCTATTTTCAAACATTCTGTAGATTATCTGGCTGTTGCTTCCAACATGCTAGTCAGTAACTTTTTTTTTTTATCTCAATTAACTTTTTTCCAGATAAAAACATTGAACAAAAAATAATCTCCAACTACTCACACGGCCTAAAAGAAATTACAGAGGTGGAAAAGAAACATGCAAATGCATACATAGTTCCTTTTGGAAGTGTATTAAAGACAACCGGATTATATGATTACACAGCCCTGATGTGGCCCCTTGCGGTCGGCTGGGCTATAAGCAACATTATCTTATCTCATATGATTACATATGAATGCATGAGTGATTGAGGAAATATGATTGCATATGAATGAATGAGTGTTTGAGGAAATAACAGATAGATCAAGCCTAAAAACCTGTTCCATGTGTTAGATCACACCAACAGGAACGAAGTGAGCAGCAATGTATTCACAGTAACCGTCCAATGACATGAAGAAGAAACATACCCAGCCCTTTCCTCTGCACAGTTTCCAGAAACTCCACAAACGATCGGAAGGGGCACCGTCTCCCCACAGTCCCATTCGCTCCATGAAGGCCTGAAAAAGAAAAACAAATAAAACCTTTTCACCATTCAGTTCTTGGATGCCAGCAAAGAAAAACGCGTTTTTATTGACAAAGATAAACATTTCTGAAATAGAGAATATTTACCTTCAATGTACAACAATTTAATAGTATTGTTGCCCGAGAGTTTTACAATTATTTAAGACATGTCTTGTATGATGCACACTTTACACAACACCTAATCATCCACTTTAATACTGCATAGGTGCATGTCCAACTCTCTTTACCAGATCTCTCATAAGGTACAAAATTTTCTAATTCAGGCAGAAATGACAAAAGTGAGGTCTCACTTCACTCGGAGGGGAAAAAGTTTGGACATAAAAAGTGTTCTTTCCAATATAATGATCTATAAACAAAATACAAAAACAAAGGGTAAAAACACATTTTTTGGAAAAGAAAAAAACACACAAACTCATGGTTTGGAAGACAGTAAAGATGACAGAATATAAACAACAGAAAAGAGGACATTTGCAGAAGTTCCAAAAGGCTAAAACAACTACTTATAACTAAAAGAAAACCTCCAGCTTCAAAAAGCTCCAAATCCATAATTACTAATTATACTACTCAAACAAAAGTCCAACATAAATGATCACATTGCTGCACAGTATTATTTCACTGTTCACAAAATACTTTGTTAAAGAAAAAAATCATTTTGATTGCTGCTATTATCATCATCATTACTACTTATACATGATAATTCTACATTAACTCAGAATATTTCAGACCACTAAGCTGTCATCGCTTGGAACAGGCTTTGTTGTGAAATAATGTCTCTAGTATATTACCATGTTCTTGACGTCGCTGACACCAGTGGCACTGCAGTACACAACACGGGCCTTGGGCAACAACCTGCAAAGACACCTCTGTCACGTTGACATGTCACCTTGGCCAAAGTCAATTTCAACGTTTTCATTAAAATGTCAGGAAGACTTAACCAAGAATCTTTTGTTGGTTGCTTTTCCTTTCTCCCCCTCCTCCCCTCTTTCACTTTTTTTTCTCCTTGAAGCTTTCATCTACTCAAAATAACATTTTATATCAAACCAATCAAACAACAGTGTTGATTTAAGGATTTTGAAAAAAAAGCCTCCAACCACCCCTCAAATATTTGCAAAAAAGGGGGGCAAAGCCAGGCTCATACTGACTCCCTTAAAGTGTACTTTACATGGCTGAAACTGATTTATACTCCTGTACAGCTAAATTTATAGTACTGCTTTCAGTTGGTAATGGCTACACAGCCAGTTTAGAGTTGTTTTGGGCTGGCAGGTCTGATAGAGGCTGGATCCCTCATGCCCATGAGGCGGCTTCGACATCTGTAAATTTTCTTCCTGTCATGTAACTGTTTACTCTTACCTTGCTCAAGATTTACACTCATATCTGCGATACCAAAGCATCAGATTATTTCCACTAATCACAAGATCGCTGGCAGTGACTGGTTGAAATAAAAGTTGGGCCAATCACAAATTTCTAGTAAAAAAAATATTTAGACAAGTACTGATGCATGTGTAATGTTCATCTAGCAGACAATGCACTCACACTATCATACTTGTTGATCTTCACCTACGGCTGTCTGGCAACAGCCACTCTCTTTTTTTTCTTACGTGTGCAAAGGGTTGCACCCAGCTTCCATTCATGCATCAAATAAACAAATCTAGACAGATTCTAGCGATCGTATCCTTTAGAATCAGCAGTGCAACAATATCTAAAGACCAGATTATTTCACATTTTAAAAATCCTACCCTACATCAACAATACAAGAAACAATGAAAATGATATTCCAATCATACCACACTTTTTTCCCCATCTAGTCTTTCCCGTCTCTCTGTAGCACTACTCCTACATCACCCACGCTGGCTGTCCAGTACACAGCCACAGTGACAGGGCTCTGAGCACTAGCAGGGAACTATGAATATCAGGCTGCCATGAGGCAACCCACAGAAAGAGACACTGCACTACTGGTCAGTCACTGAAAACATTAACCGACAAATCACAGAGTATCAGAAGTATCCTGCTTCTAATGATGCCACCATGTTTATCCAATGAAATTCCCTGAAGCTGCGAACACCGAAGACCAGGATACAAACTCATTACAGATATGGATCTGGTGAGGTGATAAAAAGTATAGTCGTTATGAAAGCAGGAATACGAAGGTCTGGAGAACAGAAGACTTTCTTTTTCTTTCTTTCTGTCTGCGTACAGAGGCTGATACTCCTGCGGACACTGTTTAGACAGGCAGTGGAGTTTTGTGTGTATGACCGTTTTTTATCCCGCCATTAAGGCAGCCATACTCCATCTTCGGGGAAGGTGCATGCTATGTGTAATGTGTCCTCCATACCAACAGCCAAACTGGCCTTCTCTTCCGAAAGTTGGTGATGGGATTTTACGTGTGTGCAAGATGTTATGCGTGCATTCACACACGGAACCTCGGTTTATAGTCTCATTCAAAGGACTGTATGGGGAATGGAGTCAGAACCAATATTAACTCCAAAGGAAAAATCCCCTGCACCGAAATTCGAACCCGCAACCCCAGGATCACGAGTCCGGCGCTCTACCAACTGAGCTATTCCGGCCCCCAAACAGAAGACATTTTTTATGATCAACGAGGACATTGCAAATGACACTGTGGAGTTCCATTCTGGTTCAAAACGAAATGACACAGCTGTATCATAGACTTAACTCTCTTGACAAGCGTGCGCCCGCTAGCGCCCAACCCGGCATCACACAGCCAAAAGGCTGAACGCCTGCCAACGCCCGGTAAAACACGCGGGCGACGCCATGTTTCTCGTATAAAAGGAAGTCTCACGAGAACGCGACTTCCTTCTTCCTGTAGCCATTCACTTCCGTTTTGCAAAAAAACGCGAGTCGATATGTGCCATGTTTTCGAGTTATGAATTTTTAAAGTTTTGTGGTCGAAATGCTGTTTTTCACCATGGCTAACCTTGATTTCTGCCGTTCTATAATGAGATTTAGTGATGAAGATACTGTGATTTGTAGTATTTATGGCATAAGACTTGGTGAAAGTGCTGGGTAATGAAGCTTACAGTGACCTAGATTTCGACTGGGATGAGGTTCCAGGTATGATAAACAACAATTCCGAAGAAAGTTCTGAAGAAGATTCCCCCCCCCCCCCCCCCCATACTGAAGAGGGTTAATTTCATATATGAACATCATCCATGCCTGAGGAATACAGACACAGTTCAAAACGAAATGACACAGCTCTATCATACACTTAATTTCATATATCAACATCATCCATGCCTGAGGAATACACACACAGTTCAAAACGAAATGACACAGTTCAAAACGAAATGACACAGTTGTATCACACACTTAATTTCATATATCAACATCATCCATGCCTGAGGAATACAGACAGTTCAAAACGAAATAACACAGCTCTATCATACACTTAATTTCATTTAATCAATATCTTCCATACCCGAGGAAAACAGACACAGTTCTGATGAAAAGGAAAAGGGCAATAATCTCCAAAACACACCAGTAAAGGGATGGAACTGATTTTGTGATTCCACTTTCCAAATCTCGGCCCATACCACACTCAGGCTGCATAGAAAAGCCAGCCCTGGCCAAAAAAAAAAATCCCATAAATGATGATTGGGTTTATACCCGTGATATGTCTGCAGCCCTCAACACTGGCACTCCACCATAGTGTCGCCTAAAATACACGTCTGAAATTAATTGTGTTAAGTAACTGTTGAAGTCTTTCTTTGTAAGTGAAAGACTTACCTTTGAATTTCAGTCACTGCGATGGCCACCTTGGTACTTGCTTGTTCTTTGTTCTGGAGACATAGTAGTTTATACAAAAATTATGCAAAATGACAGCAGTAAAACGAGCTATCAAGATCAGTAGTTTATACTTTTAACATTTAGATACAAGTTAAATGATTTCTATTAACCTTCATTGTCCTGTATTTTGTATGACAGAAGTCGCCTAGACTACTAAGTTTATATTGGAATTCGCTGCCCGAATTGGGGTACTGACTTTAAAAAATTGTAAAAAATAAACTAATGGATACAAAGACTTCAAATTTTCAGCAAAAATCTATGGAAAGCTGAACTTTGGTTTGCACTTGTTATTTCAGGGGGATGTGAAAATATTTTTATGACTCAACACTCACACACCTGATTTTACCTGGGAAACACACCTACGTCAGTGAAATAGGTGATAGACAGGCAATACAACACCCATCAACTTTATAACACCTACCTTTTTGGTGGCAAGTGGTCAGGTTCACCATCTGAAAAGAACTGATGGGTGTTGTGAGGTGTTAGTAGTTACACAGGTAGCTAGGAATATACGTGAAATTTTTGTGACGCTTTTAAGTCACCTAGCAGTTACATAGCAGGAAAAAAATAATTAAAAAAAAATAACAGGTCAAAATCATACCATACTTACTGAAAATGTATTGGAGTGCATGCTTTTTGATCTGCATGAGTTAGTTTGTGTTTGTGAGAAAAAGAATTCCTATGACTGATAATATTTCTAACTATATGCAGGTGTTAGTAGGAAGGAAGAGAGGCAGGCATCACAACACAAAACAACACTCAAATATTTTTATTGTACTCACCATATGGTTCCAGATGTAATGAATTATATAATCCAAATGTGATCACACACAAACAACACAGTCACTGGAAATGTTCTTGCTTTTGATCACTTTTGTCACACACAGATCACTGACATGAAATTTTCTTTCCGTTGTGCACTTTTCTTACATGCACAAACTCCAGTACTTTTGTATGTGGCACTTTCAATATTAAGTCAACCCCAAAACAGTCTGTACAAAACAAAAATGACAAAGTTCAGTCCTTGATTTAGTCAAGTATCAGGTGTACTGCTAAGAATGAGTGTGTAGGAACCTACTCACTGCTGGTGAAAAGAAAAAAAGCAGCCACGATCCTTGCACAAAGCCACCTTACACATCACACACTCATGTGTTGACTGGATGGCATTGCCTGCTGGGGTTTTCCTGCCTTCCTTCTTGCAACAGACACAGTCCTTCTTGCCTCTGGCAGACTGGATTTTGGAAGGAGTGTGTTTGTGCTTGTCTGGATTGTCGTGAACGACGGGACGGCCGATCCGTTTTCGACCCTTGAAACCATTCACCATGCCCATGACAATCTCAGTGTGAAAATCCACATGCAGTTTCAGTGGGGCATCTGCAGAGTTTTTGTAGATTACAAAGGCATTTACTGCAGCAGTGTCCAGGCAGAAGAAGAACACATATTTCCACCACTTCATGAATTTCTGCTTGGAACAATAATATGATCGCAATTGATCATGCTTGTCAACACCGTTGTAGTTCTTGGTGTAATCAGCCACAGCCAGGGGCCTAGAATACCTGGCTTTTTCAACACCCCCTGCACCTTTTCTGACAAGCTCTCCATCGGTTCCATCATGGACAGAAGTAAGAAGGGTGACCTTATGACGGTCAAACCAAGCAACAGCCTGAAGCTTGCCCTTCAAATCATCATAGCCAATCTCACGAAACCAGCGCTTTGTGTCCCCAGACTTTTTGACACATTTTGCTGGCTTCATATCCTGTGGCAGACCCTTCCTGTTGTTTCGCACAGTCCCACATGCCAAGGTTTTCTTCTGAAACAGATATTGAATGAGGGGGACTGACGTGAAATAATTATCAAAGTAGACGGTGTGCCACTTGAAATAATGGGGTTCTGCCAAGTGTTTGACGACACAATCCCCTAGGGCATCACCTGTCCCAGCAGGCACATCATTGGTCTTCCCAGTATATACTGAATAATTCAGCATATAAAAAGAATCGGTATCACACAAAGCCCACACCTTGAGGCCCCACTTTGTTGGTTTTGCAGGCACGTACTGCAGAAAACCACAACGACCCTTGAACTTGATCATTGCCTCATCTACTGTGATGTTTTGCCCAGGTAGAAACTGCATAGCAAAACATTCTTGAGTCATGGAAATGAGAGGTCTGACTTTGAACAGGGGGTCATACCCAGCCTGACCTCTGGGAACAAACTGAGTGGTATCAGCGAGGTGAAAATACTGGTTCAGCTGTTCAAACCTGTTCTTCGACATGACACTTGACACCCAGGGATTGAAGAAAGGAGAAGAGTCTTTCCAATAAAAATCACGATGAGGAACAGGGACCATTTTCATAAACATGAGAAGACCAACAAAAGCTCTGATTTCATCCACAGTGGTTGGCTGAAACTTATCCTCAGGAAGACCAGCAGCCATGAGCGTTTGTCTTGCATACAGGTTGGTTTCCCTGACCATGAGATGGAATGCGTCCGAAGGAAAAACAAGTGAAAAATAATCAAAAGGTGTTCGAAGATTCACTTGTGGACGTGGGGGGCCCCTGTATGCATCAAACACACGAACTTCAGTCCGAAAGTCGTCGTTTGACCACTGCGATGACTGTGCACATCCACCGACATCAGTAGCACCTGCGTCACCTGCGTCGCCTATGTCCGAGTCACTGTCACTACTCGCATTCACTCCTTCTGCAACTTCATAGTCACTGTCGCTGTCTACAGAGTCGAGATCAATGTCCGATTGATTCCAGTCGTCATTTTCAGTCGGCAACACATTCATATTGAACATTTGGTCCACAGTCAAGCTCATGTCACTGTCACTGTCAGAGTGCGACATTTTGATCGTAGTCGGAAGTCGATGGGATGACAAAAAAAATCGATTAAAAATAAAAAAAGCCACAAACCGCTTTCACAAATGGCGCTGAGAAAGGTAGGAAAGACCCGGATAACGACCGGTTTGTCTTATTACTGTGGTCAACCCAAATAAGGGAGGCACACCGAGACAATCAGCCTACTGAGGAACGGGCGGTACAGGGCGGATCAGGAGCCTGACGGGTCGGGCGGAATAGGGCGAACGGGGATAGAAAGGTTAAAACAGTTATCTCTTATAAGTGTCACATGAACTCACACTGAGTGATGAATTACCTGCACACAAAGATTAGAACACACAGCAATTCAGTAACACAAGTTTTTATTTTATTTCTTATCAGAACAGGAGTCCAGACTAAAACTAACCAGGCAATGGTATAAGAGGTTACTATGGTCAGAGTCAAATTCAATTTTTCTTCAAGTTAACAGGAGCTGTCGCTGGTTGCATCAGAGTGACTCCCTCCAGAGACGAGTGCTCACTCATGCTGACTGTATAATTATTGATGTTGAGTATGAGGTTCTGTAGGCCGTATCTGCATGCGCTGAATCAGAGCTGGCACCATTGAACATCACCAAAATGACTCGGCAGCAGTGCAGAAACAACTCGACTGGGTTGCCTCATGCTGACCAATACTGATCGCTCTCTGTGGACTTTCAGTGTTGAGGCTACAACAGAACTATCCTGGATATAGACGTTTCTGAGGGGATCTCCAACGAGCAGCATGGATGGAATGCCATTGAGAGGGTGGAGCATGGCAATGTATTCCTTCCACCAATCCATGTCTCTATGGCACAGAGCAATACTCTGCTGTATGTGCCTGAGTGGTATTAACCAAGTTCATGTCTATATTTCAATACGATATGACATTGGCGCAAATGTCAAGACAATTATAATGCAAGACAATAAACAATGTCACTTGAAAATTACAGTTACTATGCATAATTACTCTTTTCGTGAAGAAAATCATAAATCAGACCCGTTCAAATTTCTTATCTCCTGTCCATTGATTAATATCTGTTCTACATTAGATCTGAGCAGATCATTTCCAAACTACATCCAGATCTGCTTATCCTAAAAACTGCTATTGGTGTATTTATCAACCGAGTGTACTTTCTAAAAAGTGTGCATTCACATCTTCCAAACATTTGAAAAAGCAGAGGGGGGGGGGATAAGTGTTCATTTTCATCCATTATCACACGATGTAGGGTAGGATACCTGCTAATCTTCCAATAGCTACAGTATACTTTCCCTAATATGAATTACTTTCAAACCCGATTCATCAGCATACTCTGGCACAAAATTCATGCTCTTTCGCCAGTATCACAGCTTTATTCCTGTCTACTGTTCTGACATATTGTATGTTGTTGAAGATTCAGATACAGGCTACTAACCATGTCTGCACTGTTGCTCTCCGACAACACAATGGTCACACACTGCAAGTCAATTACCGTTTCAGAACCTTTGTTTAGCTTTTTTTTTTTTTTCAAATTCAGTTTGTCCTATCCACCTTATCTTAACCAAACGTGTGTACAAAATACAGCAAAACTGAGTAAAAAGTTCCGTTATATCATGCTCCACCTCCACTGCACTCACAGGAACAAAGTTTTTGGCCTTGTGGCACTCATCAAAGATGAGGCAGCCTTCAAACTCCGGTCCTCCACACCAGTCAATCAGCTGTTGGAGGCGACTCCTGCGCACACTGTTGAATTTACCTGGCACAGAACACAGACCACATTATTGATAATGACATTATTTTAATGAGATCTCACTTTTCCTCTTAAAATGGACTTCAAACTGGATAACAATAATGTGCACCCATGCCTGAATGCTTATGAGTATCATGTGCTTCCAGGTTGTGGATACATGCGACTGTGCTTTCCTGCATTTGATACATAACAAAAGGCATAGAACAATGTGCCTGCTGCATTGCAAACCATTACACATCGTCATGATGATATCAAATTGAATACCAAATGGAGATATGTACAATGCCAGGAAGTCACTGATGCCCAGGGTTACGAGACAAACAAGGTAATAATAATAATGCTAATGTTTTCTTCAAAAGAATTAAGCTTCAGATTAAAAAAAAATCAATGCAAGTCACACACTAATTCTAACTGCTTATTGAATATGTTCCTTCCTTTTGCTGCTCTGGAAAACATCACACACGTCTATACAAACAGAAAAAATTAAAGACTTGACTTGCATTTGAGATGTTCCTGTTTTCATGTATGTCAGATAAGCACAAAATAACAAATGGCAAACTCTCCCTACTCCTCATTCAGTCCTTCCCTCACCCTATCTTCCTTGTACCCTCCCCATCCCAACCCACCCATCCACCGCATTCTCTACCTCTTCCAGAGATCACATTATTCATCATTTCTGCTCCAAGTTTGCGGTATGTATGCTGCCTCAGTATCATGGTGCTGCTGCTTGGTATGGCTGAAAGTTCAGCAGGCTCTTGAGGCAAGGAATAGTGTGTTTTGTCAACAACGAAAAGACCAACTACCAGGAACAATCTAAAACAAGAAAAGCTATGTGTTGGCACATTATCCAAACACTTTCTTGTCAGAAACTAAACAAAAAACGTGTAGGCCACTAACCAAACAAATATGACAGTTTACATGAGACAGGTAACACAGGTACGTCTCAAGAATCCTTAATCTCTACAGCTGAATTTGGGGGTTAAGCAGGCCCCATATGTTATCAGACACCCACAACAATGTTCTGTATAGCCAGTTCTTCTTTTTCTCTCCCTGAACTCTGTGAAGAGTCACTGGTGTGCTCCACTGAAGATCTGTTCACCAAGTTCCTCCAACTCTGTCAATCGTGTGCCAATACACCTCATTACCGGTTATTTTCAAAGAAACAAAAAATGTGATATGGCAGACCTACCTCCGGACTGGACAGAAGAAACAAGTGTGGCGTAAGTGCTGAACACTATGCCTTCTTTAAACCCTGGTGGTAAGCCCAGAACCCTGAAAAGGGAAAGAACACCATCATGATGATATCATCCTCTTTACCATTTGTGACCAGTCATGCCAAACAACTTCAATAACAGGATAACCATCTTTCTCCATCAACAACACGTCAGAGGATGAGAAACAGGAGAAGCATGCAATATTCCCATGTCACAGGTATCCCAGGTAAACACGTCAAGCATGTTCTTTTTCCCTTCACTTTATTCAGTGTTTTTCCTGAGTTTTTGCCAGCTCAACTCTTGAACCTAAAATTAGCTCAGTATTTTCGGAGAACTAAACTATCACGGTAAACAGAAAGCTACAGGTTCATAAAAAACAACACAAGAAACTAAAATATCTAAGAAAACAATAACAACAACAAAAATAAAGGACCCACAGCACACTACATCACGAAACTAGTAAAGGATCACATCTTAAGTTCTGAGATAGGGAAAGAGATCACCACCACCATTTCTTACTTCAGAAAACTGCCTGAAGGTCAGGATTATGACCGATTGTAAACAGTTACCATTTAGTTACAGCTACTGCCTTGGAAGCGGTCCATCCAATGATTCAAGACCTATGATGGATAAGGTTCTTTCTGTTCTTACTTTCCCTCACTTCTTGCTTGCCTTGTGGTGGAGACTGAAGTAAAATATAAGAAAAGTAATATTTGAATGAAGGAAATAGATGGATCAAAAGTGTGTGGTGTCTTTAGAAAAAAACTATCTTTGAAAAACAAAATACACTGCAGTAAACAATACAGAAAAATGGTTAGAATGTACACAAAACTGAGGGTAAAAAAACTGATTTCAATCTTACAGACAGTAAATAAGAGAACAAGACCTAACCAGGGTGTCTTGTTCAGAGTTTGGCTATAGATAGAATGGAAAGAAACTGAAGTGGATTTATGCTGTAGTCCAGAAAGGTAAGACTTTCAAGTGAACACTATATCACCTGTTAGGCACACAATTTGGACAAACAGATCTAGCACACTGACTGTAGCTTGCAAGAAGTATGGCATGGTACATTCATAACAAAGATGACTATTCTATTCTTAAAAACAGTCAATGAGAAACAGAACACACACCTGACAGGAGTGTCTTGTTCAGAGTATGGCCAAAGATCAGAATGAAAGGAAACAACGTGGATGCATGCTAGAGTCCAGAAACTTAAAGATTGTCAACAGGGCATTAAGTTCCCTGTTAGCCACACAATTTGGCCAAACAGAGCTAGCAAACTGATCATAGGTTGCAAAATGTCTGGTGTTCAGAAAAAAAAAAAGCTAGTTTGCTTACTTTTTTTCTTTCACTGAACCACATACACTGGGGTTTTTTTTCCCTTTTTTTTTACTTCTCTCTTATGATAGAATGTGCACACTTCAAAGCTTGATCAAAGCTCTGCACTACCTGGTTGATGATTAGGTCTGCTATGGTACTATCCTCAGTCTTGGTCCGAGCTAAATAATAAGAGCACTGCACTCACCTGGTCTCTCTGTCCAGCTCTTGGCAGCCGTCTATCACCTTGGTAAAGCAACCGACATCCGTCAGATCTCTGCACAGATACATACATTTGATAACAAACTGAAGTACAGCACTGCATCTTAATCAATCAAGCTGAACAGAACACCTCCCCTGTATCTCTGTCCATCCATCTCCCGTCCCTCCAATATCTTCTTCACACCCAAAATGTGTGCATCATATCTCTGTTCAGTCAAGTATCGTTTAAAAACAAAAGAAAAAAAAATTCAAAAGTCAAAAACCCAATATATTATGTCGGTGGAGTAAGTGGAAAAACGGTCAAACTTCAGGACTCGTGCATGCCTACCTTGACCACTTTGCTAATTAAATACCTTGCTCTTGCACTTCACAATTCTGGTTAGGGGAGGGCAGTATTGTGAGAAAGATTAAAAAAAAAATCATTACTTTGCAGGATCAATTCATCTACCCCTTCTCTTAATTTTACCATCAGTTGCTTTGAACTTCTAAAACATCACAAACTTATTTGTTGGCAAATTCAAGCATTGCAAATAGTCCAATTATCAACAAACAACAATAAAACCTGAAGACTAATTCAAATGAGGCAAAAACGAAACAAAACAAACAAAACACAACAAAAACTAAAAAAGCAAACAAAATAATAGTACCAATTCATTGAGACATTCTGAAATTGAGAACAATGCATAAGCTTGAAATCAGTTGCTGATGTCCAAAAAATCAGAAAAACATGTAAAATCTCATTTATTTTGGACTTGTGACCAATAACCACAATTTCCATATTTGTACACATGCCACTACGAACTCAGCCATCAATGTATTCAAAATAAAGAAACAATCATAACTGGAACCTCCGGGTCTTCATTTTGGTTAGCTCAGACCCGTGCAAAGACTATGGACATCTACATCATCACCTTTGAGTTATCTGGGATTTTTTTTTTTAATCTCCTGAAAAAAAGCTTTTCTTTGAATTTGATAAAACAGCAAACCTCTTTTAGTTCACTTTGCAGAAAGTCTCCTGCTTTATTGATCTTTCTACTGGACTGTTTAATAACAAGTTCATCTGATGAACGGCAATTCCCCACAAATAATCAAGCGCGCACACACACACACACACATACACACGCACACACATGTATACATCCATAAACACAGGCATGCACACATAATATATAAAACTACCTGAAAAACAAATCTGAAATTTAAAAAAAATGCATGTCTGATAAATGAGAGAAGGCCTTTAACCTTTTAACTACCATTCAACCCTTATATCAGCCATACTTAAGCTAGCAATGCGCCCCATTTCCCCTGTCAAAGACTTCCCTACATTCTGATCCTATTCAATGTATTTGGGAAGCTTTTTGCTAAAAACATTGTCTGAAAATGGCAATTGTTAAAAAAATAAAGCCCACCATCTCTGTACTGTGCTTTCATTTGGTTCTTAAAAAAAAAGCCTTTAAACATTTTTCACCTTGTGCCGAGTCTGACTGTGTGTGATAGTGATCGATGATTGTTCAATATGATTAAGGACAATACAGCAACCAATGTACCAAACTATCAAAATGATGGCTCAGGGAGCCATGTATACTGGATGTGCTTGCGCTCATTTAAAACTTCAGTGGCAGTGACACAGCATACATGCTTCAAGATTACAGACAGACTCTGTACTTTGTACAGAAAACACAAGTCAATTTCAACATGACCAACACAGATAAAGAAATATACCCAGTAAAATACATTTACTACTAGATTTTAACACAAAATATGGTGTGATTTAGATCTGAATAATGTTGTCTAGTGATTACAAAAAACAATAACAAGAGTTTCAAAAGTTCAATTGAAGTGTATATAATGCTCAGGAACAAAATATGATAACTGCAGATGTGTCGCCAAGTCATTTCCATTCAGATATAAAGAATAACTAGAAAACGCATCTAATGAAAGCATTATTAGGCATTACTAGAAGCTTGCTCTAACCTTCTGGAGTCTACGATCAGATCAGCAGAGATGGTAAACCAGATATGACGTGTCCGACCACGAGCTATGTTATCCAGTATTATTCCAGCTATCTGAAACATAGAACAAACTGTTCAAGTCAGACATACCACAGCCAGAGAAACAATTTCTGCTACAATTTTTCACTGTCATATATCATCTACCTCTTAAAATAGTATGAAATTAATCAATTTTGTATTCAATCATGACTAACAATACACGTCAGGTTTTCACATTTCTGTGTATTATTCAGTCATATGCTATACTGTTCCTAATTCACAGAGTCCTCCCAGCGCAGATTTCCCTGTAATCTCTACGACTCACCTGCCTTCCTTTGCCAACACCTGCACCATCACCAATGAAGAACCCTGCACGATGCCCATTAGCCAGGATCATCTGGTGACGCTGACACTGTCATAGACAATGAAGAAGAAGAATAAAGCTCTGTCAATGCCCCTAAGAAGTAAGGTATCATGCTGTTACTGTTACTTTCCTTACTTTACTAATATACAACAGTAAAATCACACTTCTTCAATTTAAGTCTTGGAATCCAAATCTACTAAGATAAACAAAAATGCAAGACTAATAGTAGTTCTAGGACAAAGCAAAACAGCCCCACAAATAAAATTAATAAACCTTTTAAATTCAGATTTCCATGGATTATCAAAGCCTAGACTTGGAAACAGCGTTTCATGTCACAACAATCTTGCAATCCAGTATTTTCTATGCTTCATGTGTGACATGTATTTCCACCGTTCTCTGAAATAGATTTAAAAGCTGCTTTACCTATGTTCTCATTTTACAAGTTCTCAAAGTTGTTACCACTTTCAATGAAACTGGCATTATGATCCAATGAATGGCACTACTACATCATTTCAAAGTAAGTAGCCAACAAGACAAGTCAATTTCAAAATATCTAGTAAACGTTCCATTTGTGATCAATCTATTTCAAAGCCAGTTGTATGGAACACAATATACGAGAATGAAAACAATGCAAGTTTAATGAAGGTGGCTGAATCTGAACAACTACTCTGTCCACTACATGAGTTTGCAGTATAACTAACAACCTAAACTTTGTTGTGGGCATTTCACTGTGAATATCTTCGCCACTAAACAGCTTCTAAGCAGGCATTGCTATAAGCTTGCACTGTGTCATTGGAGCTTACTCAGCTCCAAATGTGACAACAGCATGCCAGTTGCAATGATATAACAGAAAGTATAAAGCCGGTGATCAACAACACTTACAGCGTGTACAATACCCTCCAGCTGGAGACTGCTCAGTCTGCATTCAGTGATGGCCTCTGCTGGCAGACTGTCGGTGATGGGGTAGTACTCATTGGGAAGATCCAACGCCTGCAACACACTTAATGGAATCATTCACTTCTAAAACAGCATTACATGCACACAGGCATGCACGCACACACACGCACACCTATTACCAACACACACTCAACACAAGTTTTCAGGTACAACCAGATGTGCCATCTCCATAGAACTATTTTTAGGAAACCGTCCAGATATTTTTCAGGACCACTATGAATTTTTCAAGAACACTGATACTGATACCCTACATCTACCTGATATATCTACTGCAACAAAGTCAGATTCAGTTGAATGTGCACGCGAGTTCCCCTAGATGAATGGCATGATGCATGACTAACCTTTCAGTAAAACTTGGCCACAACTTCTGCTTCTGCTGCTCCTACACAGTTGCAGCTAAATCCACATCACTAGGATGCTTCACTGATTTAGAACCTCTTTCTCTACCACATCTCATGTTTTGTTAGTTGAAACAGTGCAGCATATGGTAGAGATATTTGATAATCTGATCAAGTATAAAATAACATCCTTGAAATTCCTGCTTGTGCTAAAGAATCATGTGACTGGTCTGCTCAATCCAGATTCAGAGTAAACTCATACAGTTAGCTCTGGTTCACCTTCGGCTGATACAGGAGTGTGATTCTCTATCCCAACATGCACTTGGTTCACCATGTGCATCTCACAAGGCTTACAAAAGAAAACCAGCAGTGTGAACCTATCTAGCCAAAAATGAACTTATCGGAATAATTCTGTCTGCATAATATTGGAACAAACTGCATCCAGTACTGATTAAAAAAAATGAAGAATTGGGATAGCTGGAATCTCTGTACAACATTAATACTATCTAGCCAAGAGCGGCACGTACGGCACAACTCCCTGCTGCCGCACGCTCGCTCATGGCGCTCAGTCCCTGCCGACACACGTATTTCACCACTTTTTCATTTATTTTTACGGTAGCTAGACAACAACTGACAGTGTTGTGTTTGGTGTCATAGGAAAGAACAAACACTCAACTAATCCAACATAGTAATTTCGAATCAATTACTTTCAATGTGTAGACATGACTGTGTGTTGAAAAATATGTCTGACAAGTAAAAGTAATTCTTTGTTTACATTCTATTCTGTTCTTTTACAACACCAAATCAGAAGATGAAGGGATGGCTACATCTTCAAGCAATTCACTTTCCACTTCTCTTTCATAGTTTTCCCTCTCTCTATCACTCCCCTCATCACCAGATCCACTTTGTAATATTTCAAGCGCTTCATTGAGTGAGAAATCGCTACCACCCCTTCGTCTGGCCGACATTTTTTCGCACATGCTTAGCGGCAAAGCCCGGTGCCATCAGTTCCTTTGTTGCAAAGCTGCTGGGGTCAGCCAAGTTCACGACAGAGCACTGAAAGCCAGGTCTACAACTCGCTACAACATCCCCAAGTCTATTACAGTGCTTATTTCCCTTGGATCATTTTATGGAAAGTGTAGGAAATTTTTTTATGTTCCTGTCACCTGATAGTAGGTGACACGGCAGAATGTACTGTCTGTCTGTCACCCAGCATTGGGTGATGCGGCTCAAGGGAAAGAAATCCCATAACCCACTACTGGATGAAACGGCTGGTAAAGGTTAAAACTATCTGAATAACAAATGCTGCAGTTCTTCAACAAAAGACTGTAATTTGTATTTACACATAGAATTACCACTTTGTGCTTTATTTAATCAGTATATATAGAAGGCTGATCTTAATTACAAATATCACCTTAAAAAATTTTTTTTTAAATGACAACCACCCCCCTCCCCAAATTGGACACATCAAGGTCACCATGACTGGAGCAGAACTGATAGACCAAATAAGGCCGCACATCAATCAACCTCAAGAGATTCAGTAATCAAGCATGTAATCAAACGCAATCATTATGGCTTGCTTTGTAACCCAAAGAAAGCAGACGTTAAATCCTTTTATTCTTAAAACCAACTGATCTTACAATGACCGCATAGATCAAACACTAATGACGAATTCTAATTTACTACCATAATAATATTCATCACTTAACCTTTATGAATTAACATTTGAAAATCTCAAAGCAAGGAATTATGGGACAAAATTTGGAGAATATCAAATTAAAAACTCTAAGCAAAATGCCTGTTATGAATATATACAGCACACAATACAATGTCTTAGTTTGCTGGCGCTTTTTACATCCCTTACTTTGAGGGAAAAATTATATACCAACAGGTTTTGTCAATGCTTCCCTTTTCCATGACAACGCTATCGGTGAAAGCAAACATCAGAGGTAGGAACAGATATATCAGACATTGAATGATCTATTGACCAATTCTGGTCCAAGACTCAAAGCCTATTTTCTTTATTTTAGTTACCCATTTTTTTTCCAAACCTTGCACCACAACTGACTTGACTCATACATTAACAGCTAATCTTTTCGTAATTAAAACTAATGTTAATCTGGTTAACGTGGCATTCTGAAGATTTTGGACATGTGTGCGCACACGCGTGTGTGCGCGCACACCCACACACACACAGTGGATGAGAAAACATGGACAACTAAAAGCTATTATGTTTCAGTATCAGAGTCTGACTACAAGTAAAATAACAAAAGTAATGAGAAGTAGAGACATATTAACTTAAATTGATACGTGTGCACTCAGCTGTACATGTAATGGTATGGTGTGTGTGTGTGTGTGTGTGTGTGTGTGTGTGTGTGTGTGTGTGTGTGTGTGTGTGTACAGATAGTTACATAAAAAAAACTGTAAAACTTAATTCCAGGAGCTTCTTTCGGAGGTCAGGATGCAGTGCCTCAAGAAGTTGTAGAATTTACTTACCATTTAAGAATTGTCATTTTTTAACAACTTACAATATGATTTCAGAAGTACAAATCCACCACACTAAAACTGAACATCTGGAAATTTGTGAAAATGAATACATGTTACATACTAGAACTGCTGTACATACCCTGAACATTACAGCAGCGCAGAGCAAATTCCAATAATATGAATCTTTGAAACTTTTTCCATGTTTAGCAGTTATAACAGGGAGGAGATTCATCCACACAAACAGCCCCTACGCAGTATTCTTGGAACTGCTAACAATCAAAACACTCACAGCAAGAGGTGCAGCCTCCACAATGTCACCAGGATGGGCCAGGCATCCCTTCACCACCTCTCGGTACTTGTAGGTGGAGAACACCTCCTCACTGTCATAAGCACAGAGACTGTTTCTGTTAGTTTATGCACCTTTCTTCACAATGCAAATATAAGTATGGCAAACCATTATCTTCAAACTATTAGAATCTGAAACTGTAAGTAATCTACAGGATACATATATTAATGACAAATTGTTAAAATAAAACGGAACTAAAATTTCAATGCATGAAAAACAAATCGCACACCAAAGCAACGAACTCCCTCTTGAACATTTAATTAAGGATTTATTCCTTTTTTTCCCGGGGAAAAAAGATTTGTACCTTTTCAAGAAAGTACAGTCTATGAATGCTCTTGGTGTTAACAGTTAGAAAATATATAACTTTTATCACTTCATTCACTACATCTAGACAAAAATTCTGTTATGGACATGTCCAATAATGAGCTGTGTAACTGGGCAAAAAATATACATTCTTTTGAACGACAGAATGGTAGAAAATACAAGTACAATCAACCAACCCTTCAATCTCAACAGACTTTACATAGGTAGGTCCAGCCTAACAGTAGCCATGGCTAACAGGCAGCAGAACAGGAGAAAACTGCCAATTTCAACTTGTTCATACTCCGCAACTACTCAACACTGTCAAATAAAAAATATCTCCACATCTAAAATGAACCTCTAACATGAAGTCTGTGTGTTTTTTTATGGTACGAAAGAAGTGTGCTTTTATTGTGAACGATCTAAACACACAAACCAAACACTGCGTCGGCGAGCTTGTGCAACGATTCAAGCCGCGGGCTATCCGTGACCCGCAAACAACAACATCCGGAAAAGTGTTCGTAACCGTGACAAACAATATGCACAGCGACGATGTTGGTACCATATGAAACAGAAAAGCCTGCAGAATCGAATGGCATAAATTTCGTCATAGTTCCTTTTCATTTAGTGCCGCAAATTTTGTGCCGAAAGACTAGCATAAACTTCAAAAGCATGGCAATATTGCTAATTCTGAACAAAACATGTTAAAAGACCACTCGTTTTGTAGAAAAATCAATGCTCTTTTCGTTCGTGTATATAAGGACGCACAGGCTGCTGTGTGTATAAGTTCCGGCCAGGATAAAGAGAGAACCCTGTAGTCCGATCGGCATTCAGCATTCCGACAACAGTCGAGTGGCGAGTTGAAACCGATGGATCTCAACAATCTTGAGCGTGATCTTGGTAAGTATGCGAACGATTCATTTGTTTAAGCCCTTGCCCTGTTATTTTCAAGGAATTCGTGTTTCTTAAGTCTGGAAATTATTTTAGAAGTGATTTTTTTGCATCAGACAATGGGGGACATGTGCTCAGTCTAGTGGTGTTTGTTAGCTCCCGTGATCAGTACTAGTGGTTGCAATCGGTGATCAACCTTTTTGTTTTAAAACAATTTCATAGAATAACTTTTACCCAGGCTCATTCAGATTTCATTTTAAAAGGTTTATGATTTTTGTCTAGAGCAAAATTACGAATAAAGATTAAAATTTGGCAACTGTAACTTCGACAGGGACGATAACTCAGGTTTCAGACCTCAATGAAAATTGAAAGTAGCAGACCTGCGAAGATCCCTTTCTTCCATTAAGAAAGGGTGAACACCGTAGTCGCACCTTCTCGCCACGTTAATGTGGGTGTTTCCTCAGGGGGACATGGGGCAGGTTGTTTTCACTAACGCGGCACGGGAGCGGAATACTGGCGCTATATCAAAACTAGATCCCGGCCTCTCCAATCAAGGAAAGCCGCAGGCTAGACCAGTCCAGATGGAGGAGTAAGGCCCCCACCAAAATGGAAGGAACTGAGTGAAGGCCCACCGGCGTGTGGATACGCCCTGACACTGCTCCAAGCCTTACCCCAGCCATGGGTTAAATGGCAAAAGCATCCAGCCTGCCGAAGACGGAGTGTGTCAGCTACGGCGCAGGTCCTGGGGATAAATTAGGACACACACGCATCAACGATTATGGTCATGCGTCAGACTACCTTATTGTCATGGCGTCGTCCCTATCAGCGACAACCGGGGAGGGACGGAGCCGGGCCCTTAGCCTCAAAGGGGCCCACCCAAGCGACCGGTGCCTCTGTTAACCTGACGGTCGGGGAAGGCAGAGTAGAGCGACTGACCAGACTACCCAGCCTCCTACCACCCTTACAGTGGCTCAGTGGAATGCAGAAGGACTAGGGAACAAGAAGCCAGAACTGCAAAAGTTTCTCAGCAAAAACAACATCGATGTCATCTGCATCCAAGAAACACACTTGAAAGATCATCGACGTTTCTTCGTAAGAGGCTATGAGACATTTCGCCAAGACCGCGAAGACAGACACAAGGGAGGAATCATTACCCTTGTCAGAAACTCCATCCCTGCAGTAGAGACAAACAGATCAAGAAGACAAGAACTAGAACACCTGACTGTCAAGCTCTTGCTGCCCAGTGGAGACCTACGGATCACCAACTGCTACAGCCCATCAACCTCATCTCTTACGCTACACAACGTGAAGCTAGAAGCTTGCAGACATCTGGTGGTTGGAGACTTCAACAGCCACTCGCAAAGCTGGGGATATGAGGAAATGGATGCCCGTGGTGAGGAAGTGGAAGATTGGATGATGGAAAATAATCTAGTACTCATCAACCAGGCGGACGACAAACCAACGTACTTCTCCAGAGCCTGGAAAACCACCTCCACACCAGACCTGGCAGTAGCTACTGAGGACATTCACAAGCTCACGTCCAGAGAAGTCAGCACCCAGCTTGGAGGGAGCGACCACCTGCCAGTCATTCTCAACATCTCCAGCTTAGGATGTACTGAGCGCAACATGCAACCAAGTTGGAACTTCAAACGAGCCAACTGGACCCTCTTTGCAGAAAAGGCTGACCACCACACCAAAAACATTTGCTGTGCAAATGACCTGAACAAGAACGTCCAGAATTTCACTGATGCAATTCTTCAGGCAGCAAAGCAGGCAATCCCAAGGGGCAAAAGAAGACATTACCTGCCATACTGAGGTGACACACTGGAACAGCTTCACACTGAAATGGACAATGCCAGAGAAGCTATGGAGCAAACCCCCACTCCAGAGAACCTAGTGAGGCACAACAACGCCAAAGAAGCTTTCAACCAACAGAAGAAAGCTGAACTCCAAAAGAGCTGGAACGAGAAGACCAGCAGCCTCAACATGGAGAAGGACACCAGCAAGCTGTGGAATCTGACAAAAGCCCTGAATGAAGACACCAGAGCGGGACACAGCAAAACCGTCATCGAGGAAAATGGTACACACCACATGGGAAGGAAAGCAGCAAACATCCTGGCAGAATTTTACAAAGAGGAAAGCAAAGCAACAATACCCATTGCCCGAGTGCAGGAAGTCAGCAAGGAAACCAGGGAGAAGCTGAAACACCAGAACCCTACACCGTCCATGATGTCAGCCTTCTCCATGACTGAACTCAATGCAGCCATTAAAAAACTTAAGCCAAAGAAAGCCCCAGGGAAAGATGGTGTTACCAATGACATGATCAGGAGACTTGGAACCACAGCAAAACAGAAGCTCCTTCTGATCATCAACCAGTCATGGAGCTCAGGGAAATTCCCAGACCGATGGAGAGAAGCAGTCATCATCCCCATCAGAAAGAAACAAAAGACAAAACCAAGAAATCCAGCTACCGACCAATCAGCCTCCTCAGTTGTCTGGGCAAGGTGATGGAAAGAATGGTGAACACAAGACTGCTGAAACACCTGGAAGAAAATCACCTGCTCAGCAACACACAGTCAGCATACAGGAAAAACCACAGTACGGAAGACCAGCTTGTGTACCTCGCCCAACAGATCGAAAACGCCTTTCAGGAGAAGAAAAAGGTACTCGCTGTCTTTGTGGACCTGACCAAAGCCTTCGACAAGGTATGGAAGGAAGGACTTCTCCTGAAGCTGCTAAACAAGAAAGTGGAAGGGAATATGTACCGCTGGATACGCAACTTCCTCCAGTACCGCACAGCAAGAGTTCAGCTTGATGGGAAAATTAGCCACCGAATCACTCTACAACAAGGTGTACCACAAGGAGGAGTCATCTCCCCTACACTCTTTCTCATCTTCATTGATGACATCGCTGAGAAGCTCACCAAGCACATCTCCAGAGCTCTCCACGCCGACGATTTTGCTGCCTGGAGTGCTGCAGAACATTTAACCACAGCCAGCTACAGGATGCAGGAAGCACTGGAACACGTCGGAAGATGGGCCTCTGACTGGGGCGTAGAAATCAATGCCACCAAGACAGTGGCCACAGTCTTCTCGCTGTCGCCACTGCGAGAAACCATCAGCCTGAAAATAAATGGAAGAGAGCTAAAACAAGAAGACAACCCAATGTACCTAGGCATCAAGCTGGACAAGCGGCTTACTTGGAATCCGCACCTCAAGAACATTGAAAACGAAGCAGTCAGGAAGCTCGCCATCATGAAGAAGCTGGCCGGTACATCCTGGGGCGCAAACAGCAGCATCCTGCAGAAGGTGTATGTGGGTACCGTCAGACCAACCCTGGAGTATGGCAGTTCTGCATGGGCCACTGCATCCAAGACCAACACCAGTCGCCTGAACAAAGTGCAGAATGCAGGATTGCGACTGATCACTGGTGGGATGAAGACTACCCCAATCCAAGCCATGGAGAAGCTTACTAGTCTACATTCCCTCGAAGACAGACGCGAGGAGAAGGTTTTTCATCCACAGTGAAAAGTTACTGCGTATGCCTACCCACCCCATGCACACCGAGATGCAGAACCCCACCAAAAACAGGCTAAAGAGAACAAGTTTCAACCACCTGTCTAAGAGCCTGCATCGCAGCAATGAAGACCTGCTGCCTGTTTCACCAGCCGAAATGGAGATGCTTCCAAATTTTGAGGAACCAGACAATCACCTGGAAGATGTCGCAATCATCACCGAAGTTCCTGGCATTAAAAGAATGGACCGTCAAGCCCCTCAAGTAATGAAAGCTCTAGCACAGGAGATGATCGCCAACCAATACAACCCCAGTGAGTGGACCCACGTCTTCACAGATGGATCCTCAGAAGGAGCAGTCAAGAATGGAGGAGCAGGGTTCTTCATCAGACACACCAATGGAAGATTGACACACAAGGCCTTCCCTACTGGAAAGATCTCCTCCAACTACAGAGCAGAGGCAATAGCACTGCTCCACGCAGTGAGGATCTTTCTGGAACCGGCCAGCCCATCACAGAAGGTTGTCTTCTTCACAGACTGCCGATCTCTGCTGCAGGGACTTCAGAACACAAGAAATGAACAACATACGCAAGACATCAAGGCTGCCCTCTATGAACTCTCAAAACAGTCTGTCATTACGCTTCAGTGGATTCCGTCTCATTGTGGGATCATGGGCAACGAAAAAGCTGATGCTCTCTCCAAAGCAGGCAGCAAAATGGAGCAGTTCAGCCACCCCGTGACCTACAGGGAGGCCAAGACCATCATCCACAACCAGTTTCAGTCCCAGTGGAAGAGAAGGCTGGGTGCAGAGAGTGGTGCTGACCCGATCCACCAGCTCCAAAGGCACCAGCAGACAATCCTCTTCAGACTGAGGACCGGCCACTGCAGACTGCTGAGCCACCTTAACCGCCTGAAGATCACCTACACTGACCAGTGTCCATGCGGCACTGGACCCCAGACCCCTGAACATGTCCTCCTGCGCTGTCCTACTCACGCAGCTCTACGACACAAAACCTGGCCGGGGGGGCGGAGTTACAGGCGCAGCTTTGGGGAGCCCGTTCTGACCTGGAGAAGACCGCGGGCTTCATCATGGCGGCCGGGTTACAAGTCTGACGCATCCAGCTTCAATCGAACGCAGAAGAAGAAGAAGAAAGTAGCAGATGTATTGATTTAATTTGCAGTACTGTTGTGCCAAAGTGAATCAATGAATTAATAAAATCAATAAATTGATAAATAAATGAGATAAAAGGAAAATAAAAAACTAAAAAGTAAACAAAAAATAGACTCATTAACTAATTAAGAGAATGTTTGCTTGAAGCTGCAGTATGAGTGTGGCAAATGAACTAAAAGATAGGAGCAAGAAAATCAGAATTTGGAAACTTGGAGCATGTATTATAATAAAGTGACTAGCTGGTGTGTGTGTGTGTGTGTGTGTGTGTGTGTGTGTGTGTGTGTGTAGCTGGTAGCATTCACTTAAAAGTCTTATTGAAAACTGAGGCAATGTGTGTTTTACTGTTGAATCATATATCCATAAATTATAGAACTTGGTATAAAAAAAACATGTTCTTCAAAATTATCATGCACTTTCACTCACAGTCTCTGAATTCAAACATTCCATTTTCATCACTAATAGATCAAAACAAATGTCCAGTTATTAACTGTGCTCAGTTTATTCAAAATTTGGTGTGTGTGTGTGTGTGTGTGTGTGTGTGTGTATGTGTGTGTGTGCATGTGTGTGTGTGTGTGTGTCAAAGTCAAAATTTTATTTTCAGATGGAACATTGAATAAGCAATAAATCTGCTTTTTTACATCAAGCCATCCATTAAAAAAAAAAAAAAAAAATCGGTTAAACAACGAATAATCACAGAAATTTATGAAAATCAGAGATAACAACAAATAGAAATCAGAGAAGAAATGGATGGGGGTGGGTGGGTGGGGGGGGGGGGGGGGGGGTGGAGATAGGGAGTGTACAAATGAGAAGGGGAAATTCCAGAAAGTAAGAGAGAGAGAGAGAGAGAGAGAGAGAGAGGGAGAGAGAGAGATTGGTTATATACAATACGTACATTGTCTTCACAAATGTGCACGGTACGTATACTCCAAGAATACTGTCGACACTGACATACCCTTTCCTTTGAGGCACACACACTCATGCACGAGCATGTACATAGATATACATATACACATGCATACACTGTGAAAAATCATAAAACCGTATTTCAAAGTGTTGGGGAAAATGTAAGTTATGAACCATTCATGAGATACCTTTTCAGATTATTTTTAAACTGGATTTTATTGTTTATACTTTTAAAGCGTGTTGGCAACTTGTTCCATACATTTCCACCAGAGTATAAAAAACTAGATTTATTAAGATTATTTCTTGGTCTAGGAATAGATAAAAAATGATTGTGTCTATGGATGTTAGTTTTAAATGTGTCCGCTTATCTTTTTAGGAACATTGCCGTATACAACATTATGCATACATACTGCCTTATTGAACAAAAGACTGTTGTGGAAAGTTAATATATTAAGTTTTTTATAAATTATAATCTTCTGTAGTCAGAGTGCTTGATCTTAACAATACTAATTTTAGTGCTCTTTTGTACATTCGATGAATCATTTTTAAGTTGGTTTCACTGCAGCTGTCCCATAATGTCGATGCATAATCAATTATAGATAAAATGTGAGCACAGAAGAAAAGCTTACGAGAATGGGTATCAAGGAAATTCTTAATCTTGGCTAGCTGAAGTAATTTTTTTGAAAGACGTTTTCCCAGTGACTTCGTATGGTCAGTCCATGATAGATCCTTATCAATTATTACACCTAGCATTTTATGTGAATCTATTTCTTCAATTTGTTTGTCAGATATAAACAATGGTTGAAATTTTGACTTCATTCTTTGCCGTTTTTGTCGAGCACATACATACATACATTTGGTCTTGTTTGCATTTAAGGACATATGATTCAGTTGGGTCCATTCAGTAAGTCCATGTTGTGTGTGTGTGTGTGTGTGTGTGTGTGTGTGTGTATGTGTGTGTGTGCATGAGTGTGCATGCATGCACGTGTGTATGTGTAATACATTTCAGAAGATGACCAGTACCAGCTGCTTGCTGAGAGAATTGGTCCAAAGAAGAAGGGCCGGCCAGCACATTTGCCAAGTCTGGTTGTAAACAATCGTCTGCTACTTCAACTCAACATGTTGAAGAACCGCGGGAGAATATGGGCTGAGGTCCAGAGTCTCTTTAGTGACATTTGCAGACACAAGATAGAACCTGTTCCCACTTGCAATGTAGAACCACCAATACGGACATGTCTTCGACAGTTTTCCCAAACAGCATCACCGCATGTAGAAACTTTCCTCAGCATTGATAAGGACATTGCATGGATTGGACTATATTCTAAGCAACATCAGGTGTCCAAAGTTGTGATTTGCTGTTCCTTTTGGACATGTATTTGCCTGTTATTTGGAACATATTTGCTTGGTGAAATTCTTGGACATTTGATTCTGTCCCCGTGATAATGACAGAATATATGGGGAATGTGGGTGATTTTGTTTACTTTGATGTAATTTGTACATATAGGTGAAAGTTAAGCTCATGGATGTTTTTACCTTTAGATTCCTTCTTCAATGCCGATTATTTTGATACCTCTACTTTGTAGCATGTCATTCCCAAGTTACGGATCGTTAAGTAACGGTACCCTGTGTTTGCCACTAAATGACATGTCGACAAATTTGCATTTTAGTCATTTTTGAAGAGGCACAGCTAAAAAATGAATACTCATTGAGCACTGGAAAAAAAATAGGCTCAGTGTATCCATCACAAATAATAACTCTGCCAATCTGAGGGCATATTGGGTGAATAGTTCAGAAGATACGAGGGTCCAAACATGGCCCTCTGGCCAAAACGTGAAAAACGCCATTTTTTTAAACCAAATTTTAAAGCTCAATATCTCAAAAACTATTAAACCCATGGCCTTGAAATTTTGCATGTATATCACTTTTAATGGGGTCTTTTGAAAAATACAAAAACATTCCATATTTTTTCAAGTTAAAAAAATGGCTGGACCTACCTACTTTACAAAATCAATAAATGTAAAAAAAAAAAAAAAATGATTGGTTAAAACAGAAAGACAGACTTTCTTTTAACAGATTTACTATCATTGCTGCTATCTTTAATGGTCATCTGTGTAATTTTCAACTGAAAAGTATCACTGAGGCACTCATTAGCAATGATAAATCTATGTCAAAAAGTTATAAACACTTTACAAGTGCCACGAATGAGAACATAAACCAAGGTCCTGTTTGTGAACACATATCTTGCACACACATAAAATTCCATAGCCAACTTTCTTACGAGAAGGCATGGTTTGAGTTTGTTAGTACGGGTAACATATACAGTACGCATCCCGCATGAGAAGTAAAAAAAAAAAGAAAAAAAGTAGAGTAACTGATAGTGACTGAATGACACTGGAAACAACTGAATGCAGCACCAGCAGGCATTCTTCAGTCCGCTCTACCCAGGTAGGCAGCCTGTTCCGTGTACTTGATAATGCATTGTAAAGTGCTTACAGCTTAGTTTCTAACCAAGAACAGGCATTATTTATATGAGTACTCGTAATAATATCAATTATAATGATAATAAAAAAAATTTTTAAAGAAGCAAACAACAAAATATGACAATAATTAAGAAAAACTGTCCTATGAAAATGAAAATTATTCATTATAACTGACTGATATATTTTTGTTTTAGTTCATGAAATTGCATAAAACTATTTTTGTCTTTAAACTGTCTCCAAACTGTAAACACATACAATCAAGCTTTAGACGATCCTTTTCCTCAAAAAATTAAAACTTCAAGATATTCTCACACCTTGTTGACTCTTGAAGGCCTTCTTGGGCAATGTCCAGAGACACGTCATCTGCTGGCATGCTGCTGTCACCGGCAGCCATGGGCATCTGACTGTTGGATCCTGGCACCAGTCCTGCTTGTCCTGGGAGGGGATACCCCTGTCCAGGCCCTGGGTAGTTGGGGTACATCTGTGACATGACCTGGATCTGCTGCAGAATGGGGTGCAATGGCACCTGACCAGCCAGAAATGCCCTATGGGCCTCTTCACTCATTGTGCACAGGTATCAGGCTGGCAGTGGGACAAAGAAGAAACAAACGGAAAAAAAAAGTTTAATCCTAAATACAAATAAACACATAAAGCTGGTGCAAAACAATGGATATTCAGAGTACAATTTTCAAAAAGTGAATACTCAACAAAATAAAAAACATAAAACTTCCAGTTCCACAAACTCTTCCCCAGTGGATGTCCCTAAGTCAGAGAAAGTAGGAAGGAGTGGAGAAGGTGAGGAAAGTTCAGAAATGGAGACCAGAAACAGACACAGAGGTACAGAGTCAGGGGAAGCATTAAGCTTCTTCTCTTTAGCCACACCTACCACACAGCAAAGTGTTCATGAATCACAGCAATGCTGATTTAAAATGTACACATGCTCTCTCTAAAAAGAAGGGGGAGAAAGGGTCAATCAATTAAAGCAGCCAGTTAGGGCCTGACCACTGGCCAAATTTTTCATAGCCACAGAATACCAAAGCATACTGCTGTGCAGAAAAGGGACTTACTGTCTTCCGATGTTAGGGACCTGTCGATTATGTTCTTGTCCCTCACTTGGGATCACATAAGTCAATGACACTACTGACAGTAACGCAGAGACAGCTGTTGCCATCAACATTTACGCCAATCATGAATGACACATGTTACTATTATCAGCAATTATTTATCATCAGTACAGTGCCAAGTAGATGGTGTCCTATCTATGTTGGCACCACTGAACACTACTGAAATGACTCAGCAGCAGTAGTGCCTCTTCGGCAACAGTGCATTATGCCAGCCACCAAAACAGCTGACTGGACACAAGACGGGACAGTGGAAAGTACCTCACACAGTTGGTGGCAGGCAGAATGCAAAGGGCACTATCTCTGGTGCTTGAAATCATTAACAGATATGGACAGCAACATGATAATGTGTGCGTTTACATGCACATTTAAAACATTTGAGTGCTAAGAGATGAATGGCACCATCTTCCATCTGAGGCCACATCATCAACCACAGCTGAAGTTTTGAAAACCTCGATCCAAACCACCACCACCTCCCACATCAACTTCATTCTCCATTCCATTCCATCGCATGTCTTCTACCCCCCCCCCCCCCACCCCCCCCCCCCCCCCACACCACACACACACACACAAAAGGACTGAGCTGATCAACCGGACAAGTACTTTTTACCCCTTTTGGCGAAAACCCCACCCTTACCCCCCACGGTTATCCTACATAAGAAAATAGAAATGATGAAGGTGGGTCCTCTTGCAGCAATCAACGAACGAATTCGTTTGTTTGGCCCGTTGTGAAATCGTTCACGACGCGACGACCGCAAGTTTTGATTTTTCTGTCACTCTAGTTAGGTTAAACTTTCTTTACCCCATTGAAAGACTCCAAATCAACTCACACAAAGGTATGTTTGAGTCAAAATGTAAACCTGATTCTCTTGAAATCTGTAATCTTAGTACCTCTGAATTACACCACTGTGCGCTTGTTCCTTTCTTCTTGTCTTAGCAAGTTGTAATACACATTTCTGGTAACAACTATCCCGCCATTGCTGTCACACACAATCGAATTCTCCGAAAAAAGAGCATCAAGGGACAGCACTTTGGTCAAATGCAATTTCTCGGTCATCTGCCTCATGTTCGCGCTTCAACAATCTTAACTCGGAAGAAGAATCTGGCTTTGAAAATCCTACTTTATGACATTATCTGCTCATGAATTTTTTTTTTAATTCTCCCGATATATATCATACACATCTGACATATACATTTTCCACATTACAGCAAGAGCATACGGATAATATATCCATGCATAAAAAAGTATGTTGCTTCAAATGTACATTCAAAGACATGTCAATTCAAATATTATGAGAAATAAAAATTTTAAAATTTTTTTAAAAACTTGAGAAATGGATACTGGGATTACGGAGTATATGCGTATTAGATTGAGATTTTGTTGTTGCCGATTTTTTTTTTTCTTTTTTAAGTATTTGTGTAAAAAATCATCGGCATGTAGTTGTACCATTCAGCATCAAACCTGTTTTGATCATTGTTGACTTTAGCATTATAGAGTTCGATTTTGAATCTGCTGCTCAGCTGGCTCTGAAAAGCTGAAGCATTTGGCCAACGTCTTTCGATCTTACACTTGTAAATATAAGATTTAGCAACCATAATAATAAAGTCAAAAATTGTCTCTGTTTGCATATGTTCGTCGACTCCAAAGATAACAGTATCGCGTGTTATTTTAATGGTAAACGAGTTTCGGCATTTTTCGTTAAATAAATTTTCAACCTTTTTCCAAAAAGTTTGAACGTAACTGCACATCCATAAAAAGTGTTGGACTGGATCTCTCTCTTCATTGCAGAATGTAACAGTTTGTGTTCGTCAGGCCCATGGCATTTAAAACAATATTTGTGCCAATAATTCTGTGAATAATTCTAATTTGAAGCCATTTCAATTTTACATCTTTCATTTTGTGGACGTGGGTAAATACCTTATTCCAAGGAACTTCAGAATTAAGTTTTTGTAGCCATTGAGAGCAACAGTTTGGCTTACGCTCATCTTGAGTAAAAATTTCATAGTATCGTTTAGCTCCTTTTGTTTCTTTCATAATGATACTGAAAGCCCTCGGCATGTTCTGAATTGTGTTTGCATTATTATTATCAGGTTTTATTCCAGTTTTCTTTATGAATTCTTTCAATGAGGAAATCCATCCACAGTACGAGACAAAATTTATAGTATCATCATCATTGGTCATGAATTCTTCAAAGTTCATGAATTGTCCATTTTCCTTCAGAAAATGTTTTATTGCATACTTTCCCTTCTCAATTAATTTCTTTTGTTTAATTATCTCATTTCCTGTTTTTATCTTGTCGTTATAAAAAAAAACAGGTTCAGCTAGAAGTTCATTTAAAGTTTGTGGTGTCACGCAAAGACAAAATTCCCTATAGGCTATAAAGGTGCGTCTCCAAAACAAATTAGAGCTCATGTATCCTGTACCAAATGCTGGTCCATAATTTTCAATTTTTTCGCTGAATGGATATATTTTCCTAACAATGCTCTTCCATTTGTGATTTGTGATTTTAATTTTTTTTATCCATAAAAGTTTCAAAGCATTAATATATTTTTGGATGTCAGGTATATTTAAGCCACCTTGTTTTTATAGTTTTAATTGTTGTTTTCCTGCTTATTCTATCTTGTTTACCATTCCACACAAAGTTAAAATAAATCTTTTGAAGTTTTTGAATTAAGAGGTCAGGTGGGTTGGGTAACTAAATCCAGAGGTGTATGAGCTTAGACAGAATGAGTGACTTGAGAACAGCAACTCTTCTGACTGGTGTTATACTTCTTTGAGACCAAATTTTGAATAATATTTTAACTTCCGAAAATTTATCGTCATAATTCATGTTTTCACATTCTTTCAAGTCTTGAGTAAACCAAACACCGAGTATTTTGAATTGAGAAGGGTTCCATATGATTTTTAGATGAGGACAATATTTTTTTCTTGGAGTTTTTATGACATCCTAGCCATATTGCTTGCGTTTTTTTCGCTGTTCATGAGGAGTCCTGAAATTCTTCCAAACGTGGTAGGATATCAATAGACTGTCCAAAAGAACTTTTGTCACCATTGTTTACTAATTGAGTGTCATCAGCAAACTGGGATATTTTGTGTTCTACATCATTTACTTTTATACCTTTTATCCTCTTTTCTTCCTTTACCATTATGGCTAAAATTTCTGCGCATATAATGAATAAGTAAGGAGATATAGGGTCCCCCTGTCTGCATCCTCTTTCTACTTTAAACCACTGAGCAGTCTGGCCATTTACAATAACAGTTGATTTAATATCCTTATAGAATGTTTCTATCCAGTGACATATAGTTTCACCAAACCCGAAAGCCCTTAGAACATTCAACATAAAATCCCAATCGAGTGAGTTAAAGGCTTTTTCAAAGTCTATACAGAGCAACAGTCCAGGAAGGTTTTTTGCATTTAAATAATTAATCAAATCATAAATTAGTCTAATGTTGTCGCCCATAAATTTATTAGCCATGAAACCTGTTTGATCCTCACTGATGAGAGATGGTAAAACATTTCTTATTCTTTTTGAGATACATGAGGAAGCTATATTTTGTATATTACATTTAGGAGGGAAATAGGACGCCAGTTTTTTTTATATATATTCTTTGGGTTTATCACCTTTTGGTATGCAAATAATTAGTCCCTGCTTCTGTGTTGTTGAAAATTCTCCGTCTTTGTATGATTCATTTACAGATCTTACAACCAGTGGGCCCAGTGTTTTCCAAAAGAATTTAAAGAATTCGGCGCCAAAGCCGTCTGTATCTGGGCTTTTACCATGCTTCATATTTTTTAAAGCTTCGCTTGCTTCCTCATAGTGGTTTCTCCTTCCAATATTTTTTTCTCATCTTCAGGTAACTGTGGAATTTTTTTTAACAAGTTTTCTGATTAACAAGTTTTCTGATTTCACACTTTTCAGTTATCTTTTTCTTGTATAGATTTTCGTAAAATGTTTTAACCTCCTTCAAAACATCTTTTTGTTCGTTTATTATTTCATCATCATCTTTAGTCACTAGTTTAGTCATTTGTTTACTAACAGAGTTTCTCTTTTCAAGGTTGCAAAAGTATTTTGATATTTTTTCACCATCTGCAATCCATCTCGCTTTTGATCTTAATAATACACCTTCTATTTTTTGTTCCCTGATTGCTCTTAGTTCTTGTTTTTTTTTCTTCAATTATTCTTATTTCAATTTCTGTTTTATTCTCAAGATTTTCAAGACTTTCAATGCGTTTTAAAATCTTGTTCTCTTTTTCTGTTGCTGTTTTCTTTTTCATTGTGGCGTAAGCTATTGATTTCCCTCGAATTTTCATCAACAGAAAATACAAAAATTTTTTATCTAAAATCTTGAATCCGAGTCCAGATTTTATTAACTCAGACAATACTGATTGATCTTGTATCGCTGATTGATCAACTGCGTATTCTTTTATAACATTCAGAATTAACTTATTAATTTCATCTACATATTGCTTATCCTTTAATAGAGATACATTAAGTTTCCAGAATCCTTTGAATTTTTCACTTTTACCAAATTTCAAGCATAATGTAACCATCGAATGGTCAGACCGATAGCCTGGTTCAATGTCAGATTTTTTCATGATAAAGATAAAGATAATCAGACAATAGAAAGAAGTCTAGTCGGCTTTGTTTCAGCAGAGTTCGTTTTCGCCAGGTATATCTCCTACAGTCCGGATTGTCTTCCCTCCATATATCTGCCAATCCTATTTCTTCCATCATGTTTATGAGTTCTTCTCTTGCTTTTGGATTATTATCTTGTACATAATTATAACAGTCTAGATGTGGATCCATTGTGATGTTCCAATCACCCACAGCAATATTATTATTAGTATTGTAGCTCTTTATAATTTCTTTAAGTGAATTGTAAAATATGGGATTATCTTTATTAGGCCTGTACACATTAACCAGGAGAAACTGTTTTTCAAATGAGCTAAATGCTACAATTATGAAGTTTCCGTTTTCATCTTGTTGTACATCTGTAATTTTGAATTCAAAATTATTCGAAAACAATACAGCTACACCTCTGGAATTTGAACGAAACGAGGCAAATAAGCATTTATATCCCCATTCTGCAGTTACATACTTCTCTAGTTTATTAGTAAAATGGGTATCCTGTAAACAGTATACTGAATATTTTTTGTTTTAAATAGTGAAATACATCCCTATGTTTATGTAAATCACCGAGCCCTTGACAATTAAATGAAGCAATTGTTATGCTATCCATGACGATTCAGTGAATAATTGTTTCATATATACAGAACTTAAAGCAAAGTAGGCCAAAATGATCAGAAATAAGAATGGAACCCAGCTCTTCCAAAAAGCACAGCTTATATAACAATGATTCTCATACAATACATTAATGTACCGTATCCCCTGGTCTGATACGCAAAAACAAACAATGACAAACATAAAGATTGAAAAATATATACAAGTTGTATGGATTATACACATCAGAAGTATGATAAATACATGAAAGAAAATCAAAAGCTCCTTGACCATTGCAAGCAGATAATGACGCAACAGCATCTTTGAGGGAATACAAAGATAATTTTTCACACAATCAGATTCATTTTAACGATTAATATAGCTTAATTCCCCCCCCCCCCCCCCCCCCCCCCCCCCCCCCCCCCCACGGCTGGCTTGGTTTCCCATCCGATTGATTTTGTTTTTTGAACACCTCTCACCCCCTCCATCCACCCACCCCAACGATTCCATCCACCATCACAAAATTCCACTATGATGACGGGTGCCCACGTGCATCACTGACCGAGAGGTGAGCGATGGTGTGAACACTCATACATGATTTATGGGGGCGGGGGAGGAGGAGGAGGGGGGCAGTTCAGCGTGAGCCTATTTGGATGTCTGGGTTTGTTTTTGCTCAATGATAGGTTCCGGATACTTGCGTCACGCACTGCTCATGAATTATATTCAAGGTCGTCAGTAATAAGATAACTTTTTTTGTGTGTGAGGCGTTGTCATACTCGGGTCACCCCCCCCCCCCCACCCCTGCTCCCCCCCCCACCCCTGCTCCCCCCCCCCCCACCCTCCCCCACACAAATCCACATACATGTATGAATGCTTGCTTGCACATACATTTAAACTCACTCACCCTCACAAACATCCACACTCTAAAACTAATGAAACAGGTATGTATCTACAATCCAGCACATTAAGGTTTGTTGCTGAAATGCTTGCAGTGGCATACTGGTGATATGTCCTTACAAACATCTGGCAGTAACACTACAATGAGAGCAATGAAGCAACCGCATGCACGCACGCACGCACACGCACACACACACACACACACACACACACACCAATCATACACATACTCACATGGACACCTACACTTATTTTCGTAAACACACACACCCACGTATATAAATGCTTGTTTGCACATACATTTAAACTCGCTCACCCTCACACACATCCACTGTCTGAAACTAATGAGACAGGTATGTATCTATAATCCAGCATATTAATGTTTGTTACCAGTAACATGCCCTTGCAAAGATTTGGCAGTTAACACTACCCATTTATTTCTATGTAGAGAGCAATCAAGGAACCAGCAATCAAAATGAAGATTTAATTTTTCATCTTCATCTTTAAAACCCAGCTGACGACTGGGTGTCATATCAGGGCTGTTACCATGTCGAAATTGTGTGTAAAGAAAAAAAAATTAGAAAGAGAGGGTGTTAGTTACCGCCAATGACATTGACAAACAAAGCACATGACAAGACACGATGCATTTCAACCTCTTGGGTCTTCTTCAGGCGAAAAATAAATCATATTTAACATTTAAGACAGTACAAACAAAGAACGAAAAATGACTCATCTGTTGTTGTAAGGGTTGAGGAGATCCTTTTGTTAAGACTGATCTTTCATCATCAATAAAAATAATTTGAAATATTCTAAAAGTTGCTTAAAATAGGATTTATTTACATGAAATTCACACACAGGCGCGCATGTGCACTCACGCATGCACACGCACACAAACACTCACACACAAAGAAAGAGAGAAGGACACACACACACACACACACACACACACTATCATAAACACATAAAACACACACATGCACACATCCACATTCATACAAATGCTTGCTTGCACGTACACTCCAACTCACCCACCCTCACACACATCCACATTTTAAAACACATGAAAAAGGTATGAATCTACAATCCAGCACATTATGGTTACTGAAATGTTTGCAATGACGAACAAACGATAGGCTCTTGCAAAGATTTGACAGTAACACAGCCTATTGCTTTCTAATATAGAGTAATAAAGCAACTGATATTTAAAGATTCTGAAAGATTTCAGTTTCATTTTCCTTTTAGTCCAGGCGACCTTAGGGGTCACATCAGGGTTGTTACTATGTGGAAATTATTGCTTGTAAACAAAACCAAAACTATGAAATTAAAAGTTGAAAAATCTCCACCGAAAATCATTGTTAACATCTTTAAATTTACTTAAAATAGGATCTATTTATACAAAATTTCACACATACACACACACACACACACACACACACGCACATGCACACACTTACTCTCTCTAACACACACACACCACACACACACAATTAAAACCAACATCTCCATTTAAGCACACATACAGGAATCCTGCACCTCAACACGTATGAACTAAGCAAAATATCTATAATCCAGCACACTATAGTTTGTTACTGAAATGTTTGCAATGTGAGTGGAAGACCCTTGCAAATATCTGGCAGTAAACATGTTATTTATCTGAAAATATTGAGCAAGAAACTGGCATTTGAAGTGAAAAGATGTTAATTTTCTACTTTCATTTGGCTTCTGGCCCAGGTGACCTCACGGGGTCATATCAGGGCTGTTACCATTTCAAGATATCTCTTAAAATATCATTCCACATTGGCTAAAGACAGATGGTTTAAGACAGGATCTATTTAAATATAAACAGATCGTTTGTACAATTTTAACACACACACACACACACACACACACACAAACCTCATACATTCATTTTCGTAAACACACAATGCACACATCCACACATATGCTTCCTTCCACTACATTTCAACTCACCCACCCTCACACACATCCACGTTCTAAAACTAATGAAACAGGCATGTATGTACAATCCGGCACATTAAGGTTTGTTACTTAAATGTTTGCAATGGCATACCAGTGGTATGCCCTTGCAAAGATTTGGCAGTAACACTACCCTTTCATTTCTAAACAGAGGGCGATGAAGCAACCATCATTCAAAATAAAGATTTCATTTTTCATTTTCATCTTCCTTAAAGCCCAGCTGACCTCAGGGGGTCATATCAGGGCTGTTACCGTGTTGAAATTGTGTGTAAAGAAAAAAAGGACAAAAAATGATTAAAAAATCATCTGAAATGTTCTAAAAGTTGTTATAAAATAGCATCTATTTACATACGCACACACACTGACACACACACACACACACACTCACTCTCTCTGTCTCTCTCTCTCACTCACACACACACACACACACACACACACACACACACACACACACACACACACACACACACACACTCACACTCAAAACCAACATCTCCATTTAAGCACACACACATGCATCCCACACCTTAACACGTATGAACTAAGCCATGTATCTATAATCCAGCACATTATAGTTTGTTACTGAAATGTTTGCAATGTCAATGACAGACCCTTGCAAATATTTGGCAGTAAACAAACTACATATCTGAATACATAGAGTAATAAACTGGCATTCAAAGTGAAAAGATTTTAATTTTTTTTTAATTCATTTTGTTTCTAACCTAACCGACCTCAGGGGTCATATCAGGGCTGTTACCATTTCCCCATTGATTCCATTTAATGAAAGAAAGAAAGAAAAAAAAGATATCCCTTAAGATATTCCACACTGGCTTAAAACAGATGGTTTAAAAAAGGATCTATTTAACACTAATTTTACACACACACACACACACACACACACACACACACACACACACACCAATCATACACATTATTCAAATGGACTCATTCATTTTCGTAAACACTCAATGCATACATCCACATATACAAATGCTTTCTTCCACTACATTTTAATTCACTCACCCTCCAACAAATACACATTCTAAAACTAATCGAACAGGTATGCATCTACAATCCAGCACATTAAGGTTTGTTACTGAAATGTTTGCAGTGCCATACCAGTGATATGCCCTTGCAAAGATTTGGCAGTAACACTACCCATTCATTTCTAAACAGACAGCAATAAAGCAAATGACATTCAAAATAAAGATATTTTCCATTTTCATCTTCCTTAAAGCCCAGTTGACCTCAGGGGGTCATATCAGGGCTGTTATCATGTTGAATTTATTGTGTGTATAGAAAAAAAAATTCATTTGAAATATTCTGAAAGTTATTTAAAATAGCATCTATTTACACACACACACACACACACACACACACACACACACACACACACACACACACTGTCATACAGATACACACAGACTCTCCCCCCCCTGCCCCACCTTCTCTCTCTCAAACACACACACACACACACACACACACACACACACACACACATGCACACACACACAAACCAACATCTATATTTAAGCACACACACATGCATCCCACATCTTAACACATAGGATATAAGTAATGTATCCATAATCCAGCACATTATAGTTTGTTACTGAAATCTTTGCAATTCATACAAATGATAGACCTTTGCAAATATTTGGCAGTAAACAAACTATTAATATGTATACATACAGTAATAAACTGGCATTCGAATTCAAAAGATGTTAATTTTCTACTTTCATTTGGCTTCTGGCCCAGGTGACCTCACGGGGTCATATCAGAGCTGTTACCATTTCAAGATTCATTCCATTTAAAGAAAAGAAACAAACAAAAATAAATATCCCTTAAAATATCATTCCACACGGGCTAAAAACAGATGGTTTAAAACAGGATCTCTTTATAAACAGATAGTTTACAACAGAATCTATTTAACTACACACACACACACACTCACACACTCCACACACACACACAATCATACACATACTCACATGGACTCATACATTCATTTTCGTAAACACACAATACATACATCCACATATACAAATGCTTCCTTCCACTACATTTTAACTCACTCACCCTCCAACAAATACACATTCTGAAACTAATGAAACAGGTATGTATCTACAATCCAGCACATTAAGGTTTGTTACTCAAATGTTTGCAGTGGCATACCAGTAATATGCCCTTGCAAAGATTAGGCAGTAACACTACCCATTCATTTCTAAACAGACAGCAATGAAGCAACCAGCAATCAAAATAAAGATTTCAATTTTCACTTCCATCTTCCTTAAAGCCCAACTGACCTCAGGGGGTCATATCAGGGCTGTCACCATGTCGAATTTACTGTGTGTAAAGAAGAAAAAAAGGGAAGGGGGGGGGGGGGGGGGGGTGTGTGTGTGTGGAATGATTAAAAATCATTTGAAATATTCTGAAAGTTGTTTTTAAATAGCATCTATTTACACACACACACACACACACACACACACACACACACACACACACACACACACACCACACTGAGACACACTCTCTCTCTCTCACTCACACACACACACACACTCACACACACACACACACGTACACACACACACACTCTAAACCAACATCTCCATTTAAGCACACACACATGCACACATCCACATATATGAATACTTGTTTCCACTTACATTTAAACTCACTCACCTTCACAAACATCCACATTCTAAAACTAATGAAACAGGTATGCATCTACAATCCAGCACATTAAGGTTTGTTACTGAAATGTTTGCAGTGGCATACCAGTGATATGCCCTTGCAAAGATTAGGCAGTAACACTACCCATTTATTTCTTCATGTAAACAGCAATGAAGCAACCAGCATTCAAAATAAAAATTTCATTTTTCACTTTCATCTTCCTTAAAGCCCAGCTGACCTCAGGGGGTCATATCAGGGCTGTTACCATGTTGAATTTATTGAGTGTAAAGAAAAAAAAAAAAAAAATCATTTGAAACTTTCTGAAAGTTACTTAAAATAGCATCTATTTACACATGCACTCTCTCTCTCTCTCTCTGTCTCTCTCTCTCTCTCCACACACACACACACACACACACACACACACACACACACACACACTCAAAACCAACATCTCCATTTAAGCACAATACATGCATCCCACACCTTAACACATAGGAAATAAGCCATTTATCTATAATCCAGCACATTATAGTTTGTTACTGAAATCTTTACAATGTCATACAAATGATAGACCCTTGCAAATATTTGGCTGTAAACAAACTATCTGTATAATACAATAATAAACTGGCATTCAAAGTGAAAAGATTTTAATTTTTTTAATTCATTTGGCTTCTGGCCCAGGTGACCTCAGGGGGTCATATCAGGGCTGTTACCACTTCAACATTCATTCCATTTAATGAAAAGAAAGAAAAAAAATAAGATATCTCTCAGAATATCATTCCACACTGGCTAAAAGCAGATGGTTTAAAACAGGATCCATTAAACAGTAATTTTACACACCCACCCACACACACACACACCAATCATACAAATACTCACATGGACTCATATTATGTCAACACACACATGCATACATCCACATAAATGAACGCTCCCTTTTACATACATTTAAACTCACTTACCCTCACAAACATCCACATTCTAAAACTAATGAAACAGGTATGTATGTACAACCCAGCACATAAGGTTTGTTACTGAAATGTTTGCAGTGGCATACCAGTGATATGCCCTTGCAAAGATTTGGCAGAAACACTACCTATTTATTTTTATATATAACTCAATGAAGCAATTGACATTCAAAATAAAGACTCCATTTTCCATTTTGAACTTCCTTAAAACCCATCTGACCTCATGGGGTCATGTCAGGACTGTTACCATGTCAAAATTATTGTGTGTAAAGGAAAAAAAAATTCAATTGAAAATCATTTGAAATATTCTGAAAGTTACTAAAAATAGCATCTATTTTCACAACACACACACACACACACACACACACCCGTACATACACACACACGTGCACACACACATGCACACGCACACATACGCACACACACACACACACTGTCACACACACACACACACACACACACACACACACACACACAGCACACGTGCACGCACGCACAAACACAAGCAAACACTCGCATATACTCAGACACACACACATATTTTCATGAACACACAAATTCACATATGTACAGATGTTTCCTTGGACATATACCCCAACTCACTCAGTATCACACCCAACCGCTTTCT
>CM065717.1:32185155-32192655 GCA_033310375.1 Conus canariensis
ATTCCATTTAAACAAAACAAAAAGAAAAAAGACATCCCTTAGAATATCATTTCACACTGGCTGAAAACAAATGGTTAAGATCAGGATGTATTTAAGACTAATTTTACACACACACACACACACACACACACACACACACACACACACAACACACACACACTCTCACACCAATCATACACATACTCACATGGACTCATACACTTATTTTCATAAACATCCACATATATGAATGCTTGTTTGCACATACATTTAAACTCACCCACCCTCACAAACATCCACATTCTAAAACTAATGAAACAGGTATGTATCTACCTACAATCCAGCACATTAAGGTTTGTTACTGAAATGTTTGCAGTGGCATACCAGTGATATGCCCTTGCAAAGAATTGGCAGTAACCCTACCCATTTATTTCTCCATGTAAACAGCAATGAAGCAGCCGGCATTCAAAATATAGATTTCATTTTTCACTTTCATCTTCCTTAAAGCCCAGCTGACCTCAGGGGGCCATATCAGGGCCGTTATCAGGTTGAAATTATTGTGTGTAAAGGAAAAAAAAAAGAAAAAATTAAATGAAAATCATCTAAAATATTCTACAGCTTACTTTAAATTGCATATATTCATACATGCACACACACGCATGCACACACACACACACGCACGCACACACACACACACACACATGCACACACACACAAGCACACATGCACACACACACACACACACACACACACACACACACACACACACACACACTGTCACACATACACACACAGAGACTAATACATACACACACACACACACATATATACACACACAATCATTCAAACATGTTCACACAGACACGCACACATTTTCTAAAACACACATTTATATATGTACAGATGTTTACTTGCACATATACCCCAACTCACTGTCACACCCATCTGCGTTCTAAAACGCATAAAAAAAATATGTATCTACAATCCAGCTCATATGGTTCATTACTGAAATGTTTCCAATGGCATACTAACAGTAGGCCATAGCAAACATTTGGCAGTAATGCAACTGGTTTTTTTTATGTATACAGAGCAATGAAGCAATTGCCATTTAAAGCAGCAAGGTTTTGGTTTTCGTTTTCTTTTTCCTTACAACCCAGCCAACCTCAGGGTCATACCAGGGCTGTTTCATGTTAAAATCATCGCTTGGAAAGAAAAGAAATGTTAAGTGAAAAATTCTTGAGAAAATCATCTGAAATATTCTAAAAGTAACTTGAAATAGGATTTATTTACATGAAATTCACATACCTGTGTGCATACACGCATACACACACGCACGCACGCACGCACGCACGCACGCACGCACGCACACACACACACACACACACACACACACACACACACACACACACACACACACACCACACACACACGCATGTATACATCCACATATATGAATGCTCACTTGCACATTCATTTGAACTCATTCACCCTCACAAGCATCCACATTCTAAAACTAATGAACAGGTATGTATCTACAATCCAGCACATGTTTGTTACTGAAATGTTTGCAGTGGCATACCAGTGATATGCCCTTACAAAGATGTGGCAGTAACACTACCCATTTATTTCTCCATACAGCCAGCAATGAAGCAACCAGCATTCAAAAGATTTCATTTTTTATTTTCATCTTCTTTAAAGCCCAGCTGACTCAGGGGGTCATATCAGGGCTGTTACCATGTCAAAATTATTGTGTGTAAAGGAAAAAAGTGAAAGAAATGCAATTGAAAAGAAACTGAAAATCATTTGAAATATTCTAAAAAGTTACTTAAAACAGCATCTCTTTGCACACACACACACACTTGCACACTCACACATACACAGACACACATACACACTCTCTCTCTCTCTCTGCCCCCCCCCCCTCTCTCTCTCTGTCACACACACACACACACACACACACACACAGACAGACTATATAAATTTTACACACACACGCACGCACACACACACACACACACACACAATTTTCTCCCCCTCTCTCTCTCCACACACACACACACACACACACACACACACACGCACACACGCACACACACACACACACACACACACACACACACCATCTGCATTTAAGCACACATACATGCATCCCACACTTTAACACATTTCCTAGTTTGTTACTGAAATGTTTGCAATGTCTAACAAATGATAGACCCTTGCAGTAAACGAACTATCTGTATATAGAGAGCAGGAAATTGGCATTAAAAGTGAAAAGATTTTAATTTTTTACTTTCATTTGGTTTCTAACCAGCCAACCTCAGGGGGTCATATCAGGGCTATAACACTTCAAGGTTCATTCCATTTAAACAAAACAAAAAGAAAAAAGACACACACACACACACACACACACACACACACACACACACACACACACACTCTCTCTCTCTCTTCTCTCTCTCTCTTATTTCTATATAGACAGCAATGAAGCAACCGGCATTCAAAATAAAGATTTCATTTTTCATTTTCATCTTCCTAAAGCCCAGCTGACCTCAGGGGGTCATAACAGGGCTGTTACCATGTTGAAATTATTGTGTGTAAAGAAAAAAAGAAAGAAATGTAACTGAAAAGAAACTGAAAATCATTTGAAATATTCTAAAAAGTTACTTAAAACAGCATCTCTTTACACACACACACACACACACACACACACACACACACACACACACACACACACACACACACACACACACCTGCGCACTCACACACACACAGACACAAACACTCTGTCTCCCCCTCCATCTCTCTGTCACACACACACACACAGACTATTCATATAAATTTCACACACACACACACACATTTTCTCCCTCCCTCCCTCTCTCTCTCTCTCACACACACACACACACACACACACACCATTTGCATTTAAGCACACATTCATGCATCCCACACTTTAACACATATTCTAGTTTGTTACTGAAATGTTTGCAATGTCTAACAACAAACAGACCCTTGCAGTAAACAAACTATCTGTATATAGAGAGCAGGAAACTGGCATTAACAGTGAAAAGATCTTAATTTTTTACTTTCATTTGGTTTCTAACCCAGCCAACCTCAGGGGGTCATATCAGGGCTATTAACATTTCAAGGTTCATTCCATTTAAACAAAACAAAAAGAAAAAAGACATCCCTTAGAATATCATTTCACACTGGCTGAAAACAAATGGTTAAAATCAGGATGTATTTAAGACTAATTTTACACACACACACACACACACACACACACACACACACACACACACACACACACACACACAGGCCAATCATACATATACTCACAAGGACTCGTACACTTATTTTTGTTAAACACATACAAGCACACATCCACATACATGAATGCTTGCTTGCACATACATTTAAACTCGCCCACCCTCACAAACATCCACATTCTAAAACTAATGAAACAGGTATGTATCTACCTACAATCCAGCACATTAAGGTTTGTTACTGAAATGTTTGCAGTGGCATACCAGTGATATGCCCTTGCAAAGAGTTGGCAGTAACCCTACCCATTTATTTTTCCATGTAAACAGCAATGAAGCAACCAGCATTCAAAATAAAGATTTCCTTTTTCACTTTCATCTTTTAAAGCCCAGCTGACCTCAGGGGGCCATATCAGGGCTGAAATTATTGCGTGTAAAGGAAAAAAAAGAGAAAATTAACTGAAAATCATCTGAAATATTCTAAAACTTACTTAAATTGCATCTATTCATACATGCACACGCACGCACGCACACACACACGCGCACGCACACATGCACACACACACACACACACACACACACACAAATGCACAAGCACACATGCACGCACACGCTCACACACACACACACACACACACACACACACACACACACACACACTGTCACACATACACACACAGAGACTAATACATACACACACACACACACACATACATACACACACAATCATTCAAACATGTTCACACAGACACGCACACATTTTCTAAAACACACATTTATATATGTACAGATGTTTACTTGCACATATACCCCAACTCACCGTCACACCCATCTGCGTTCTAAAACGCATAAAAAAAATATGTATCTACAATCCAGCTCATATGGTTCATTACTGAAATGTTTCCAATGGCATACTAACAGTAGGCCATAGCAAACATTTGGCAGTAATGCAACTGGTTTTTTTTATGTATACAGAGCAATGAAGCAATTGCCATTTAAAGCAGCAAGGTTTTGGTTTTCGTTTTCTTTTTCCTTACAACCCAGCCAACCTCAGGGGTCATATCAGGGCTGTTTCATGTTAAGATCATCGCTTGGAAAGAAAAGAAATTTTTAAGTGAAAAATTCTTGAGAAAATCATCTGAAATATTCTAATAGTAACTTGAAATAGGATTTATTTACATGAAATTCACATACCTGTGTGCATACACGCATACACACACGCACGCACGACGCACGCACGCACGCACGCACACACACACACACACACACAACACACACACACACACACACACACACACACACACACACACACACGCATGTATACATCCACATATATGAATGCTCACTTGCACATTCATTTGAACTCATTCACCCTCACAAGCATCCACATTCTAAAACTAATGAACAGGTATGTATCTACAATCCAGCACATGTTTGTTACTGAAATGTTTGCAGTGGCATACCAGTGATATGCCCTTACAAAGATGTGGCAGTAACACTACCCATTTATTTCTCCATACAGCCAGCAATGAAGCAACCAGCATTCAAAAGATTTTCATTTTTTATTTTCATCTTCTTTAAAGCCCAGCTGACTCAGGGGGTCATATCAGGGCTGTTACCATGTCAAAATTATTGTGTGTAAAGGAAAAAAGTGAAAGAAATGTAATTGAAAAGAAACTGAAAATCATTTGAAATATTCTAAAAAGTTACTTAAAACAGCATCTCTTTGCACACACACACACACACACACACACACACACACACACACACACACACACACACACACACCTGCACACACACATACACAGACACACATACACATCTCTCTCTCTCTGCCCCCCCCCCCCCCCCTCTCTGTCACACACAACACACACACGACACACAACAGACTAATTAAAATTTTCACACACACACACACACACAACACACACACACACACACAACACATCTGCATTTAAGCACACATACATGCATCCCACACTTCCTAGTTTGTTACTGAAATGTTTGCAATGTCTAACAAATGATAGACCCTTGCAGTAAACGAACTATCTGTATATAGAGAGCAGGAAATTGGCATTAAAAGTGAAAAGATTTTAATTTTTTACTTTCATTTGGTTTCTAACCCAGCCAACCTCAGGGGGTCATATCAGGGCTATTAACATTTCAAGGTTCATTCCATTTAAACAAAACAAAAAGAAAACACACACACACACACACACACACACCACACACACACACACACACATTTATTTCTATATAGACAGCAATGAAGCAACCGGCATTCAAAATAAAGATTTCATTTTTCATTTTCATCTTCCTAAAGCCCAGCTGACCTCAGGGGGTCATAACAGGGCTGTTACCATGTTGAAATTATTGTGTGTAAAGAAAAAAGAAAGAAATGTAACTGAAAAGAAACTGAAAATCATTTGAAATATTCTAAAAAGTTACTTAAAACAGCATCTCTTTACACACACACACACACACACACACACACACACACACACACACACACACACACACCACCCCACCACTGCCCATGTATACATCCCAAAAAATGAAGCCACTGCACATTTCATTGAACTCATTCACACACTCACAAGCTTCCACATTCTAAAACTAATAACAGTATGTATCTACAATCCAGCACATTTGTACTGAAAGTTGCAGTGGCATACCAAATCCCTTACAAAATGGCAGTAACACACCCATTTATTTTCCATACAGCCAGCAATGAAGCAACCCAGCATTCAACAGATTTTATTTTTTATGTTTTCATTTTAAGCCACGACCAGGGGTCATATCAGGGCTGTTACCATGTCAAAATATTGGTAATAGGAAAAAAGAGAAAGAAATGTAATTGAAAGAAACTGAAAATCATTTTGAAATTTCTAAAAGTTACTTTAAACATCTCTTTGCGCACACACACACCACACACACACCACAACACCATACACACACACATTGCACACTCACACAACAACAGAAAAAAACATCTCTCTGTTCTTCCCTGCCCCCCCCCCTCCTCTCTCTGTCACAGACACACAGCAACATCAGACTTATTAAAATTTTACACACACACACACACACACTCCCCCCCCCCTCTCCACAACACACACACACACACACACACACACACACACACACACACACCATCTGCATATTAAGCCACAACAGCATCCACACTTTAACACATTTCCTGTTGTATACTGAAATGTTGCAATGTCTAACAACATGATAGACCCTTGCAGTAAACGAACTATCTATATAAGTGCAGGAAATTGCATAAAAGTGAAAATTTTAATTTTTTATTTACATTATGGTTTCTAAACCCCCCAATCCGCAGGTCATATCAGGCTATTTAACTTCAAGTTCATTCCCTTTAGCAAAACAAAAAGAAAGCACACACACACACACAACCACACAACAACACACATTATTTCTCATATAAACAGCAATGAAGCAACCGGCATTCAAAATAAAGATTTCATTTTTCATTTTCATCTTCCTAAAGCCCAGCTGATCTCAGGGGGTCATAACAGGGCTGTTACCATGTTGAAATTATTGTGTGTAAAGAAAAAAGAAAAAATGTAACTGAAAAGAACTGAAAATCATTTGAAATATTCTAAAAAGTTACTTAAAACATCAGCATCTCTTTACACACACACACACACACACACACACACACACACACACACACACCACACTCTGTCTCCCCCTCCATCTCTCTTTGTGTCACACACACACACACACACACACTGAGACTATTCATATAAATTTCACACACACACACACATTTTCTCCCTCCCCCCCCCTCTCTCTCTCTCTCTCTCTCTCTCACACACACACACACACACACACACACACACACACACACACACACACACACACACACACACCATTTGCATTTAAGCACACATACATGCATCCCACACTTTAACACATATTCTAGTTTGTTACTGAAATGTTTGCAATGTCTAACAACAAACAGACCCTTGCAGTAAACAAACTATCTGTATATAGAGAGCAGGAAACTGGCATTAACAGTGAAAAGATTTTAATTTTTTACTTTCATTTGGTTTCTAACCCAGCCAACCTCAGGGGGTCATATCATGGCTATTAACATTTCAAGGTTCATTCCATTTAAACAAAACAAAAAGAAAAAAGACATCCCTTAGAATATCATTCCACACTGGCTGAAAACAAATGGTTAAGATCAGGATGTATTTAAGACTAATTTTACACACAACAACCACACACA
>CM065717.1:32197655-32212655 GCA_033310375.1 Conus canariensis
AATCAGTCACCATTGCACATAATAAACGAAACTCCCAAACCTAAACCTACCCAAGGGCTCCGAATATCCTGTAGACTTAAAGTAGGTTTTATCTACACGCATGTGCGCGCGCATGCATGCACGCATGCACACACACGCGCACGCATGTGCGCGCGCATGCATGTAGATCAACAGACAGACGGACAGAGACAGACAGACGGACTGAGAGAGAGAGACAGACAGATAAAGGCAGAGAGAGCGAGACAGAGACAGAAACAGACTGGCTGGCAGACAGGCAGAGAGAAAGACAGACAGGCAGGCATACTGAGACAGACAGGGGGAGAGAGAGAAAGACAGTACGAAAAAGAGAAAGACTAGCACTTCCCTGATCGTCAGCTGCATTCTCCGCGTTCACTTGTCGTCCTGGTCTCCGTGTTCCATGGCCGTTGGTTGATGCAGGAATCCATCATCCCTGTTGATGTAAACATCAGTATTTTCTTTTAATATGTGACTTTCTATGTAAACAATTCTGATCCACTAAATTCAGCAACACTAATTTGACTTTTTAGAAAAGATTCTGCTTTTTTGTCTTGCAATCAGACAATATTTTCGTTAATACAATACGTTATGTGACATCACCCCCCTCCCCCTCACCAGCCCCCCCCCCCCCCCAAAAAAAAAAAAAAAAACAAAAACAAAACAAAACAAAACAAAACAAAACAAAACAAGAACCATCTTCCAAAACTAAAACATACTGTGGTATAATTTCCACCCTTCCTTGCCGTCTGACATAACCTAATGTTGGTGGGATCAACTATTCATATTCTGCTCATCTACGTTGATGATTTTGACTCTAAATACATTTAGTCAACAGATCAATGACGATCAGCAGAATAAGCCAAACCCCAAACAGAACACCATAGAAAACACAGAGTGGGCGAAGGGTGAAGAAATTCGGGATGAGGTTGGTGTGTGTGTGTGTGTGTGTGTGTGTGTGTGTGTGTGTGTGTGTGTGTGTGTAGGGGGGGGGGGTAGGTAAGAGGGATGATAGGAAAGGATTTACATGACAGTACGATTGGACAATTTAAAACTTGACTGGCCAGTGTAAAAACAGAACATTTTTTGAACAGATTTTTCCAAAATGACATCTGAAACTGCCACAACTTTTTCAATGAGTATTATATGAAGAACGCGTCTTACTGTTCACAACGTAGTAAAATGTGTTAAGCTTGTCTGTTTCGCCATAGGTCTACGCAACTGAGCTGTTTGTTGTTCGAGAATTAAATATAATCTGACCGCTAAACCTTTCAAAACTTTATTAGAACCTCGTACATTTACTAAAACTTGTGTCAGAATTTTTTTTTTTAACTTCCTTCTTCTGGGAGCATTGTTTTGTGCATTTTTAAATGTAGCCTATGTTGTGTGTGACGTCTGAAGAAAACATCTGCTGTTGAAAATTCACTTTTCTGTTCTGTATTGCATACTTCATTTCCTTTCTTTACATTTTGTGCATTTATTTATGTCAGTAAAGGAGAGTAAGAGACGGGGATGGGGGGGGGGGGGGGGGGTTGGAGTACCAAGTATAAGGTTAAGGACAAGGGGGAGGGGCAAGGGAAATGGACGAACTACCTTTCATCGCGCTTCTAGTTAGCGCAAGAATTAATGAGGGAGGGAGAGTAGGGGTGAGGGGTGAGGGGTCCAAGGGGAGGGGAGTGGAAAAGGGGACGGTCGGGTTTATGAAATCCTGTCAGCCTTTAAGTTACTAGAGATCAAATTTAAATTAGCAGAGGCAACAAAAGAGGGTGGGGAAGGGGGAGGGAGGAGGGGATAAAACAAAACAGCAAAAGGGAAGTTGAAGCCTGACGGTAAGAAAAAAAAACAACAACAACGAGGATCATTCAACTTTGTGAATACAGACTTTAAAAAAAACAAGATGACCCACGTTCAATTTCATCATTAAGATTAGAAAATTCTCACCTAAATGTGGAGAAGGGGTAGGAGTTGGGAAGGGGGTGGGGTGGGGGCGGATGATCTAAATCTAAAGAGGGTGGCGCATGCGCGAGGCTCAGCATGTCATCTTGAGCTCGCCGCTTAGAAATAGTGTTTTTGTTGTGTCTCCACCTTTATTTTACTGGAAATGGGAAGAATCTAGCTTTATATGGTACTCTTCATTCATACTTCATTCATAATTGTTGAAATTTGCTCTTCATTGCTCCATTGACTGTCTAGCTTCTAGAATCGTGAGCACAGGAAGAAGGTCGTAGTACAGGAAGCAGCGTGGTTATTGTTATCCCTGTGATTCTCACGTCATACTCTTAGTTACTTGAAAGACTTATTTACCAAGATCTTTCCATCTAGAATTGGAGACTCACCTTCACTACACACATACTATAGTTCACAAGTATCCAACAGAACTGTAATTGCCAGTCTGCTCCAGCTCAACCAGAACTTATGAATCAAGTTCTCTCCGTCAATGTTACGACACAACGCTCGTCAGGATGAAAGGTCAGTGCCTGCTTTTCCTGTTGCTACCTACTCTCCTGACTGAGTGATTTACCTGTGCAGAGAGATTGCCCTAGCAGTGCTCTATTGTACTGTCGCTCGCTGAAGAAACTGTTACAGTCAGCTCCCACCCAGATGACCCAATGCCCGAACAAGACAAGCTTCCTACTGTTACTCCTGTTTTCAGGAGACATCCATTGCAATCCTGGACCTAGGCCACCTAAGTTCCCCTGTGGAGTGTGTTCTAAGGCCGTGAAATGGGATCACCGTGCCCCAAGTGTATGTTGTGACTCTTGTGATGTCTGGTTTCATCAGCATTGTTTAGCAATGCCAGACGCTGTCTTCAAAGCATTAAAGAATGTCTCTAGGGAATGCGTGCAATGTGGCCTTCCGATTTTCTCCTCCGCACCGTTTGACTCAACTAGCCCAGACTCATCTAACTCATTTGAAGCCCTTGCTTCCCCTGTAAGCGACACCTACAGTTCAGATCTGAGTTTATCAAGCCACAAGGCGACATCCTCACCTACTAGACCCAAGGCCGAATGCCCCAAGCAAAGCGCCGATAACCAGAGTACTCGCAGAGATATCCCTTTGAGAATCCTCGTACTCAACTGCCAGTCAGTCCGCAACAAGAAAGCTCAACTGGAGAGTATAGCTGACGCCACTCAGGCGGACATCATTATTGGTACAGAGTCATGGTTGGGCGGTGACGTGAACGAGAGTGAAGTATTCCCATCTGGTTATAAACCTTATACGAGGAATAGGTCTTCAGAGAGCTACGGTGGAATCTTTACCCTTGTATCGTCGGAGTTAGAGACGAACCGGAAGAGCTCAAGGCCGACAAAGAATCGGATAGCGAGATACTGTGGTTGAGAGTGAAGGCGAGAGGAGCCAAGAGCCTTTACATCTGTGCCTTTTACCTGGCCCAAGCATACCAACGTCCTGGCTGTCTAAAAGACCTGGAAACAACCCTCCGGAAGATTCCAGACGGCTCCCATGTATGGGTAAGGAGGCGACTTTAACCTCCCAGACATTGCCTGGAAGTCAGACTCGGTAAAACCCTATGCATCGCAGCCGACCTTGCCTTCTGAGTTGCTAACCATAGCCAGTGATGCCCACCTAGAACAAGTGGTCCTAGAATCAACAAGGATCGCTAAGTATTCTGCCACCACTGTCAGTATCTTCTTCACAAAAAACGAATCACTGATCAACAAGGTCAAAGTCATTCCTGGGATTTGAAGCTATCTTTGTGGAGTCGTCCCTTCGTCCAATCTTCTGTAAGAAGCCACCAAGGAAGGTCCTCATTTTTAGGAGAGCAGATTTCACCTCCATTAGAGACAAGCTGAAGGAATCCTATCAAGAATTCAAAGATGCAGCCAGCCGTATTGGGGTGAACGATCTATGGATGAAGTTCCGGAGCCTTTTGAACACCCTCATCAATGACCATATTCCCACAAAACAGATAAGGAGCAACATGAATCGCAGGCCCTGGATAACACCCCATGTCAAGAACAGACGGAAGAAACTGCTCCGACTCTTTAAGAAATACAAGTCTTCTTCCGACCGAGCAGATAAGGAGAGGTACACCAGAGCCAAGGCCAGGGTACAGAAGGAAGAGCGTAGGATCTACTGGCAATATATAAACAACCTGATTGACCCCCCCGAAAAAGGCGACTCTGAAAACCATGTCAGCAACCAGAAAAAATTCTGGAGCTATGTGAAGACACTAAGGAAAGATAGCACTGGTATTGCCCCTCTGAGACACCTAGGGAGACTTTTCTCCGCGGCAGAGACAAAGCCAACATCCTGAATAACCAGTACAAATCTGTCTTCACCAAAGAAGACCTTCGAGATATCCCATCTCCAACAGGGATTCCCTCCCCAGCCATGAACAACATCACTGTGTCTGAGGAAGGAGTGAGGCAGTTACTCTAGAAGCCCAACTCACACAAGGCAGCAGGTCCGGACGAAATTCCAGCAAGAGTACTGAAAGAATGCGCAGACGAACTAGCGCCCATGTTAACATTGATTTTTTCCAACACCTTAACTGAGGGATGTGTTCCCGAGGACTGGAAGATGGCTAATGTAACAGCAGTCTTCAAAAAAGGGGACAGGAACAACCCAGCAAATTACAGACCAGTCTCACTGACCAGCCTGTGTTGCAAATTACAGGAACACATCATAGCAAGTAACATTGATGCAACACCTCACAGAACATAACATATTCACGGACTGCCAGCACGGCTTCAGAGCCAGAAGAAGCTGTGAGACACAACTCCTCACGCTGTCACACGAGATCGCCTCTAGTCTGGACAAAGGAATCCAAACTGACATGACCATCTTAGATTTTTCTAAAGCATTTGACGAAGTGCCCCATGAGCGTCTCCTTCAGAAGCTGAACCACTATGGTATCCGAGGATCAACCCTGGCATGGATGAGAGCCTTCTTGTCCCATCGTACACAGCAGGTAGTAGTCGATGGCGCCAAGTCCGAGCAGGCCCCAGTTGTCAGTGGTGTACCACAAGGCACAGTTTTGGGCCCTCTTCTCTTCCTGGTCTTCATTAACGACCTCCCCTGACCAACTCCACTCAAGAACTAGGCTGTTCGCTGACGACTGCATTGTTTACAGAGAAGTCAGGAACCAGAACGACTGCTGTCTATTGCAGGAGGACTTAAACACACTGTCCAAGTGGGAACAGAGATGGGGTATGCAATTCCACCCGCAGAAATGCAATACCCTATCCTGCACCAGATCCAGGGACCCCATCATATTTAGGTACAAACTGAAAGGTCACACCCTGGAACGAACAATTGATTCAAAATACCTGGGATTTAATATCTCGAAAGATCTCAGCTGGACCAGCCATATCAACCACACCACCAAAAAGGCCAGCAGCATGATAGGATCCTGAGGGTAGCGAACCAGGCAACCAAGACCAATGCCTACAAGACGCTAGTTCGCCCCCTCCTCGAAGTCTGGAAGCCGTTCACCGTTGACAAAACTAAACAGATAGAAGCAGTACAGAGGAGAGCAGCCAGATACGTCACCAACCGCTATGATTACACCTGTAGCGTTACTGGTCTGCTCACTGACCTCAAATGGGAATCCCTGGAGTCCAGGAGGACGAAAGCCCGATTAACAATGTTCTACAAGTCTGTGAACAACCCTGTGGACATTCCCCCAGAGGAGTAACTGACACCAGCATCCGCCAGAACAAGAGCCAACCACTCCAAGAAATTCCGTCACCTCAGATCAAGAACCGACATTCTGAAGTATAGCTTCTTTCACCGCACCATCCCAGTTTGGAATTCACTATCGGCAGCCGCAGCCGAGGCCCCCTCTCTGGCACATTTCAGGAGGGAGCTCAGCAAACTTTACTTTTAAAATACAGCCACTGTATGTGTTGTCGTGTGGAAGTGTGTGTGAATGGTTGGCGGGTCCGGACTAGCTTGTTCTGGGGCAGGATAGGGAGCGGGGCAACCCCTCTTGAAACTGTGAACGTGGGTAGCCTTCCTGCAGCTCCACACTTAGCTGCCTTGTGTGTGTGTGTGTGTGTGTGTGTGTGTAGGCTAGCCGGTAGGTAAGTCGGGGGGGGGGGGGGGGGGTATGAATGCTGTCTTTGAAATAAGAAAGTAGGATTTGTTATTTTTTTTAACAAATGCGCATACCCGAGTCACTTAAAGTCTATGGAAACGACGTGATGATTGATTTGAAGAAATCCTGCGCGCAAACATGTTGGCCCGGCCATCCCACTGCACGTCCCGGCCATCCCACTGCAATTTAAACATTTCTTACGAGTTACCCCCTTCCTTCTTCCGGCAAAGCTCAGATTTAATGGCCCCCTTCTTTGGACACTCCCTAACTTTCAAACACGAGTTTTCCGTGTCACTTTTTCATTCTGTCAAGAGGGAACATTTTCGGGGAAAGAATTTCAGTCTCACCCCTTCCCAAACAAGCTCTTCGTCCCGCCCAACATTAATAACAGTTCGGATGCCGTAAAACCTCAGAACAATTCAATATAAATGCACGTTCAGTGGCGTCGTCAGACTCAAATGAATACGCCTAAATATTTGTCGTTAGGATGCGTTTGTGGACGAGAAGCGTGCGAAACAAAACCTTTGCTTGTTAAGGAAACACACTGAATATCAAATTAACAAATGTTGACGAAGGAGGAAAACAAAACAAAACCAAAAAAAAAACCCAAAAAACATTTCAACTACTTTCGCGTTCCATTTGACGGAAACAAGCTCTTTCAAATGGAAAGTACCTAATGTGGGGTTGAAGAAGAGGGAAGGGGGAGAGGGTGCTGAATTTTCGGTTTGCCGAAAACACTGACAAAAATTATGTACAATGAACGGGTGAATTACGTACTCTCTACCTAACCTAACATAATGAAACACACACACGCTCACTCACCGGTCACAGTAATCGTTGTTTCTTACATCGCGACGAGGAGCACACGCCGGAGTGACGTTGAACTGAAAAGAATACATACAAAAGGCAGAAGCCAACGCTAATTGGACAGCGGAAAACCACGTGAGACGACAAAAAAAATCCCACAAGCACATATTTCACGTGCGCGTCGTACTTCTAGGCTACGTCCCTTCTTGTCCAGTTAACTGATTGGCACTGCCTTGACGTCTCTTTCTCTCTGGGTTGAGATCTGGGTGTACGTTTCTGCACGTGTACCTGTCTATGATGTGTTTGAATATGAGTCCACGTGTAAGCTTATGTGTGCGTATATCTTTGTCACAGGTGTACATGTATGCGTGTGTGTGTATATATGCGTGTGAAAGTTTGTACATTTTTGCATGCGTATGTGTGAATCAATGTGTGCATTTGTATATATGCATGCATATGTACATGGGCGCTTACGTCGAACCAAAACGAAAGCTGATCAGATCAACTATAGTATCTCAAAAGATAAATTACAATGTGGTTGTTCACCAACCTATCACGGACAATAAAACTGACAAAGCAGGCAGTGCGTATATATATATATATATATATATATATATATATATGTGTGTGTGTGTGGTGTGTGTGTGTGTGTGTGTGTGTGTGTGCATCTGTGTGTATATATCTGCCCCACACACACACACACACACACACACACACACACACACACACACACACACACACACACACTTGCCAGCACAGAGGGGTATTAGCCAGTGTCTCTTCAAGCCAAAGTGTGTCTGATGTCAGTAGTGTGTGTGTGTATGTGTGTGTGAGCGTGTGTGTGTGTGTGTGTGTGTGTGTGTGTGGCGCGCGCGCGCGCGCGCGCCGCGTCTGCGCACACGTGTACGTGTGCGTGAGTACGCGCGCGTACGCTGACCCGCGTATGCGTGTATGCGCGTGCATGCGTGTGCCTGCGTCTAAGATTGTGTACACATATATCTGTGTGTATACTTATACACATGTATGTGCCAATACACACACACACACACACACACACACACACACACACACACACACACACACACACACACTCCTCTCTCTCTCTCTCTCTCTCTCTCTCTCTCTCTCTCTCTCTCTCTCTCTTCTTTTTTCTTATGAACAGTTACTTCGTTGCGGTATGTTTCACGAGTGTTAGGTGCTTGCTCGGTAATATCAGAATGCAGGTGTGGTGTGGTGTGTTGTGGTGTGGTGTGGTGTGGTGTGGTGTGTGTGTGTGTGTGTGTGTGTGTGTGTGTGTGTGTGTGTGTGTGGTGTGCGCGCGCGCGCGCGCGCGCGCGTGCTAAACAGATAGTTTTAACTGCTGAAGAGAAATCGTGTTGAAAGCACTGGACTTTTTATGAAGTGTTTTATTCCTGAAAAATCCCTTGTGGCGAAAGCTTGGAGCAATAAAATGGTCCCTGTGGGAAAGGATGTTCAAATTGTTTTAGCATTCATCATTTCACGTGTGTGGTGTGGTGTGTGTGTGTGTGTGTGTGTGTGTGTGTGTGTGTGTGTGTGTGTGTGTGCGTGCGTGGTGCGTGCGTGCGTGCGTGGGTGGGTGCGTGCGTGCGTGCGTGCGTGCGTGCGTGTGTGTGTGTGTGTGTGTGAATCTTTGTGTGAGGTATGTGTGTACGAAAGAGTGGAATAAAAAAAAAAAAATGACGGTAAAGGCGGGGAAGGGGAGAGGGGGCGAGAGAGGCAGAGACTGAGACAGACAGAGAGAAACCGCCAGCCAGCCATACACACTGCCACTTTTTACCGAGTCTGGCCGGCCGGCCTGTAGCTCGAGCAATTGCGTTTACAGTATTATTGCCTTAACTAGGCTGACCCTGGAGAAAGGTCCAGTGACGGTGAGGAAAGACCCACTGACCACAGGGAAAGTCCTGTTGACAGTGGGAAAGGCTACAACTTTGGATTCTCTCTTGAGAGCACATAAGACCGTATGGCGAAAGCTTGGCTGTGTCTGGAGCTAGGTCATGAGGTCAAATCGATGGAGGGAAGTACAGCCACCAGTGTGAACGGAAGGGTCAGTGAAAGTTCAGTGAAGCGGGAACAAGACAAGAGAGGAAGAAGGGCAGTGGAGAGGACGGCGCAGGCTATGAGGTGTGCATGCATGCCGGCGCACAAACATAGGCTACGCGCGTGTGCATGATCAAAGGGAGAGACACGTCGGATGGAGGGGGAGAGTGAGGTGTTTCCATGCATGTATGAACACGCATGCACGCACGCACGCACACTGCATGCGCTCACCACAAAATCGTGTGCGCGCGCATGCACACACACACACACACACACACACACACACACACACACACACACTGACACATACTGACACACTCCCTCTCTCTCTCTCTCTCTCTCTCTCTCTCTCTCTCTCTCTCACACACACACACACACACACACACACACTCAGATACACACACAACACACTCCCTCTCTCTCTCTCTCTCTCTCTCTCTCTCTCTCTCTCACACACACACACACACACACACACACACACACACACACACACACACATGCTCCCATCCACGTACACATGTGTGTGCGAGCATGCACGGAAAGTGAGCTCGCGAATGATCCGATTAGCCTACCTATGCAGAGCAGCAGCCGGTTTGTCGCTATGTCGCTATTGTAGTTAGATGGCGCTTAACATTTAATTGGGCATGCGTAGTTAGGAATCATCTTAAGGTGCCCCGTCTCTACCGATGTGTCCCCTTCTCTGTATGCCCCTATTATATATCTTTAGGCGTTCCTGTCTCTGTGCCCTGTCTCTGTGTCTTTCCGGTTCGCGTAGGTCCGATTCGCGCATCGTCATATCGTTTATTTCCGATTCTCCTAATTGTGATACGCTTATTCAAGGATTGGTGATCCCGATTTACCTACTCCCAGTAAGCCCATGCGCTCGATAAGGTATTTGATTTTTTTTTAATGTACAAATATAAACAGTGATTACACACACACACACACACACACACACACACACACACACACAACACACTCCTTGCCTGCATGCATGCAGACACACACATTCTATTCAGTTCACGTGTATGTGGCAGCATACGTATGGAAATTTATCACATTCCATTTGCCTGAGTAAATAGCGATAGTTAAATTATCACTCGCCTATTGCTCAGTTACGTTGAGTATTGAAGCGCAGAGCGTTGCAGGCAGTTGGACGCTGGCGTTTGCAGAGCGAGAACGTGTGAGCTTTCTCACGTGCTTTTGTATGAAGGGTAGAGTCAGTAAACTGTAGCCATACAAGATACGTGAATACAGAAGATTCAGGTGAGTGACACTATTTATGAATGTATATGTTTCTGAGTAATACTGTCTTATAAATGATACCTGATATATGATATGATAGGATTGAAGTGACTGAAATATCTGTTCCCTGGAAAAGAGCCTCTCTACTTCATAAAAAATAATGGATTGTGTTGAGAAATTCAACTAAGTGTGCATGTGCTGCACAGTATGAAAAATACATATCTAACTTGCAGTTTATATCCCGCCTCTGTGTGGCAGTTAATCCGCATGTGTGCGATATCAAAATTCACCTGCCTGTGGGCGCAGAATCCATCTTGCCTGTGAGCGATTTCTATAATTATCGTTCCGCCTGTGTGCGGTGACCTTGGCCCAGCCCCTTGCTTCATATGGCCAGTCAGAATAGGGAGCAAGAGCAAGACCATGAAGAGGTCTACAAACTTTCAAACTGGGTCCACAATCGAACAACTTGATGCGCGCATCAGTCAATTTGACGCATGATTTTCCAGGTTGGAGGAAGTAATGCATAAGTTGCTGGCCACTAAAAATACAGAGATAGACCTGGCCACACCTCTGGCACCACTGGCACGAAGCGAGGGCGCCGAGATTCCTTCTCGGGGGAGGGGGGGGGGGGGGGGGGGTCAGAGGGAAGAATTTTGGTCAGGGTCACACCAACAAAGGTGCAGGCGCACTAAGGAAAACACCCATTAAAGAAGATCAGAGCAGACGATACGCATCTCAGCAGCGAGTACTCCGACTCGTTTTCTGATGGCGCGTTACATGACGATGTAGAGGACGCCCTGTCACTTGAATGTCTAGATGATGACTTGTTAATAGAATCGGACCAAGACAACAAGGGAAAAAAACGGCTGACGAAGTGGCGGACTCAATGGCTGAGATCATAAACAAAAGTTTGCCCAGGGACTCTCTGACAACAAACTAAAAGAAAGGCTGGATAAACACCTACGCCCAGACAACTGCCCAAACCTACATGTGCCAAAAGTCAACGCCAAAGTTTGGAAAGATTTACCAGCTACCATTAAACGGGCCCATGTCAAGATTGCCTCAGCGCAGAGAGCTATTGTCAAAGCCACGGCGGGACTGTCAGAGAGAGCGCTCAGTGCAGAGAGAGCTGTAGCCACGGCGGCACAGTCACAGAGCGCTCAGCTGATAGGCTACTCAGCGCCCACACACAATGAAAACTGACTGAACAAAGCATCAGAGCAGCTGGGACCGACCAGAACGTTGACGCTGTGGCCTCACAGGGTCATGCATGTCATGAACTGTCAATGAGGCGCAGATATGCACTGCGCCCTTCTCTCCCCAAACATCTCACAGGCTGATGTCATGAAAGTGTTCCCATGACCAGCCAGCTCTTCGGAAACAATCTGACTGCATCTGTCAAGGAGATCGAAGAGCTGGGCAAATTATCTCAGGGTGCGGGACCCAGTCAGTATCAATCCTTCTATGGCAACAGACATCGCAACAAGTCGACAACAAGGAAAGACGCCCTTTTTAGGCCAGAGACGACAGTTCTACGGACATCAGAAGTTCAATGTGAACGGAAATGCAAGAAAGTAGTATCAGAGAGTTTGTGTCACTCAATGATGGCCAGGTGAGACACACGTTTCCTCCTCATCTGTTGGATGAAATAAGACAAGAGGCTCTACTCTTTCAAAGTGGCAGACTCTCACAGTATATAGATAAATGGGAAAATTTGACAAAAGTTTCTGAAATTCTAGAAACTGTACAGGATTTAAGTCTTGAATTTGATCGTGATGTAAGCCAAATCGAGCAGACTTACGCTGCCTAGCCCAATTTGAATGCATGGCAACAGAGTTATAGACTCAGAAATACAAAACTTAGCCTGACAGGCGTTATTTCAAATTGTTCAACTGATGTACATCAGTTTGTGTCACCTGTCTTCGTACGACCAAAGAAAGATGGCACACACAGAATGATTATGATCTTAAAAATATTAAATGAAGATGTTACTTATTATCATTTCAAAATAGGAGACTTTACAAGCTGCATTAAATAGTGACTCCAAACTGCTCTATGGCTTCTATTGACTTGAAGGATACCTACTACTCTTTCAATCAGAAAGGAACTTGGGAAATTTCTCAGATTTGAATGGAATTGACATCTTTGGCAGTTTATCTACATGCCCAATGGACTGGCACTTGCACCATGTCAATTCACAAACGTTTGAACCTGTGTTTGCCACCTTGAGAGAGAAAGGCCATTTTTCTGCAACGTTTCTGGATGACTCATTCTTGTTTGCAGAGATGAGTATGTCATGCGCCACTATGGTGTTCGACACTGTGCAGCTTTTGCGGTCTTTGGGTTTTATCCTCCACCCAGACAAATCAGTACTAGAGCCTACTCGCTGCATTCAGTACCTGGGAGTTATCATTGACTCTGACTCAGTGACCGTAACTTTAATCCCTGAGAGGGTAGCAGAAATGATCACCTGTTGTCTGGCAGTTGTCAGAAAAGAGACAGTGAATAGTAGGGAGCCGGCAAGAGTTATCGGGAAGATTGTTGCTTCCTGTCCAGCAGTAATGTATGGACCTTTACATTGCAGACAGTCGGAGAAAGAGAAGAAGGCGGCACTGGTGCAGAACGCAGGGAATTTTGACAGGTGCATGACATTGTCATTTCATGCTAAAACAGAGCTGCACTGGTGGATCAGCAATTTTGATACTGCATACTATGTTATACACCAAACGCAGCCTGACGTCACCCCTACTTCAGATACATCGAATACAGGTTGGGGCGTTGCATGTGAGCAGTCAACATCAGAGGGAGAATGGCTGCCTAAAGAAAGAAAATTTCACATTAACACCTGGAACTTAAAGCAGCATTTTTTGCTTTGAAATGTTTTGGAAAACAGGTATGTGGGCGGCATGTCCGTATCATGATTGGCAACACAACAGCTATTGCATGTATTAATCATGTAAGCAGAAGTCATTCTGATTCATGTATTTTGATGACACGGATGATACGGAATTGGTGCACTGACAATCATGTGGTTGAGTGCTGCTCACATTCCTGGTAAAGAAAACACAGCAGCAGATGAGGAATCAAGGAAAATTAACCTGGATGCAGAATGGAAGCTGAACCCAGATGAGCTTCATAAAGCTTTGACACAATTGCAAATGGATCCTAAAATTGACCTCTTTGCCCCCAGGATAAATAACCAAGTGCAGTACTTTGTTTCTTACAGGCCTGATGAAGCGCCCATGCAGAAGACGCTTTTTCACTCCTTTGGAGTAACATTGACTTTAATGCCTTCCCTCCTTTCAGCTCAATCATGGCAGTGTGGGGCGGAAGAGAGGAGAGAGTAAGCGACGGGGGTAGGAGTAGGCTAGTGCTAGTGCCCCGCTGGCCAACGTAGGTCTGGTGGCACAGCTTCTGGAACGGGACCCGGTACGTTTACCAACTCCGAACAGCATATTCGCTCTACAACTCAACCAGGTAAATCCCCCCCTCTCCTCGCCCCCCCCCCCCCCCCCCCCCCCCCCCCCCCCCCCAGGGGTGTGCAGCAACGCCGATCGTCAGTTCTTGGCGGCCACAGACACGCGCAGTGTACTACAGCTACATTGTAAAGTGGAAAGAATACCCCACGAGAAACGGAATAGGCCTACCCCATAATGCGCTAGACATTATGCAGGCAGCGAACTTCTTAGCCAATCTTTTTAGTAATGTGCAAGCTACAGTGTCGTAAACTCTGCGCGTTTTGCTCTCTCAGCATATCTGTCATTATTGAATGGGTATTCAGCAGCCCAAGTAGTCATCCTGTCATTTCAAACTCGTAAAAGGGGTGTTTGAAAACAGACCTTCTTTGCCCAAATATTGAGACACTTGGGATGTAAATACAGTGCTTAACTTGATTGCTTTTCCCGATTAGATGAATTCACTTTGAAAGAACTGACTTTGAAAACTTGTATGTAATGTTGTGTTAGCTTTAGCTACGGGACAGAGATGCCATGCCTTGCACTCCTTAAAGACAAGACGTGAAGATGTATGATTGTAAGTGTGTGTTGGATTTTACAGGTTTGTTAAAAACAACAAAGACAGCTGTACCAACAGAGCCAACTGAAACAAGAACGTTCACAAAGAATGAGAATCTTTGCCCTGTGAAACACTTGAACCATTATATAGAGACAACTGAAGATCTCAGAGGCAATAACCAACAGTGTTTCGTCAGTCATATAAAACCTCACGCGCTTGTGGGTAAGCAGACCTTTGCACGGTGGGTGAAAGAGGTGCTTGCGCGCTCTGGCATTTATACCACAAAATACACAGCACACTCAACCAGGGCCGCAAGCTGTAGTGCAGCAGCCAAAGCCGGGATTTCATTAAAAACAACATTGAAGGCTGCTGACTGGACTAATTAAAGAACATTTACTAAATTTTCCAAGAGACAAAGCAGTTCAAGTTTCAGCCAGAAAGTGCTTGATGGATATATGAATTGTAAATGAAATGAACTGTTCAAACCGTTGTGCAAATTGTAAATAAACTTAATCACTGGCATTATGTGTCTGGTCTATTATGTTGCTAAGCTGGCCACTATCCTTACTGTCTCTACCTTCCCTTCCGGGAACAATAGGCGAGTGATAATTAAGAAATTAAACTAGACCTATGCAAGGAGGTTGCAGTTTAACTGAAATCATTACGAACCTATTGTGGAGGAGGGAGTAGTTAGGCTGCGTCCCTCCCAAGCAGCGCTCGTAGTAATCATCAAGTATGCTGACCCTTCCTTATGCCGAAAGTCTAGTGGTTATACAGCTCTGAAATTTGCCTGCAACGCT
>CM065717.1:32217655-32227655 GCA_033310375.1 Conus canariensis
GCCACCAGCCGATCAAGATGGCCTCGACCACGGCCTCGTCAACCTCGCACACGACCCAGAAGCTGCGGAACGAGTTCCTGTCGTGCCCGCGGTGCTCGCAACCCTTCAAGGACCCCAAGGCCCTGCCCTGCCTCCACAACTTCTGCAAGGCCTGTCTCCAGATGCACGTGGACGAGCAGATGTCGGGGGGTCGCCACACCTCTTTCACCTGCCCCACCTGCGCCAAGAAGATCTTCGTTCCGGACCCCAGCAAGCCCACCAACGTCTGGGCCAACCAGTTCCCCACCAATTTCGTCATCAAGGGCATGCTGGACACCATCGCCTCGGGGTCGCCGGAAGCGACGAGTCCGGGCGGAAGTGGGGCGCAGCGCCCTCGTTTGGCGGCAGCGAGCGGGGGCGCGACGGGAACGTCGTCGTCGTCGTCACCGGCGTCACAGCGTCGTTCGGCGTTCGGTGGGAGCAGAGACAGATGTAGGTGTTCGATTCTGGTGGTTCTCTGTCTGTCTTCGAGTGTACAAGCGTGCCATATTGCCCAGTTTATTGTTTCTTTCTTTCTTTAATTTGCTGTCCGTTGACTCTATCTTACTTCGCTGTCCATTCTTCTTTCTTCTTTTTTCCTTTTTGTCTTTTTTTGTGTGTGTTGTTGCTTGATTTTGGCTTTCCTTTTCTCCATTTTGATGTAATACATGGATTTTTGTTTCGACTTTCTTAGTTATTGCAAATCTGCTAATCGAAGCTCAATCTCCATTCAGTTTGAACACACACACACACACACACGCACGCACGCACGCACGCACGCACGCACGCACGCACGCACGCACACACATGCAAAGGTAAATGCTGTGATAATCAACACTGACTGTGCACACATGTCTGCGCGTGAGTGCAAGCAGTGCATCATTAAGGGCACTGTTATAGTGTATAAGTGAAACGGGATGAAACGTTTAAAACTAGCATCGTTTGAGAGGTAGACGTTGTGCAAGACAGGCGGAGCTCTTAAGAAGGCACGAAGGCGTGTTGACTCGCGCAGACACACAAACAACTCTTGGGATGAGATGTTTACCCCGTCACAGACAACAGGTGACTGGCATATACGTGACGTGAAGGAAAAGAAGGGGGTGGTGTCTGTTGGTCTAGTGGCCAGCTTTCCTGACAGCAGAGTCCAAAAAAGTGACGATACTATTGGGTTGGACCACGCAGTTCTCAAGGTGGTTCCATTCTACTGCAGTACGATAAAAGAAGGAATATTCACATTCTCCACTGAGCAGGGTTTGATGATAATACTTCTGTTGTTGCCATCATAGGTGTGGAATAAAACTCTTTCCTGGTGCGAATCGGTCTATCAGATGTATGAAAGGAAATAAATCTCTCAGAAGGCACAGTCGGCACTAATCCCCCAATCCACCTTAAACTCAAGGACCAGTCGCAGCTGTTGTCTCTTCCCCTGAAAGGCAGGAAGGGCCTGTTTCGTGGCATGGCACTGCGCATCTGTCGTCCCAAACAATCAAACATACCGCATACCTCTGCACTCATCCCAGCTTGTCGACGACTTCTTGGTGTACGGGTCCCAAAGAAATGCTCCATACTCAAGGACAGAGCAGACCAGTAAGAAGCACGCATTGCGTTTGCAGCTGGTGGGATAGTAGTGGAGGTTCTCTCGCAAACATCCTACAGTCAAGTTCGCTTTTTGGGTAATCTTGGGAGTGTGGTCACCCCCGCCTAAGGTCTTGAGAAAATAGGATGGCTAACGATGGAATGGTAGGACACACGCTGGTGTTATTGAGGGACTAATTAGACTCTCGACTGGCTTCTTAATACTCAGAATGTAGCGCTGAGCACGAAGCTCACGCCCCATGAGTCCGTCTACGCTTCGAGTTATTTCAAGTTTTGCTGTGAGGAAAGATGGTCCTGAAAGGTGTCAGTTTCTCAATACAGAAGACAGTGAAGAGGCGGACGTTAAAGGAATGATTGTCTGGTAGATCACTGATGTGGCGAAGAATAAGGAAGAACCCAAGAACGGTGCCAGGAGTTCTCCTAAGTCCACTCTTGTCGATTCGGAATTGGTTCCTTCAAGGACAACACCCATGGTTGGTTGTGGAAGGAAGCACTTGCGTCAGATATGGAGTGATCGTACGATGCCTTACTGACTAGGCATGTGGAGAAGCTTCCTGTGCTTCACAGTATCAGAAGCCTTGGAGAAGTCCTACATCGCCACATCCACCTGTTTCCCTTAGTCAAAGGAAGTCATGAGGTCGTGAGATATAGTCATTTATTGCGTCTCACAGGAGAGGCAAGAATGAGAACCATGATTTTAATGAGCGAGGATGTTCAGTGCTTCGAGAAGACGGCGGCAAATCAGGTGCTCTAAGGTTTAACAAGGTACGGATGTCAAAGAAATGTAAAGGCAATTCTCAGCGAGATGGCGGTGTCCTTTTCTGAACAAAGGAGAGGTGTTCGCAGTCGATCAATCACAGGAAGGATGCCCCGGGTCCATGGACCTCTGAACATCAGGCAGAGGAACGGGGCAGAGTTCACAGCGCAGGCCTTTAACACTATCTTAGAAATTTCAGTGTGCTCTAGGCGCAAGTGAAAGAACCCGTGGCAACAAGAAAGGTACGACTCCCCGGAAAACTTGTTTAGAAACGTATATATCATATTCACCTTGACAGGTGAACAAACACACACTTAACAGAAAGAAGAATTGAGTGACGCAGGGGCAATGATAAGAGCAGTCCAGAGAAATCAGTTGTGAAGAGAAGGGCGAATGATACAATACAACGCGATGCAGTGCAGTGCTATGCAGTGCAGCATAGTGCGTTTTGTTTGTCCCCACTTGCGTGCGTGCGCGCTTGTGTGCGAGCGAGCGAGAGCAAATAATGCGTATATGCACACATGCGTTTGCGTTGACATGTGCGCTTGCGCTTATGCGTGTGTGAGCACGTAAACACGCGTGTGTATGTGCATGCATCTCTGTGTGCGTATGTTTGTCCTGGGGCGCTTGCAACTTCCGCGTTACGACTGAGAGAAAGAGACAGAGACAGAAACGCACATAGATGACACGGAAGAATATACATATTCACACACGTGGGAAGGAGTAAGTGCTCGGTCTTGATTAAACGGAATGAAGCAGAGAGAGAGAGAGTGAGAGAGAGAGGTGGGGGAGGGGGGGGGGGAGGCGGGGAGAGAAAGACAGAGAGAAGTGAGAGGGAGGGGCAGGACAAGTAAAAGTAAAGGCCTAGTCTACAGAGGTCGTTTCTGTGTGTTCACATGAGGGCAATAGAAAGTGCCCAGTGTGGAAAAAGAAGAGAGAGAGAGAGAGAGAGAGGAGAGAGAGAGAGAGAGAGAGAGAGAGAGATGAAACATCCTGGTCATGCACATAAAAGACAAGCGAGAGAGAGAGTATTGAACAAGGAATGAAGGGGAGAGGGTGAGAGAGAGAGAGAGAGAGAGAGAGAGAGAGAGAGAGAGAGAGAGAAAGAAGGAAACACAAGGCCCACACACACACACACACACACACCACACACACACACACACACAATCACACACAATTACACACACATCACACACACACACACACACACACACACACACACACACACACACACACACACACACACACACACACACACACACCACACACACACACACAACACACACACACATACACACACACACAGACACCACACACACACACACACACACACACACACACACACACACACACACACACACACACACACACACAATCACACACACAATTACACACACACACACAGACACGCCTGATCATGCTGACCATAACCACCACGTCCTCACTTCGTTCTGCCCCTCAGCGGACGCGGGCGGTTCCCTGGACCTGGAGAACCACCCCAACCTGGTCCCAGTGCAGAACAAGCTGCGGGAGCTGAAAGCCAGCTTGAAGACGGAGGAGGCCGGGGTCATGGCCTGCCTGACCAGGCTCAGTCGTCAGAGGGACGACCAGGAGCGGTCCATGACCGACGCCGTGGCCAAGCTGCAGGAGATCCTCACCATGCGCAAGACGGAGCTGCTGGAGGATCTGTCGTCGTGTTTTAATGACGAGGTGGGCGTGGTGGTGGTGGTGATTGATGACGATGATGGTGGTTGCGGTGGTGGTGATGATGATGATGATGATGATGATAATGATGATGGTGATGGTGATAGTGATGATGATGATGATGTTGAGTGTGTGTGTGTGTGTGTGTGTGTGTGTGTGTGTGTGTGTGTGTGTGTGTGTGTGCCGTGGTAAATTAAAGCACGGATGCGTGTGTCTTGTCATGAATGTTAGTGTGTGTGTGTGTGTGTGTGTGTGTGTGTGTGTGTGTGTGTGTGTGTGTGTCTATGTCTGTGCTCTGTGTGCATGCTCGCGCGCGCATGCGTGCCTTGGTTTGTTTTGAGCTCCCACGCTTGTTTGTTTGTTGTGAATGTTTGTGTGTTGCGTGCGTATGCGTACTTGTCCTTGTGTTTGTACCCGCATGCATGTGTTTACGAGTGTGTGCTTTTCGTTTATGGATAAGATCGTCCTCATTTTGTAAGCGTATGTACATTTTTGTGTGTGATTGAGTTAGTGTGTGTGTGTGTGTGTGTGTGTGTGTGTGTGTGTGTGTGTGTGTGTGTGTGTGTGTGCGTGTGTGTGTGTGTGTGTGTGTGTGTGTGTGTGTGTGTGTGTGTGTGTGTGTTTGCCTTTCTGTCTGTTATTCTGTGTTAGTAGAAATTTTCTTTACGCCACTCTTCCTTTATCTTTTGCCTTATCCCCTTCTCCCTCCACTTCCTTTCCCTCTCTCCCTCTTTTTGACTGTCTGTGCATGTATGATGGTACGCGTCACTGTTCTCTTTCGTTGTTTCCCTTGATCACTCTTGGTATTGATCATTTGCGTATGAAGTTCAGATCTTCTGAAATACGCTTCATATTTCATCGTAGCGTGAGGACTTGAATACCGTCTTTGGTATCTAACCAAGAGCCTGTCCGTGTTGAATTCATTTCCGACCGCTGAAAACTTTCGTCAGGATGCTTTCAACTGCACGCTACCCCACAGGTGGAGAAGCTACGCCAACGCGTTCAGAGCTGCAAGGACCACCTGCAGTCACTGCGGACGTGCGAAGACTTGCTGCGTTCAGTGGCCACTCTACCCGAAGACGACGACATTGCCTCTGAACTGGTCGAGTCTATCAACGTGCAGCTGGAAGAGGTTCAGTACAGGCCCAGACAGGTGAGTGTGTGGAAATCGGCGCTGCTACTCATAGGTGTAGCAGTAGCTGTAATACTCATGGCATCTGCAGCAGGAGTTGCTGTTGTAGTCTCAGTAATAGTAGCAACATTAGTAGTATTAGCAACAGCAGCAACGGCGGTATCAGCAGGGATAGTAATAACAGTAGCAGCAGTAGTAGTAGTAGCAGCGGAGATAGCAATAGTATAATGGCAACAATGGCAGTGCCAGCAGGAGGCCCAGTTACGAGAGCAGCAGCAGACCAAACGGGCGTACTCGCTAGCGCAGCGTTAGTGCAGATAAACTCGTTAACTGCATTCACATTTTAACGTCGACATGATCACACACCAGAATGTGATACGGCAGACGGGGATAACCGTCCCGGGAGAATGGGGGAGGGGAGCTATATAGCTCTGCACTAATTCCACCAGAACGACAAGATAATAAGACGAGCAGCAAAAAACCGCCAGCGTTTATGTTGGCCGTTAGCGTGTTTTGGACTCGCCACGTCCCACTGCAAACTTCATGCCCGGCTGCTGGGTGACACCCATTATTGAGACATTAGCGAGGGCTAAATTAGAGCCCCATCCCACCCCACCCCAATCCCGCGTTCTCCCCATCTCCTTGCTCCCGCTATCCCCACCTCACCACTTACATCAGCACCTCCCGATCCCCGACCCGCTTCCTCCCCCTCTCTCTCCTCCCGGTGATTTTTAACTTGGTACAAAAGTTTTCAACAGGTGGTAGTCATTCGCATGGTGACCAGTAAAGCAACCACGATATTGACGGAAAGAACCGAACACTGAAGAAGAGGCACGTCCAAGAATTTAGGATAATGAAACAAGGTTTTTACCAGACACCCTTTCTTTTTAACAGTATTGTTATAGGATGGAATACTAGGGTTTGATTCGTTTATAGTAAAAATAGGGTGTTATCGGATGCCCTTTTCATAATGATGATATCATTGTCTATTATGATTATTTTTCTTTTAAAAAATTAGGAGAAAAAGGGGTTAGTTACCGCCAAGGACACAGACAAACAGATTACACAGACAGATTACAGGACATCTGTTTGTTAATCTGTTTGTACGTGTCATTGGCGGTAACTAACCCCTTTTCTTTGTAATCTGTTTGTCTGTGTAATCTGTTTGCTGTGTCCTTGGCGGTAACTAACCCCTTTTCTTTCTAAATTTTGCTTCATTTTTCGCCCTCAGTCACTTTGTTTTGAAACTATTTTTCTTTATTGTTACATGTTTTATGATGATGAAGATGATGACGATGACGACGACGATGGTGGTTCCAACAGGAAAACCCGTCCCGGGTGGTGTTGAAGTATGACGCCATGTCGGTGTACAAGGTGACGGAGGCCCTGGCCTCCTTTGGGTCAGTGCACGTGGAGAAGGAAAAGGAGGCCTCCGCAGCCGGGCATGGAGGCCCAAGCCAGCCCACTGGAGGCCAGCACGTGAGTTGAACTTCTCTAACAAACAGATAAAAAAAAAGAAGTGAATAATGATGATGACAATCACACACACACACACACACACACACACACACGCAAACACACGCACGCACGCGCATGCACACACACACACACACACACACACACACACACACACACACACACACACACACACACTCACGATCGCACGCACGCGCATGCACACGCACACACACATACACGCACACACACGCACGCACGCACGCACGCACGCGCGCGCGCGCACGCACGCACGCACGCACGCACGCACGCACGCACCACACACACACACACACACACACACACACACACACACACACACACACACACACACACACATTGTAATAACAGCCGAACCACATGAGAAGAAAACTGAAAGAGAAGACTGAAGATGGCATCACTGACAGACAGCCACAATGACAACAAAGGCAAAGGAGGATGAAGACCCGCGAAGAAAAACGAAGAGAAAGGTATGGAGAGAAGAAGAAAAGGACGAGGACGACGCAACAACAACAGTAAAGAAGATAAAGTCCTGAGATACACCAGCCAAGATCCAAACGACGCAGAAGCACAATCACCAAAGCACCAGCATACAAAACACACAAACACCCGCAACCTAACACCACAAGTTAGGCATGGACAGTTATTGTCCGGTTCATTTTCAGTGTACTAACTGAAAATGTGTGTTTTGAAAAAAAAAAAAAAAAAAAGAAAGAAAGAAAAATGATGATGGCAATGAAGATTTGTGGACTGGTTTTCTTAAAACTTGAACACAAAGCACCGTCGCCCAAGACATGGTAGCTCATGAGCAAATAAAGAAAAAAGAAATTGTTTGTGTTCAGGTGTTGCTGGGTGACCTTGTGCACATTGTATGATGATGGTGATGGTATGTGAGCAGGCTTCCGTGTTCATTTCAAGGGAATGTAGAAGGGATTTACAACTTGTTTTTGATGCGTGTGTGTCTCTTAAGTATTGTATATGTTACTGAATAGATAGCATTCGCAACAGTAGCTTGCTATGTGTCTGGGTTTTTTTTTTCACAAGGGAGCAAAAACTTATTGAATGTGTTAATTCTTTGGATTATTGTGATAATCAGTCCCACACGCCCCACCCGCTCCTATTTTCTTCATTTGCTCATTAACTCTGTGTGTGTCGTAGAGGATGGCGCGTGGAGTAGCATGTTGTATTGTTGTTCACTATGTCAGGTTTTTATCCCCAGCGTTCGCGTAAGCTGTATGTGTCCTATCTGTGTAAAGCATACGTGTCGCGTACATTCGCGCGCGCGTGTTTGTGTGGGGGAGGGAGAGGGGTAGGTGCGTGCGTGCGTGCGTGCGTGCGTGCATGCGTGTGTATGTTCATGTGCAATTGTATATTAGGGTGTGTATGTTCCACTGTGCACATCTATATGTGCATACATACGTTTGCTCGTGTGTGTTTGTGTGTGTGTGTGTCTGTTTGTGTGTGTGTGTGTGTGTGTGTGTGTGTGTGTGTGTGTGTGTGTGTGTGTGTGTATGAGAGAGAGAGAGAGAGAGAGAGAGAGAGAGAGAGAGAGAGCAAATAAAACGTCTTTCTTTGTACCACTATAAACGTGCGTGTTAAATTGATGTTTGTGTGATGCGTGTCCGCCCTCGCTCGAACATGTTTGAACACGTATGCACTTAGTTTCTTTCTCTCCGACTGCATGCAGTGTGTGTATAAATAAGCCTGTATATCTTTGTTACATTATGAGTTTCTTTATGGAAGATTTCTGGTGTCAGAAGTTTAGATTATGATATTCCTCCTGAAAAAAAAGCAAACAACAATCTGTTTTTCTGTGTATGGAACGATTAGGCCAAACCACCACAAATAGAACTGTCGTACGTTTCCCGTGATTGTCTCAGTGGAGTGACAGCCATTTGTGTTTGAAGTTACATCACTACGCCCAAGTTACATGAAGTTACATCAGTTCTCACCCGTCTCCCCAGGCCGGCCCCGCCGCCGGTACCCCCGGCAGAGCTTCGTCGGGGCAGGACCAAGGCGACGGACTGCCCAGCTACGGCGCCGTCGCGAAGGTGCCCGGGTCGTCGGCGCCGCAGCTGGTGGAGAGGATCGTGCCCGGGAAAGGCATGCAAGTGTACGACATTGCAGTGACCAAGGGGGGCGTGCTGGTCATGACGGTGTACGGGCAGAAGCTGGTACAGGTAGGTGGGCCGATGGGGGACAGGTTAAAAACCGGTGTCATTTTGCAGTGGTTACGTTGTTTGTGGTTCGGTCACATGTTACGTCGACATCCACTTCAGGTAAAAACCGACCGGATGGAAACGGCGCGGCCCAGAAGAGAAGGGAGCTCTAGGGTTCCCCATTTAGGTTACATAAAAAAACAATCGATTAAAACAAACAAAACAGAACGTGCCTTTGAAAAGACCCCCCCCCCCTCCATCACCTCGCCCTTCACACTCCTCCTCAACTCCACATAGGAAAAATATTCATAGGAACACGTCATTCCAAATCACGCACTCCCTTTCACCCACCCATCCCTTCCACCTGTCTACAGGCCCCCTCCCCGTCATCACCCCCCCCCCCCCAGCCCTACTCCAACGATCAACAAATTTTTGGATGATGTATTCGTACTGTGAATGAGAATAGCTTTTGGCTTCCTCTCTTCCCATCATCGCTCCCCCTACCCCCCCTACCCCTCCCGTCATTTTACGTCTGTGCTGTTATATTCTATTGCAGTTTTGTACTGAGTTGTATTATATCTGAGCTGACCTTCATTGCATCGCATTGTCATCTTTTGTATTGTAGGGCATTGTTGTGTTGTTTGTAGCCCAGCATGCCACGGATACCACTTAAGGCCTGAGAATGCGTTAAAATTAGAAGTGTATATGAACTGAAAAATCCGCTTTAATCATTTTTTCGCATTTGTGTTTGCTGTTTATGTTGTGTTGCTTTGCAAAGAATTATCACCTCCTCTGATCAGATGTTCACTCGCGGCTGTTGTTGGAATTGTATCTCGCATTAACATTAAGCCAGTACGACACGACCGATTTGAACAAGACTTGGGCGTGGAAACATAGATTATGGGACAACGGACGAACCCATCGAACTTTGGCATGGGTCTGAGTGAAAGAGCGGATACGAGATCCGTTTAGCAAGATAACGCGAAATTTATCAAACCGATTCTAACAAACCTAGGTGCAAAAATGGAAAGTGGTCCAGGAACAAACCCATTGCATTTTGGTGCGGATCTGTAGAGAGGATCTTGGTGAGGATCTGTGGAGTGAATCTGTAGGGAGGATCTATGGAGAGGATCTTGGTGA